>CAMZMU010000043.1:4857396-5405258 GCA_947311845.1 Poa pratensis
AAAATGGGTGCCTTTTGCAACATATTTTTGGTATTTCCTCATAACAAAAGTCATTTTTGACACTTAAAAATGGAAAATGATATTTATAAAAATAATTTGGAATTTGTTTTTGGCAACAATGTTTGCCATACCAAGGCACACTATATTTCAATATAGACACATTATCACAAACTATGGCACAGTGATGGCCATAACTTGGTCATTTGGCACGAAACTATACATGTCTATAGATGATAGACCTTTTTGCGAAGCATTTTTTTGAACAATTTGTAAAAAAAAAGAAGTTTATTTTTAATAGAAATAGTACACATAAAATAACTCAATGCTAAAGGATACCTTTTTTTCAGGGTTTTTTCACTTTATTTGATTTTTTTCAAAAAGGGTCAAAATGGCCAACATGACTATTCATCGAAAGAGATCAATTTTTTAAAACCATCGATGTTTATACAATGCAAAGGATGATATGGATGTCATATTTGAATTACTCCCATTTTTCTAATTGACATAGACATTTTATTTTTCAAATTTCGATTAACGAAATTAAAGATATGAATTATTTCATATTAAATGTAAAAAAGAAATAAAAGTAAAATTAATTTTATTGTCATTTATTCAAAATATACTATTACATAATCATTGTTACTTATTCAAATGAATTTTTTAAATTTAAACAATGAAAAAGTGTAACATCATAACTCAGGGGTTAATATGATTGATATGATCAAGTATCAATAAGTTCTCATTTTCATTTGGAAGTTAATCTTGAAGGAACTCAAATGTTAAGCGTGCTTGGGCTGGAGCAATTTGAGGATGGGTGACCGAACGGGAACTTTGACCAGCGTAATTACTTTGACCTATGATTAAATGTGTGTAATTAGAGATTTAGCATGTAGATGAGTTAGAAATTTCGAAATAGAAAAAAATAAAAAAGTTTTAAAAAATTCAAAATTTTCAAAAAATTCAAAAAAAAAATTGCATGCAAAGGCCGACGGCATAGCCGTCGCCGTCGGCGTATGGAGGGCTGACGGAACGGCCTGGATGCCGTCTTGTGGGGCCCACCAAGCGTACGCCGACGGCTGCGTCGGCGTATCCATACGCCGACGGCCTTCTGGTCTACGCCGACGGTTCCCAGCCGTCGGCGTTTTGTGGGATTCCCGTAGTGGTGTGTCCATTGACTTGTATGTATGCCGGTTGTTAAGAGGTAAGATGAGAATCAAGGTCACATTTTCAGTTTAATTTCAAGCGGATTTTGAGCACCTGTAGTAGCCGGCATCTAGATTGATCGGCCTTTAGTTTAACCGAGTGACGAAGTTAGTCAAATTTAAATCCGAATGCACACATTTCAGTTTGCATTGAGGTTTTGTGCACCTATGTTGCTACTGCTTGATTGAGTTTAGATTTCTATTTGAGTAAATTCGAATTCATACCTTCTAGTAGTGATGTTCTCCTAGTTCTCACCATCGTTTTTTGCCATACTTGGTCACTTAGTCGTGACCTTGTGATATCTTTTTATTTTTCTATTATTTTCTATAGAAACAGAAAGAGCCCATCTATGTGGGAGCTGGCCAGTTTATATCTTTTGCAACAATCGAATGGCCATGATAATTAACAGTGATTGTATGTCTACCATCTTGTGAGACGTTAATTCATATAATCGAACCAGCCTGAATATTAGATATAGTGGTTACGTTTGTCAAATTGTCAATCCTGACATCCACAATCTAATTTTGATGATGTATATAGGTGTAGCTTTCTGTTTCTTCCAATGTCGACAACCGATCGATCAATCACCTCATGGGGACACATTACATGATTAGTTGCCTCCTCATAACCCCGGAAATTCAAGAGCTAACTACCTACACGACATAAATATCGACATTCAGTGTCGACATTTGATCGATCAACCTTTCCTTGTCTATCGATCACGGAAAGCATGAGAGTGTTTAGCGTAATAAAACTACCACTTTACAAACTAAATCACAAAAACATACCACTTTTGCCCCGAATCGCAAAAACATACCACATTTGCCCCGAATCACAAAAACATACCACATTTGCGCAAATCACGTTTCAGAGCGAATTGACACGAAACCTGACATCGCGGACCCACCTGTAAGAGCTTACGTGGCAAGGGAGAGACGGCGGCCGTTTCCTGCCGTTAACGGACCAAATGTGGTATGTTTTTGTAATTCGGGGCAAAAGTGGTATGTTTTTGTGATTCGGGTTTTGTAAAGTGGTAGTTTTACGCTAAACACTCCATAATGAAGATAGAATACACAGACATTTACACAGCAAAAATGCAGCAATAATAAGGATAGAGCACAACAACAATGCATGAATAATAAAGATAGAATCCACATAGTTTTACACAGCATGTCTTGCTTCAACATAAAGTGACCACAATTGGTTTTAGACACATAGTCTTACACAACATTTCTTGAATATAAAGGGACCACACTTGGTCTTAGACACATAGTCTTGCACATAACTAAAACGATGTTTGAAACACAAATGGACCACACTTGGTCTTAGAGATCAGCCTTCTCTGATGCCTTCTCTGATGCTGGCCTCTTATAGGAGTTAGCATTCCTGCATTCAGGTAAGATTTCATCCTTCCTGTCACCTTGCTTGTTCTGGTACTGACCCTTCTTGGTGGTGGTTCATTGGTACCCGAAACAGATGCAGTAGCACTCCTTGGTGCAGAAAATGGTCTTGGTATAGCTGGTGGTACTCTTGGAGCTGTTGGAGCAGAGCCACCACGCCGTGCAGGAGCAGCTGTTGTATTACTAGCAGTAGGAGCTGCTGGTACTCTTGGAGCTGTTGGAGCTCTTGGTGCAGAGCCAGCAAGTGGTGCAGAAGATGTTGCTGCATTCGTAGTAGTAGGTCCTGCTGGAGACGCTGCTGCAGTTTCTGAAGTTGCGCTGCTGCTGGTATGCCTGCTAGACTGTAAAAAAAAACAGTTGTTACAAAATGGTAGGAAAAGTGTACCTATGGTTGCTACATTGTGTTCTCCAATTTTAATTAACTCACCTGGTGGTGTTCTTTCCTTAGTTGTATCTCTGGTCTCAACTGTTTACCACACGAACTGTACCTATGGCCGACCTGTTTGCAGTTGCTGCAAGTAATACTTGCCATCCTTGAACTATCTTTCGGCTGAGGTACCTCAAATTCACCTTTCCTCCTCACAGTTTGTGCTCTTCCAGGCTGAAATACTGGTGGATCAATATCTCTTGTATTTGTTCTCTCCAGGTGGAATACAAGTGTGCAAGGCTTTTATTTTTCTTAAGCAGAAGGTTTTCTCCTTTCCAACTGAAGAGGCAGTAATGTAAAAGGGACACCCTTTTTCAGTGCATTTCACAATGACTCTTTTCGGTTGGGTTCCATTGTAAATAGTTTCTGAGCAGTCAACTGCCACTGGATAAAAATCACACTCATACTTGTTCAGTTCCCATATGTCATCATCCAAACTGTCCAATATTCAGAGAAACAATATTCAGATAAACTGTCATAAGCTGTGTGCAAATTATACAGAGACAAGAGCTATTCTGAATCCTAACTCCTAAGCCTCCGCACACTACGAATCAGAGAAACAATATTCAGATATACAGAGCTATTCTGAATCTACACTCCTAAGCCTCCGCACACTACGAATCTGCCAGCTAGATGAACATACAGAGACAAGAGAGGGAGCAGTGCACTTACTCGACGGTGCTACATGGACGTGGCCACTCCATGCTTGTCTTTGAAGGTGCGGCCGCACCAATCTCCGGCGACAGCGGACCAAATCGCGGCCTCAGATCCTCTGCGCCGCCTCCTGAATCGCCGCCGCCCTCAAATCTGCGGAGACCACCGCCGCCAGTGCCGACGCACCAAGACTCGCCCTCGCCCTCCAATCCTGTGCGCAGAGCACCGACACTTGGGTCGCCGCCGTGGCCTGGAGTAGCCGCCGCCATTTGCCGCCGCCGCCGGGAGCGTCCTAGAGGAGAGCGTGCGGGGAAACTGAACCCTAGACAGCTGCGGGCACCGTGGTTAAAGACATCGTTAACGGCAGGAAACGGCCGCCGTCTCCCTTGCCACGTAAGCTCTTACAGGTGGGTCCGCGATGTCAGGTTTCGTGTCAATTCGCTCTGAAACGTGATTTGCGCAAATGTGGTATGTTTTTGTGATTCGGGGCAAATGTGGTATGTTTTTGCGATTCGGGGCAAAAGTGGTATGTTTTTGTGATTTAGTTTGTAAAGTGGTAGTTTTACGCTAAACACTCAAAGCATGATGATCCATGGATAGTATGAAAATATCCAGCAAAAGTCGTACGCGTGTAGCGTGTCTATGTTTTATTGCATGTCTCCATCGTCCTAATTCACATACATGTCACCATTTTGTTATTCTAGGTTACGGTGCTAATTAACCCCACATCGTTTGAACGTCTCCCAGCTGTATGTGTTAACATCAAAATATATAACTAGCGCTTGATTACTTTTGCTAGCATTATAGAACCTAACTAATGTTAATGGCTCCAGCTGCCACTAGGCAGCTAAAAACTAGTATCTAGCTTCTACAGGCGACACATGCCTATAGTTGAGTTGGTTGCACAATTAGAAGAAATGTAGGAGCTTCCACTAGCTAGTTTTCATGGTTGAAACTTCTGCAATCTGGCTCTTTGGACTATCGTAGAGTTGTCGGCCCTGTTATATAAATGCAAGATAGGTGGTATGAATTATGAATGATTCAGATAGCTAAGTGTCTAGCTCAAAACAATAACTATTAGATATGGCCAACTCTTTGGACAAGGCGATCATGTGGGATCATGAAATAAAGAAAAAAGAAAGTTCAGATAGCATGTCTGTAACAGTGGGGCTTGGCCCAGCCCATATATCAGCTACAGAAGATAAGTGGGTTGGATTCTGCCACTGCCAGCCCATACACTACCATTTTGAGCGGCCTGTTAGGTTCAAAGAAAATTTCTAGGATTCCAATCCATTGAAAATGAAATACAAATTTAAGGTGAAGAAGATAAGGAAAGAAAAAATATTAAAATAAATAAAACAAAAAAGGAAAAGGAATCGTAAATAAAAAGTAAATAATATATTATAATTAAACAATAGAAATAAAAGGGGGAAATGGAAGAAAAGGAAGAAAAGTTGCGGTAGGACATGTACAATACAAGATGCTTAGCAAAGTTCTTATAAAACAAACGGTTTATCCTCAATCAAAAATGCTTTTTCAATAGCATAGATTCCTATCTGAGCACATGCCTTATAGAAATAAGCATTAATGCTTAAAAGGAATATTTTTTACAAGCACAAGTCTAAGCACCTTGATTTGTGCATGCCCTTGCTGGCCGGCCCATGCGGTGCTCTTTGTGGGTATACCTCACAAGTCATGGGCCTGTGATCCAAAGCATGTTGACCCAGTATCTCAGTGGATTTTTCTACAAAAAAGTAGCTCAGTGGAATTCTTAAAACAAGAAACAAAATCGTAGAAATGAAAAATACATCCGGCAAGCCTATGCCCATGCATCTAGATGCTCCAAACAGACCACATTGATCGCCTACGTTTGCATAATCGCATCCATATATGTCACATGGCCAACTAGCAAAGATTCTAACTATCACACCACTCGTTCCATGCGAAGATACTCTAGCTAGTAGCTCCTTAAACTTTGGGCTTGAAGCTGAAAGAAATAGCACATCAAATCGCCCATTTGGCATCGATATATCACATGGCCAACTAAGCTTGCCAGTTAGCATAGCATAGATTCTAACTAACACACCCACTCGATCCATGAGAAGATACTCTAGCTAGTAGCTAGTAGCTTAATCTTCAGAAACAGCGATGCATGGATCAACAGACACACATGCACCTCCAGTGATGGACTGAATCAATAGGATATTTCCACTAAATCCATCCATGGAGATTGTTTAGTTTCATTCACCAGAAGGAGCAGACAAGAGCAGATCTATGAATCGAAGCCCTGACGTGTTTCGTTCCTGATCAATCAATTCATGATCACCAGCTCTCCGGTGTTTACGTGAATGGATACGCACGCCAGCCTAATATTCCTACTGACTACTGACTAGGCCAACCTGCACAACATGCATATATGAATGGTGACTGTACCCGGCTAAGTATATATGTATATGTCGAAGTTATGCATCGATGCATGTGGACTGTGTACTGAGTGTAACCTACACTACTATATCCTCGTCATAACCATCTATCCCTGAGAGTGTATTAATCTCTGCACTGTGCTTGGTCGCCGGAGCAACTCCTGTTAGTTTCCGTTGCTAATTTAGCTTGTTCGGTCCAGATGGGGCAGAGCGGTGCGGATCAGTCTTGGCGCAACAGGGTTCTGCCCATCATCGACGAGGGGTCCGAATCAGAGCCCGAGACCGGGTTGGGAACAGAGTCTGAGGCGATGGAGAAGAAGACTGCGGGGACTACCGTTGCGGAGCGCAGGAATGCGATCGTGGCTAGGATGAGGGAGCTGGTCCGGCGAGCCGCCGTGCAGTCATCGATGGTGCCTCAGTCCACGGTGGCGGCTACCGCGAGGAAATGGAAGGTAATCGATCGATCAACTGAGTGACTGTTATAGCTGTCTGAAATTAATCCAGGATTGCTGATTAACTGAATGCTATATACTCGGTACAGAAGGCCGTGAGCTTCAGGAGCAGTGAACAGCGGCGACGGCGGCTAGCGCGCGACGGCGTGAGCTCGGTGGCCTCGTCGGTGTCCAGCAGCAGGAACAGGTTTGGCAGCCAGGACGCCTCCGTTTTCACGTCGCCGGCACACTCCCCTCCGTGTCCGGTGCCGACGATGTCCAGTAGAATGATGATGCAGCAGCAGCACCATGCACACTGGATCACCACAGATTCCGACTGTAAGCTCGACCATCCTGCAACTTCTGATCATTCGTAAGTGTTGGAGGAGACATGTGCTGATATTTCTTTTCGTTGGCGAATTCGCAGTCGTCGTGCTGGAGCTCTAAGCCTAGACTGACGATGGTGATCCCAAATAGGCGAGCAAGTGAGCCCGTTGGGAGGCCCGGCCAGATTATACAGCTTCGCTCGTCGAGCATATTGTCCGCAAGACACGGCCCATTATGGCCAGAAAATATCTGCGCAGTGTAGCCACCTTTTTTTTCTATTTGAGTCGAGTTTCTTCCTCAGAAAGCTCCTCCGGAAACTAATTCTAGCTTCAGTACAACTGAGCACCTGGCCTGCAAGCAGCAACAAATGCAGGTAAACTGAGACTTTCTACATATGTCAAGTTGTACTAGAGACAAAAAAAAGAACCATATAGTAGAAAATAACGCTTCATCGATCAAGTTACAAGGCAGGCATATATCTTTTGTGTACATAATATTCATCCTCGTTCTGCTTTTTTGTACCAATGAATAACAACGAAATTCTGTAAATGTAAAAGCACAATGAATTTTTTTCGAAAGCGAGGCAGGTAATAAAGTTGACTAGCAAGACCTGTTCAGAAAGCAATCTTTAGACACCAGTGCCAACTCTTGATCTTTTGATTTCAAAATTCGCAAAGAAACAAATCTGCAGCAAAATGCAACGAGGTAAAGACAGTCTTGAATTCGACTGCCTCCCAGCTAGGCCAAATCTGCAGCAAAATGCAACGAGGTAAAGACAGTCTTGAATTCGACTGCCTCCCAGCTAGGCCAATACGAATCTGACGACGTGTGTGGCAGCGTTCGCCGTGCAGGCTGGTGCTGCCTTTGATGTTTTACTCCTCACCTAGCTCCGGGATGTAGTCGGGGTAGCTACCGTGCCCGTGCCTCACCACAAAAACAAACAAGATTTGAAATCTTGAGTGAGACGTCGACGGACCCTGCACATTAACACTACTGAAAATACTGCAGAAAATCCATGAAAGTAGTGCTAGCTAGTTGCCAGCATGGAGTGCCCCGTCAACAACTCTGCCGCCAGCCCGCCACGAGGATGTCGGTGGCCACCCGCGTGCACACCACGGACAGGTGCCTCATCAGGCCAGCGCCAGAGCTTGTGGACGAGGGGGCGAATCCAGCCAACTACAAGGAGTTCCTGTTCAGCGTCTCAGCGAGTTCATGGAGGCATACGACGCCACTGACACCAGCAGGGAGGACGTGCTCGGGTCCTTCAAGATCCACCGCGATTAACTTGACGCAGAGCAAAGCTCCTTGATTTTGGCCAGCTTCGCCGACGGCGCTCCAGGCAATTCGTGAGATGGTACAAGTTAATGGTTAGTGGATGCACTCATTTGGCTAGGCGCAAGCTCTCCCTTTGTCGGGTGAGTGATCTCCGGGTGGTGTTGCTTGGTGTTGCCGATTACAAGGTGTCCCCGTTGGAATTGGGCCTAGGGAGTCTTGTTTCCGGCTTCGATGATGTGCCTTAACTCCTTTTATAGCCTGTTGCGTGGTTTTCGCCGGTTCCCATAATTAACCGTGCTTTGTATGGGTTTGGGTCCGGTTTCCCCTCCTAAACTGGATCAATTCTTTCTTCTAATAATGCAATGGCAGAGCTCCTGCCGGTTACAGTCAAAAAAAGATTTTGGCTGCTGCCATGCCGAGGGTACAGGGAAGGGGAACAAATAAATGGATGCTGTGTGTGCTGGTTCTATTTCTCTGAATTTGGATCGTCAGACTTTGTTGTACTCATTCAGGCTATACCGGATTTCACATTAAGAGAAACAACATCGCATTTAGCATGGACTATTGAACTAACAACATTCAAATATATGGAATTTCTAAAATAGGAAAAGAACAGCAATGGATGTAGCAGGACAGTATCAAAATAGCATAAATTTCATCACTTTCAGGAGTATTACCAGTGGTTAGTGTACTTGTAGGTCGTGTTACTCCCGGTATAATCAGAGCAAAAGCATTGATAATGCCCAAAAATCTCCAATGAGGTCTGATGGTTGCTACCTAGCTAAGGGATTCAGAAATTTAAAGAAGGGACCAGAGCAAAAATATTGGATGATTGTAGCAGAACGCTTGGTTAATCAGTACATAGCTCCCACCTCAACTAATCTGAAGTTCAAAAAAGAATTTGTCCTTACTTCTCAAGCGGAGATAAAGATGACAGGCTAACATTCTTGAATTCAGTTTGGAATTGGCGAGACACATATATAAACCACAGTTCATATCCTAAAACATCAGTATATCTATTTTGAGGTGGGGCACTAAAAAACAAATCTGCAGCAGCTATTGTCCTGCAAAATTCAGGACACTGAATATTAGGCATTACAGTACATTTTAACAGGCAGACAAACTAAGCGTAGCCTACCAGTTCACTTCCATAGTCCACCATGGAAACCCAGCAAGTCACTTGGTGGAGAATTGAAAGGAAACGTGTACCCATGTCCTTGTACTACATCAGTTTCAAGGTAGACAGGCCTTGAAAAAACTGAGATATATTCTAGGTGGTTCATGTGATGTTTCCGCCTTCCCAACTTCTAATTCCTTTGGTTTGGTTGCTTACATCCTTGCTTTTGTAAACCTAGAATGCCCATTAAATCTGTCACACAAAATCTTTCATATTATGTACTTATCATTGTTTCGTGGAACATATTATGGTCAGAAATTATAGTCATTGTCTTGACAAAAACTTAAGTAAATTGAAGGAACTGAAGATACAATAATGGCCAACTAAGGAACATAGGTATCCTGTTTTGCGAACAGTACAGTAAAATAATGAGTTTATACATCAGATAATGAATGTGGATAATCTTTTCTTTTCCAAGACCTGGGCACTTATCATTTTCTGAGATCTTCTCTAAGCAATGACAACATCAACATATCGGGGTTCAGGAATAAAATTGTAGGGACTTTATCAAAGAAAAAATTGGCATGCAACATGCATACAAAAGAATACAACCAGTACCCGGTTAGGCAAAGAAGACAAAAACAGGGTTTAAAGCTTACTACGAAGAGTGAAACCTTGTGGCACCATAGGAAGATACCATTAACCAATCTTCATAGTCGTGTTCTTGGTTCATGTAAATCTGAAATTAGTTGGCACTTCCCCTTTGCAAGCGGCCGCATAGTCTTGAGCGAGGTGTGGTGCGGCTTCCTTGTGAGGGCATATGAACTTGTTCACGAATTCTTCCTCGCTCACCTTGACTATATTATAGTAGTCCTGGTTCTGATCGACCAATCCATTCGCCTTGAGAAACTTGAGAACATGGTACCGGGGTCCGAGCCGGCCCTGTATGCCATAACGGAAAATTTCCGGGTGATGAACAATGTACGCCGGTTCCAACCCCACCTCAGAGATGAACTCAGACCTACGGCATAGCGTATCTTTGGAACTTCTCAGCAGGAAAGGAGCCTTAGACAGAGCAATGCTCACTTGGGCATCGGACCACCCGTACGTCTTCTTCAAGAGCTCTACTTTGGCGGCAATCTGCTCCTCGCTGAGAAAAACGGTAGACTTAAGCGCTTGCAAAAACATTGGAGAGCCACGGCGCACACCCATACGTTCCGCACACGCCACCATTGCCCGGACGCATTCGTGTTGGGCGGTGAGCATCCTCGGCACGGGGAGGCATATCTTGGCAATATCGAAAGCACCCAGCCCGCACTCCCGTAGGAACGCGACGTTGGGGTTGACCACCATAACGGGGCCAATGCCGGTGGGGTAGGAGCCGTGCTCGAGCACCGGAGGAGGTTCCCGGAGGATCCCAAGTGTTGGAAATATGCCCTAGAGGCAATAATAAAATTGTTATTATCATATTTCCGTGTTCATGATATATGTTTATTTTCCATGCTATAACTGTATTAACCGGAAACATAATACATGTGTGGTTGCATAAACAACACCTCGTCCCTAGTAAGCCTCTACTAGACTAGCTCGTTAATTAATGATGGTTATGGTTTCCTAACCATGAACATGAGTTGTTAATTAATTAACGGGATCATGTCATTAGAAGACTGACGTGATGGACAGACCCAACTAAGCATAACAATATTGATCGTTTCATTAAGTTTTATATTGTCATGCCTTTTATTGTCAAGTATCATATTTCTTAGACCATGAGATCATGTTATTCCCGGGTGCTGGAAGAATACTTTGGGGACATCAACCATCGCTTCGTGACAGGGTGATCATAAAGGTGTCTTACGGGTATCTCGGAAAGTACTTGTTGAATTACATGAATCAAGACTGGGATTTGTCCATCCGTGTTTCGGAGAGATATACTCTGGGCCCACTCGGTAGTGCACATTCGGTAAAGCTTGCAAGCACATGACTAATGAGTTAGTCACAAAGAATGTTGTATTACGGAACGAGTAAAGATTACTTACCGGTAACGAGATTGAACTAGGTATAGTGATACCGACGATCAAATCTCGGGTAAGTAAAATATCGCGTGACAAAGGAAATTGTATACGGATTACAGTAGTCCACGACATAGTGGTTCAACCGATAAAGATCTTCGTTGAATGTGTGGGAGTCATTATGGATATCCTGGTCCCTCTAATGGTTATTGATCGGAGAGGTGTCTCGATCATGTCTACACGTTCTCGAACCCGTAGGGTCACACACTTAACGTTCGGTAACGCTAGAGTAGCTCTGGGATAATTTTGTTAATGGTGTCCGAATATTGTTCGGAGTCTCGGATGAGATCCTAGACATCACGAGGAGCTCCGGAAGAGTCCGGAGGTAAAGATTTATATATGGCAAGTTGATTTCAGGGTTCCGGAAAAGTTCGGGATTTTTCCGGCAGAGTGTCGGAATGTTCTAGAAGGTTCCGGAGGGTCCCACTGTGGGGCCCACCTGTACCCAACGACCAAGGGTGGCCCACTGGTCCATTTGACCAGGCCTACTTGGTCCAAGTGGTCAATCAATGGGCATCCCTTAAATGGGGGGTTACCACTCTTGAAAAGGGGGTTACTACCTTTTAAAGGAGAGGGGGTTACCACTCTTTAAAGAGGGGGTTACTACCTTGAGAATTAAGTGGCTGCAGCTCCCTTGCCTATATAAGAGATGAGAGAGGCACACCATGTGATGCGAATCGCTGCCGCATCTCCTCCTTCCTCCCGCGCACCGCTTGGCGAAGCCCTGCCCGCGGGAACACTCCACCATATCCACCACCACGCCGTCGTGCTGCTGGAATCGATCCCACCTACTTCTCCCTCTAGCTTGCTGGATCAAGAAGAGGGAGACGTCATCGAGCTGTACGTGTGCAAGCCTCCGGAGGTGCTGCTCGTTTGCGGTGCTGATCGGATCGAACATCGTCAACAACTTCACCGAGCTGCGTTGAATTAAACGTTCAACGCGCGTGTTCTTCGAGGGTATGATGAACTACTCTCCCCGTTACTGGCATCTTCTAGATTGGATCTTGAGTGTTGCTTCCGCATGAGAGAAATTTTTTGTTTTCTATCGCGCAAACTCCTACAGTGGTATCAGAGCCGGATCTATGCGTAGATGTTTTGGTACGGGTAGAACACATATGTGTATGTGGGCGTTGATAATCATGTTATTACTTCCTTTGTGTATTTTGAATCTTAGTGGCATAGTGGGATGAAGCGGCCCGGACTAACTTTACATGTCCACGTACATGAGACTTGTTCCACGACTGACATGCAACTTGTATTGCATAAGTGGCTTTGCGGGTGTCTGTCTCTCCCACTATAGTTAAGATTTAATCTACAACGGGTTGTTAATAATTTGTTTATCACCGTTGTGGTTTCATGTTCGTAGGTAAGATCGGTTCTTTCTTCGAAAGCCCTAAGCCACGTAAAATTTGCAAAGAATAAGGGAGAGGCGTCTAACTTGTTTTTGCAGGGGTGCTTGTGATATGGTATAGCCCAAACTGTTCATATGATATATTTGTGATGTATGAGATGATCATGTTTTGTAATGTTTCACGACTTGCATGTCGATGAGTACGGCAACCGGCAGGAGCCATATGGTTGTCTTAATTAAAAATTGTATGACCTGCGTGTCAACTTCAAACGCCATGTAATTGCATTATTTATCGCTATGAGTTAGCAATATATGGGATGCAACGTGGTGGAGACAACCAAGGCGCCACATGAACATGGCGCCATGATGGAGATCATGCCGGTGCGTTTAAGATGGAGATCAAGACGCAATAAAAGGGCTATACCATGTCACATATTTTTTATGCATGTGATGTTTATCCTTTTATGCATCTTATTTTGCGTGTGCACGACGGTAGCATTATAAGATGATCCCTCGCACGTAAATATCAAGATAATAATGTGTTCTTCCTTAGTATGCACCGTTAAGAAAGTTCATTGTTTCGAAGCACCACGTGATGATCGGGTGTGATAGACTCAACGTTCGCATACAACGGGTGTAAGCCAGATTTACACACGCAAATACTACGGTTCTACTTGGCGAGCCTAGCATGTGCAGACATGGCCTCGGAACACGTAACCGAAAGGTAAAGCACGAGTCATATGGATGATATGATGAACATGTTGATGTTCGCCTTTGCAGCTGCACCATCTCACGTGATGATCGGTTATCGGTGTAGTGAATTTGGTTTGTGTAATCACTGAAACGACTAGAGGGATGTTGTTTTGAGTGGGAGTTCACGTAGTAATTTTTGAATTAACATGAACAAAATTTATCATGAACCACCTATCATAGTGTATTTGCATAATTTGTACTAGACTTTGGCATCCACAAACTACCTTACACGTAGATTGTTAATTGAGATAAAACTGTTTTGATCTGGCAAAACCATTATGGACTGGTACCGTATTAGGTGAATTTAAATAAGAGTCCTATTGTAAATTTTCGGTAATACCTACCTAGCTCCATGTGATTAATGATTGATTGATCTAAAGAGCAAATGATTCCGACTTAGTATCTAGTGTCATGCTTGCTTCCATGATACCTGATCTTCAAAAGAATGTTTTGAGTATCAGGTGATCTAGGATCTGAAAAGAATTGTTTTCAGAAACAAGCGAGGAGTGAAAGATATATTGATATCTAGAACCCTGTTTGTCGCAACATGACTGAGTGTAATTTATTGTGACAATGTGCTTATATTATTTGAATATATGCAAGGATTGAAGACGCTAGGCGTTTGAATCATCCCAAGACGTTGGGCACTGACATTATCCTCTAAATTCCTTCCTTTGAGCTATAGTAGCTTCATCACAAAATTGTTATGATGGGATGGATTAAAAGTGTGGGTAAAAATCGTTTACTATGCTTGAAGATTGCTAAGGGTGGAATAGGCATGGAAGAATGCTAATAATATGGTGATATTAGTGAAACAATCAACTTCAAAAATATGACTCCATGGGTGATAGTATATGACTAACACGCCAAGGAAAATGTGCTAGTTCGACTGGCATTGTTTGATGTTGAATGATTCTTCTGTAAAGGAAAGGGAACACTGAAAATAGAATTACAAAATTATATGGCAGAAAAGAAAAGACTGGAAAAGTCCAGCTCAGGAGTATATGCATGATATACAGGTTATAGATGTATTACTAGTTAACAAAGTATTTTGGGGTATTTTGATACTAGATTGGTTGGTATGAATTGTCATAGCAACACAATGCAAGAAATACAAGAGCCTGAAAGAACTAGTAATAGATGTCAAATCGATCATGACAAGAACGAAAATAAAGTGTTATTGTGTTCACTGTCGCATCGAAACAAACCTTCAAGATTTATTTTAAGAACTTAATAAGTTGTTATTTTGTTCCTGCTTATGGTGAGAACAAATGAGTTGTTCACACTATGACCATGTTCCATAATTGATGGATGAGTAAATATAAATCGTGTTGGTAAAATAAACATCTATAAGACTAAATGCTAAACATCGCAAGACGTAAAATTAAAGAATTTCACTTAAGTTGTGACACTGCCGTTTTAGTTCATAATGGAAAGGAAAACATGAAGGAACTCCATGTTGATGGACTTTCGGAGTCATTTTTGTTTTTGAATGAATTGACGCTTGTGAGATCTCTTCCAAAAGATGACTAAAACTCCGTTCATAGGCCAAAGTAGAACGGACGACTAAATTAGTGGAGATTGTACATATTGATGTACATGGTCCATTATGAATAGCCGTGTGTGGTGGATTAATTTTTCTTCATATTCCACCGATGATTTGAGTAGATACATGAGTATATCTATTTAATGAGAAAGGAATTTGACATTTTTGAATTAGTTCAATGTATTGTTAGTATGAAGTGAAAAAATCATCGTAACAAGAGAATCAAGTATTTATGATTGGATCATAAAGAATAAAGTTTGAGTTACGAGTTTAGCGAAACATCTGAGGAGTTGCAGAATTGTTCCACAACTTATCCTTCTCGAAAACCCCACAGAAGTATGGAGTGTTAGAGAGACATTATCGAACTTTGTAAGACATGGTAAGATAAATAAAATGCCATTATATTTTTGTAGTTTATGCTTTAGAGACTACCGCTTTTACACTTAAAAGAGCACCATCGTGATCCGTTGAAAATGACACCATACGCGTTATGGCTTGGGTAGTGACCCGAATTGTCTTTTCTTAAATTTTGGTATGCATAGCATGTGTAAAATGTTTACAACCAAAATCGGATAAATATATGTTTATAAGGTTATCCCAAAGAATCCGTTGGGTATTTCTCCTATCACCAAACCTAAGACAAATGTTGTTTGTCAGAAAGGGTAGATTTCTCGAGAAAATTGTTCTTGCGAAAGAAGTGAGTGGGAGGACAGTGCAACTCGATGAGATTAGAGAATCATCATTATCATGTCAAGAGTAGCGCAGCACTAGAAGTTGTTCTAGAGTCTCCTAATTTGACTAAGTGGAAGACACTACATGTGTTGTAGTAACTTCGAAAGAGTTTGCAAACTGAACCACGAAGGTCGTAAAACTTTGTGCTTAGACCAACTTGTGGTTTGAGAATGAAGTGTTGTTTTGACAACAAAGGACCTGCAAATTATAAAGGAAGCGAATGATGGGCCCTGACTTCGTAAATTGGCTGTGAGTCATTATATCCGAGATAGTATCCATGTATGAATGTCAAGTATGTGACTTGGCAATCCTTTCAGAAGGCGTGAATCCTCATGGTTGCAAATGGATCTATATAGCAACAAGACGTGGATGTTTACATCCATTGAAAGTTTAACTTGTCGAAAAGGTGTTTGCGACAAAGTTCAAGGAGTTGACTATGAAAAGATTTTGATCTTCCGTAGTGATACTTTCGTCTTTACGGATAGTTCTAGAAAAAGTTACATATTCTGATATGGCAGTTGAATAACAAAACAACTTTCCTCTCAAGGAAGGCTGATTAAGGATGTGTACGTGACACAGTCTATGAGTTTTGTAAAATTCAAAAGGGTTTCTAGAAAAGTATGCAAACTTCAATGGTTGAAATGAGCATAACGAAGTTGGAATCTTTACTTTCATGAAGCTATCAAAAGAGTTTGATTCCATCATGAATAGTGAAGATACTTGTAGAGTTACAAGAAATTAAGTGGGAGTGCTTAGACATATTTCTAATACTTTATGTAGATGACATATAGTTGATTGGAAAATATGTATTTTAAATTTACACGGTTAAGATTTCATATTGATGAAAGGCTTAGGCTAAACATTATATTGGGCATCAATATCTATAAAGATGGATTGAAGCGCCTGATATGATTGAGCCAAAGTACATAGATGAAGTATTGAAGTAGTCAATATTAAAACGACAAGAAAGTGTTCTTGCTGCATGAAAAGAATTGAGCAATATCAAGTGTTTTGACACATGATGAGCAAAATTGAGATTTCTAAGTCATGTGTTCCATCATATGTACACAACCAGACAAGTCCTATGCTATAAAGTGTTATACCAGGATAATTCATATGATGATTGGACAACAGTAGGAAAGATCCTTAAGTAGTTTAAGAAAAACTAAGGATGTGTTTCTATATGCAGTAATGACAAAATATTCGTTGTAATATGTTACACCAATAGTATTGTCATTGATCCAAATAAATATATCTCAATTACAAGATGTGTTGAAGGGTGGCACAATAGGCTGGAAGAAAGTTCCATGCTGGTTTTGAATGAATTTCAAAATTAAAGTATTGTGATAAATACTACAACAAAGGCTAAGTATATAGCGTTGTGTTGACAACAAATAAGGCGTTGTTTTGACAACAAATAAGAAGAATATTTTTGTGTCAGAAAGTTCTTTAATGAACTTGGTGAATTTCCAAGAATGCTGACACTATGAAGCAACGTTTTCACAAATGTTGGTAACATTAGTTTAAGCTGAGGAATTAAGGTCTCACCGGTTGACCAAATATATACAAAGCCATCTCATTAGAGAATGAGTGATGCGTGGAGACGCTAAGAGATGCAAATACAAACGGACCTAAACATGTCAGATCTTTTGATGGAGTTTACCACATGCGAAGCATAGAAATAACACTTGAATGCCATAGGTGTTAAATGCTTACTTATTGACTGGATTATTGACTCTAGTGCAAGTGGGAGACTGTTGGAAATATGCCCTAGAGGCAATAATAAAATTGTTATTATCATATTTCCGTGTTCATGATATATGTTTATTTTCCATGCTATAACTGTATTAACCGGAAACATAATACATGTGTGGTTGCATAAACAACACCTCGTCCCTAGTAAGCCTCTACTAGACTAGCTCGTTAATTAATGATGGTTATGGTTTCCTAACCATGAACATGAGTTGTTAATTAATTAACGGGATCATGTCATTAGAAGACTGACGTGATGGACAGACCCAACTAAGCATAACAATATTGATCGTTTCATTAAGTTTTATATTGTCATGCCTTTTATTGTCAAGTATCATATTTCTTAGACCATGAGATCATGTTATTCCCGGGTGCTGGAAGAATACTTTGGGGACATCAACCATCGCTTCGTGACAGGGTGATCATAAAGGTGTCTTACGGGTATCTCGGAAAGTACTTGTTGAATTACATGAATCAAGACTGGGATTTGTCCATCCGTGTTTCGGAGAGATATACTCTGGGCCCACTCGGTAGTGCACATTCGGTAAAGCTTGCAAGCACATGACTAATGAGTTAGTCACAAAGAATGTTGTATTACGGAACGAGTAAAGATTACTTACCGGTAACGAGATTGAACTAGGTATAGTGATACCGACGATCAAATCTCGGGTAAGTAAAATATCGCGTGACAAAGGAAATTGTATACGGATTACAGTAGTCCACGACATAGTGGTTCAACCGATAAAGATCTTCGTTGAATGTGTGGGAGTCATTATGGATATCCTGGTCCCTCTAATGGTTATTGATCGGAGAGGTGTCTCGATCATGTCTACACGTTCTCGAACCCGTAGGGTCACACACTTAACGTTCGGTAACGCTAGAGTAGCTCTGGGATAATTTTGTTAATGGTGTCCGAATATTGTTCGGAGTCTCGGATGAGATCCTAGACATCACGAGGAGCTCCGGAAGAGTCCGGAGGTAAAGATTTATATATGGCAAGTTGATTTCAGGGTTCCGGAAAAGTTCGGGATTTTTCCGGCAGAGTGTCGGAATGTTCTAGAAGGTTCCGGAGGGTCCCACTGTGGGGCCCACCTGTACCCAACGACCAAGGGTGGCCCACTGGTCCATTTGACCAGGCCTACTTGGTCCAAGTGGTCAATCAATGGGCATCCCTTAAATGGGGGGTTACCACTCTTGAAAGAGGGGGTTACTACCTTTTAAAGGAGAGGGGGTTACCACTCTTTAAAGAGGGGGTTACTACCTTGAGAATTAAGTGGCTGCAGCTCCCTTGCCTATATAAGAGATGAGAGAGGCACACCATGTGATGCGAATCGCTGCCGCATCTCCTCCTTCCTCCCGCGCACCGCTTGGCGAAGCCCTGCCCGCGGGAACACTCCACCATATCCACCACCACGCCGTCGTGCTGCTGGAATCGATCCCACCTACTTCTCCCTCTAGCTTGCTGGATCAAGAAGAGGGAGACGTCATCGAGCTGTACGTGTGCAAGCCTCCGGAGGTGCTGCTCGTTTGCGGTGCTGATCGGATCGAACATCGTCAACAACTTCACCGAGCTGCGTTGAATTAAACGTTCAACGCGCGTGTTCTTCGAGGGTATGATGAACTACTCTCCCCGTTACTGGCATCTTCTAGATTGGATCTTGAGTGTTGCTTCCGCATGAGAGAGAAATTTTGTTTTCTATCGCGCAAACTCCTACACCAAGAGGGGCTGGTAGTACTGGAGGTCGGAGACGATGTCTCTGGAGCGGAAGCGGTCGGGGGCGAGGGAGAGGAGGCGGCCGATCTGAGGGCGCGAGAGGCCGAGGCCGGTGAGGTCGGCGAAAACGGAGGCCAGCGTAGGAACTTGGTGTCCCTGGCAACGACGGAGGCGACGTCGGCGGTGGAGAGGCCGAGGCAGGGAGATGACCCAGCGGTGGCGGCCGAAGAGCGATCGATGGGTTTGTAGCTGCAAATTGCGTATGAAAAAATACTGTTAGAAAATGGTAGAATAGCTTGAGATGAGATTTTTGAGAATTGAGAAGCATAATCAATCAGCCATGTGGTCATAGAGTAGTAAGATATAGCTAAGGGAAATCAATTTGAGTATGCAAACAAAACAGTTATTTATCAATGAAACAGTTTTGTTACAGAGAGTAACCACAAAGGTGCATGTGCCATGTATAGTATTCTAATTAGGATTCAGTTGTACTACATAATAACCTGCAGTGGTGGTCGTGTATGAGTAGTGAGTATCTGTTTAAATTTAGTTGTACATAATAACCTGCAGTGGTGCCTTTCGTTTTGTTCAAATATGTCTGACTGTAGTTGATCTTCTGAAAATCAATAAACAACCCATGAGTGCAATATTCAGGTCTCTCCCCCACCTATACAAGATTGCTTCTGAAATGCTACCGCCACTGTATTACAGATCGAAGACCACACATGGACGTTGCAGTGAAAATATCTTGAAAAAAATCATGCTTGTATACGAAAAATCAGCACAACGTAACTGGGTACCTGATGGTCAGGCGAGGAGGAGGAGGAGGAGGAGGAGGAGGAGGAAGGGGATGCCTAGTCGTCGCCTCTCAGTCCCAGGACCTCCAACGACTTGCTCCCGGAACCCACCATGGTCAAGGCCGGAGATAGAATCCGTGAGGAAGAAAATAGGATGTTTGCAATGGAGGAAAGAATCCGTGCTCTCTGTGGAGTGGACGGCGAGCCGCGAGAGACGGCGTGGATGGCGGGGGGTGGAGAGGCGGCGGCGGAAGAAACGAGCCGACGAGAATGGGCCTAGGGACGGCGAACGGCGGCGGACACCACGAGAGAAGCGGTGCATAAAACCGGCGGCGGATGGACAGGATACCCGGGACGACCAGGTTCCGTGGGCTAAGCCCATTTAGTGCTTCTACTCTTTCTTCTTCTTTGCGAATTCAGTTTCTTCAGGGTTTTTTTTTCGTTTGGTTAACACAAGACCTACAATACGTATGCATAATTTAATTTCAGATGTACAAAAAATGGAACCACTAAAACAAAATTGCATGATTATACAAGAATTAGAGACTCCCATATGATTAAGACATGTTCGACAATAGTTTTTTCTACAGTTCACAGTAATAAAACATCATAGAATGCTTGGAATTCGATACTTTATAAATCTTAAAACTTCTAGGGTTTTTTCTTTTCTTTATTTTTCTATTTTTACTTTTCGTTCATGTTCCTTTTTATAAAACCAAATGATTCATTTTCACCTGGTTTCTTTTCTTTTTCTATTTTTACAGTGCACATGAACAATGATTTTAAGCACATGAAAAATATTTTGAACAACAATTTTTACTATGTATGAGGAATTAAAAAATAATGTTAGAACAGTCCAAAATAATTGTTCAGAAGGTTAGAAAAAATATTCAGGGTTAAAATTATTTATTTGGGGGGGGGGGGGGGGGGGGGGGGGTGTGCTGAGTATAGTTCAGAAAAACATTCAGGTTCAAAAATCATATGGTTGTGAAGACCAAAAAACATTTCACCTGGTTAAAAACATTCACAAAGTTAAAAAATGTTCGGGAGGTTTTCAAAAAATTTATGGTGGTTTTAACTCTTGCCCGCATAATTGAAAAATGTTCACCAGATGTTAACGAGGTTTAGAAAATAACTATATAGTTAAAAATTAATTTTCATGTGATAACAAAAATGTTCACATGATACCAAATCATTATTAACGAGGTTCAAAATTTTCAAATATTACACAACAAAGTCCATATGATTTTTTGAAAGAAAAATGTAATGAATGGACATTGTTTTGAATCCATGACAAATTATTTACAATAGTGTGAAAATTATATATCTCTATGAATTTTTTGTGTTACGAAGTATATTTCGAGTGATTGACTAAAATATTCACGAGCTTTAACAAGTGCTTGTATAGTTTAGAAAAATTGTTCATGGGTTTGAAAAATGTTCGTATGATAAAATAAGTTCATGTCAGTCATTATATAAAAAGTTATGCATATGATTGATTTTAAATAAAAAAGTGTGTGAAAAGAAGAATAGAAAAATAAAAAAACTGAGAAAAAGAAAAGAAAAACAAAGGGCAAAAAAACACATGAACAAGACAATAAAAGATAGCAAGAAAGATAAAAAAAAGAAGGGGAAAAAAGAAACAGAACCAAAAAAAGGCGTGTAAAGCTTGCCCTGCGTGTGAGCGTCGACGCGCTAATGTGTGAACATCATAAAGAGAGAAATGCTTATCTGGGGCGGACCAGCTCGTCCTACGCATGAGCTTAACATGCTAACGGTGAAGCGTCAAATAAGAATTGCTCCAGAATGGGTTGCGAATTTGCAATCTTATTCTCACATGTTTGTGTATGGGCTAACGATTAATTGAGTGGTTTACAACTTGCCTAGGCATCTGCCAGGGAGGACCAAACAGGTGTTGCGGCTTCTCGGCTTTTCCTATGTTTTGCAACTCCAACAATAATGAATAGAACCAAAATGCAAGTTGGATTTCGAATTTGTATCATTGTCACTATTGATAACAAATTGGTCATTTTCTCTGTGGATCCCGTGTTTCAAATTTTGTTTGAATTTTTGTCACAATGTATATTTGTGTCGTGTCAATGTTTTAATTTTTTTCTGAAAACTTCTAGATGTTCAAGCCGGATTCACTTGGTGCACCGATTGCTTGGTTGCATGGGATACATTCTTAGTCACACATATGAAACCACAGGTACTTCCACTCAATCCACGCAAAAAGAAAAAAAATGTATTTGCACTAAACCTTACAAGCAAACAAACATCCTAGTAGCTAGTAAAGCATCAAAGCTAGATGATATCTATTCTACCATGGGCAGCGCATATATCAGCTGCCGATTTTAGATGCAAAACAGTGCATCTACTTCACTGCCAATGATTCCCAAAATTAATACATAAAAAAGACAGTGGAGGAACATAAAAAATGTGATTTTAAATTTAAATTATTTCCTTTTCTTTCTGGCGGTATTTTTTAAATAGTTTCTGCATTATATCATCTCGGCAAATTCTTATCTGATCTCCGTAATCTGCATGCTTACTGACTCCAGATACACATACAAATTCCTCTCACGGTCAACTCCCTCCTAGAGAAAAAATTGGATATGTGGTTTAGAAATAAAAATACACACATACATGCTCAGTCATCTCTATTACAAATGGAACTATTGCTAAAAAAAGGTGGGACAAAATTTCTACGGGACTTGGTGTTCACCTCTCAATTTTCTAATGCTACAATTACTACTAATGGGAACGTTCAGACAGTTTCTTGGGTTTGCCCAAGGAAAGGCTATTTTTGGGTTGCCCAAAACAAAGGCAAGGCAATTCCGCAGGTTTACCCAAAAGTCCAAAACAAAGGAACTTTCCCATTTCCCATGTACATGCTAAAGTTGTCAATGTAAGACTCCTTCCAGGAGTGTAAAATGTCAACTTCTTGCATGTAATATTCCAACAAAACAAAAGAACTTACAGGAACACATATAATAATTGAATCCATCCAGAGCTCTTTACCACACTGCTTGTTCTTTTCAAGATATAAAACTTGCCACATTATACCAATCAATGAAAGGCATAACAGACTCGCCCACATCATCCAGATCCAGCAACGGCAGCATAACAGTTACACTTTCTCATGGCAGGTTCTTGGTTGATGCACACACAGTTAAAAATCTTGACAGCAGGGTCTTGGTTCACGCAAACATCAATCTAGCGGGCACTTCCCCTCTTCAAGCAGCAGGATAGTCTTGAGCAAGGTGTGGTGTAGCTTCCTTGTGAGGGCATATGAATTTCTTCACGAACGCCTTCTCGCTCATTGATACTATAGTGAGGTAGCTTTGGTCGCACTTTAACAATCTATTTTCCTTAAGAAACTTTACAATGTAGTATCGGGGCCTGATCCGGAGCTCCAAGCTAAGACAGACTATTATCGACTGCTGAGCAATGTAAGCGGGGTCCAATCCCACCTCAGAGATAAGGAAATCGGATCGGTGCTGCAGCTTTTCCTTTGACAGCCTCAGCAGCATTGGAGTTTTAAAAACAACAATGCTGACCTCGGGACCGGACCACCTAAATGTGTTCTTCAAGTATTCCACTTTGGCAGCCAACTTCTCCTCGTTGAAGAATGCGACAGACTGAAGCGCTTGTCTGAACATCCCAGAGCCACGGGGCACACCTAGAGCTTCCGCGCATGCAACCATCGCCCGGACACGCCCCGGGTTGGCTGTCAGCATCCTCATGACATTAGCGCACAGCTTGGCAATATCACAATCACTTGGCAGGCACTTCCGCAGGAGCGTGACGTTGGGCTGGACCACCTTGTTGAGGCTGCATGTGTGAAGGTAGCGGTCGTCCCTGAGAGCTCAGAAGAGGTTCTCGGAGAAGTCGAAGAGAGGGAGGTAGTACTGGAGCTTGGAGACGATGGATCTAGAGCGGAAGCTGTCGCGGGCGAGCGAGAGGAGGCGCGCGACGTCTGGACACGACAGGTCGAGGCCGGTGAGCTCCATGACGACAGGGGCGAGAGTTTAATCCATGCAGGCACAGAGTAACTGCGGGTCCTTGACGACGGTGGCTGCAACGTCGGCGCCGGAGAGGCCGAGGCCGGCGAGGAAGGCCAGGACGGCGTCGGGATTGGTGGGGACTTGAGGTGAGAGAGCTTCGTGGTTGCCTTGAGGGCATGTGCTCGAGTAATGCCGCAGGCGTCGACAAGGTAGTCCTCGATGGCGAAGCCTTGGCGGCTTGGGGAAATGGGTGGACTCGGGGAAGCGGGCATAGCTCAGCAAGATAAGTTTTCTTCTGTTTATGTTTGGTTTTTGTTCTTTTTCGTGTTAGTGGCTTTGTCGTTGATATCTTTTTAGGTGATGTTTAGGCCAATTTTGTTATAGTTTGTGTGTTACTTTGTGCTCCAATTTTGTTATATATTTTTGTATTACTATTTATTGCACCATGAGCTTTTGTTAGCGAAACAAGAAATTTGTTCTTTCCTCAAGTTGAATCAAGTATCTTACTATCTTTATATGGGAACGACTATGTGTAAGGCGCCTTATATTTGGCATAACCGTAAGGCGTTAGGATAATTCCATTTAGCTAATATGTACACACTCTCAAGTCATCTCACGTGTGTGCATGTGTGAGAAACAATCATGTTTTGCATGCATGCACTAAAAGACGAAACTGCTGACATCATCACGCATTAATTGTGAAATCCAAAAAATTAAAATGTTTCGTAGCTCAAACCGTTTATCCGATTTATGATCCGTTTTCACCGTTGGACTAGTCGCGACGAGATCTTCAAAACTAGATCCCATATCGATATGTTCCGACGACTTTTTTTTTTGCCCAAAAGTTACCACCCGTTACATATAAGTTACCCTGGCTTGAATACGTAAGTTACCCACCATATTAGTGATTAGTTTTCGGGTCGAAATAGAACCATTTTTTGTTGTTCTTTTAGATTTTTACGAGATTTAAAGGTACCACATCACTTTGAGATGGTAAAATTATCGTGTATAAGTATTAGGATGATAACTGTCGATTTCATAGTGAAACTACACATAAAAAAGATGGGCATTGCGTCCGTAACTATCATTTAGAGGACATGTTAACTACATGTATTTCCTGGTGGATAACAATATCACGAACACATGGATAACTTCATATGTACTGAGTGGGTAACTTCATCAGTATTGGGTGGGTAACTTTATAAGTATTAGGTTGGTGACTTTATCAGTACTGGTTGGTAACTTTATCAGTACAGGGTGGGTAAATTTATTAGTACTAGGTTGGTAACTTTACCAGTACAGGGTGGGTAACTCCATCAGTACTAGGTGGGTACTATATCAGTATTGGGTGGGTAACTTTATAAGTATTAGGTTGATAACTTTATCAGTACAGGGTGGGTAACTTTATAAGTCCGCACACGAACGAAGCAGGAAAATGAGGGAAGCTGCCTTCCATGGCCGTGGCGTCCTCCTCCTGGTGCTATTTCTCCCCCCTCTCATGGCCGCATCCATCGCCTCCACCCCACCTCCGAACCAGCTTAGCTTGGTGGCTTGGTGACGCGGACGCAGGGAACTGCTAGACACGGATCTGATCCAGGGCAAAGAAGGCTAAGAGGAGCAAGAAACATGGGGAGAGCTGCCTGGCCATGGCCGTGGCATCCTCCACCTGCAGCTTCTTCACCCTCCCTGTCTTTTTCCCTTTTGCTTCTGGGTCCTCCCACTCTCTCTTCTTTTCTTTTTGCAATCAGCCCCCTGAATCTTATCCCCTCCCTCTCTCCTTATCCTCACTTCTTCCTGGCCACATTCGCACCACACAGGAACCACCACACACTCACGCACACGACACCGCGACCCCACCCGAGCTCCCCGTGCTTCCTCTCCGTGCTCCTCTCCTCTTCCTCCGGCCCCGCGCCACACTCCGGCCCCGCGCCGCCCTGCTCCCCGGCCGCAGCTCCTCCGCCGCTCTTCTCTCGCCCCCACGCACCCGAGCTGCCGCTCCTCCTCTTCCCCTGCTCCGCCGCCGTCTTGCCCGGCCTGGCCGCGCCCGGCGTCGCGCCGCCGTCCCCCCTCCTGTCTACGCGCGCCCTGCCTTCCCTGGCGAGCTCGCGGAGGAGCGGCGTGGCGGTCAGCGCGACGTCCGGCGGGCACTGTGCTCGGGGAGGCGCGGGGAGGAGGGGCCGGGGAAGAAGGGGCCGGGCTTGGGAGGAGGAGGCGCAGAGCATGACCGGCGGCGCGGGGCCGGAGTCCGGCCGGCGGTGGGTCGAGGAGAGGAGAGGAGCACGGGGTCGGGGGCTGCTGCGTCTGTGTTCGTGTGTGGCCAGGAAGAAAGAGAGGAAGGGATAAGGAGAGAGAGGACCGAAACACCCAAATCAACGGTTCTACGGACGAGAGAGGACCGACACGCCCAAATCAACGGGTCTACGGACGTGCGTCGAGTTAAGCCCCGTGTAAGGCGCCTTACAATTAGATATTCCGTCTTTATATACCTAAAAGAAACGATTTATCATCTGAGATAAAAGGCTGTATTTTCTTTACGGGCGAGGGGATCTATGTGTTGATTGTATCCATATCTTGTCCGGATTGCCATAATTACATGTAGGATCTTTGTGAAATATCTAACGCATAACAGCGTGCAAAATTAAGGTACGGGATATGCCAGCAGGCGCGGCAATGCGCGTATGTGCGCTCTTGATGTCTCAGAGACTAGTCTTGGGTTCCTTGTTAATGCTTCTAAATTCACTAACAAAGTAGAAAAAAAATCCTCGAACTCGAAATCAGCAAGAAAGTTTACATGCTGATAAGATGCTTTGTTTTCACTCAGTTGAGTAAAATTTGAACTAACTATTGAACTAGGATGAATGCTTAGCCTCCAGGTTGAGCCGAGAGAGCAGCTTGCAAAAACTGCCATCACCGTATACCGTGTCAAATAAAAATCACGAGGGCCCATCAGTCCATCGATCATTGTCCAACTTGCCAACACCATGCAAGTTGACCCGCTGGTAGTTGGTCGTATCACTTTCCATGGCTCTAGTTTTTCTTGCTTAATGCAATCGTGCTGCTAGTCGCCTTAATAGCAAGACACACTTTCCAACGCGGAAGATTCTTCGCCTTACTACTATAGCTTTAGCTGACCCTATATATGTTTGGAAAAGCGAGAAGTCAAATGTGAACGAGGCCGACAAAAAGCATCTTGGGTTAGAACGACCCCATAAACCAAGTATACCATATAGATATGCTTCTCGATGCATGATTAGAGTAGTTAATCTTGGCGTGGATCGCAAGGAGTACTAGCATCAATTAGAAAAGTTCGAACTGTGTAGTAACAGTGCAATACACATCGGGATCTAAAGGAAAAATATGAAGATGTATAGATAGTACCACTGCGCTAGGCTGCTTTTCTTCACCAGACCTTCCCTTACTTGCCTTGCCACACACAACGTAGCTAGCTAGCTCACAAGATCCTCGGCGAGAGTAAGCTGATCGATCAGGATGTCATCAGCAACCGTTATTGGTGTTAGTGTGGCCAGGGGTGTGTTTAATCCGCTGGTCGGCAAGCTCACCAAGCTGCTCGGCGAGGAGTACAAGAAGCTCACAGGGGTGAAGAAGCAGGCAACGTTCCTCAGGGATGAGCTCAGCGCCATGAAAGCTCTCCTTGATACGATGGAGCTTATGGATAAGCTTGACCTCTCGGCCAAGAACTGGAGGGACCGTATCAGGGAGATGTCCTATGATATGGAAAATTGCATTGATGACATCATGTTTAACATTGAAGGTGCCGATGCAAAGACAGGCTTTCTTAAGAAGATGTCTAAGCGTCTCAGGAGGCTGGGGAAGCGCCATCAGATCGCGAAGCGGATAGAGGAGCTCAAGGTTCTTGCAGTGGATGCAAATGATCGGCGCGAGAGGTACAAGATTCAAGATCGCATTGATTTGAGTCCAGCTGTTGTGGTTGTGGATCCTCGGATCTCGATGATCTATAATGATGCATCTAGCCTCGTTGGTATTGATGGCCCAAAAGAAGAGCTTGTCAGTTTGTTGATGGATTCACAGGAGAAGGTCAAAGTGGTTTCCATCGTGGGATTTGGAGGTTTGGGTAAAACTACACTTGCGAAACAAGTGTATGATGAGATTGGCGGGCAGTTTAACTGTAAGGCATTCTTGTCAGTCTCCCAAAGACCTGATGTGAATAGTCTTCTCATTGGCCTACAACGCAAGCTTGGGATGGAGGAGTCTTCTCATGCTCATGACATGACCGAAATCGTTGACCGCATCAGAGAATATCTCGCAGATAAGAGGTAGATTTTTCCTCCTATTACTCACTCATATACTTTCACGGTCTAGTTCTCAATATTTGTGGGATTTGGTCAAGATCATCTATAATATTTTTTGACATCCATGGCTTAACGCAACTTTAAAAAGATGTACTCATGAGTCATGATGAATAGATTTTTATAGGTTAACACCAAATCTTGTGTTGTCTATTAAAAGTTGAGCTCATAAATATTACAATTATGCGATAAATGTTCTCGTTCTAGGATAAACATTAAACTTTTCAATTTACTTTACTATTATAGTACGTTTTAGATTTGTTGTAATTAAACATCTTACATATGAAGATCATATAAGCAATTACAAGTAGGGATAAAAAATAGAGGGTCGACCCAAGATTTCCATTTATTTAAATTTCCATCGTATCTATATTTTCCCTCAATTTTAAAGACATTATATCATCATCCTTTATTAAGTTTTTGATTTTGATGTTTTTGTATCTACCTTAAAATTATATACTGATGCAGTGTATCAATAACTCGTGCCAATATTTAATCAGGTACGTCATAATAGTTGATGACTTGTGGGATAAAGTATCATGGGACGATATCAGATGCGCATTTCCAGAAAATGGTAATGAAAGTAGAGTAGTGGTAACCACACGATTGGATGATGTAGCTCGCTGGGCTTGTCACCAGACCGTGCCTGCGTTTACAGAATGAAGCCCCTAGAAGAATCAGACTCAAGAAGATTATTTTTCAGTAGAGTATTTGGGTCTCAAAATGTCTGTCAAACACAATTTCAAGAAGTTTCAGTCGAAATTCTCAAAAAGTGTGGTGGAATGCCACTTGCAATTCTCACTATGGCTAGCCTATTAGCTAACCATGAAGCAAGGTCTCCGAGTGAATGGAAGAGCATAATGAATTCTCTTCGTCCCAATGTTGCCACAGAAACCACCTTGGATGTGTTGAGGGGTATACTAAACCTTAGCTACATGCATCTTCCTATTTATCTCCGACCATGTTTTTTGTACCTAGGCATGTACCATGAAGACCACGAGATCGAGAAGGATGACCTGATTCAGCAATGGATAGCTGAAGGCTTATTTCCTAATTTGAACGTAGCAGATTTGATTGATGTTGCGAAACGTCGTTTCAATGAGCTTATCAATAGAAGTCTGATTCAACCCGAGAGAACAATTTATGGGGAGGTACGTTCTTGCAGAGTACATGATATGATTCTTGATTTGATCCTAAGCAAGAGTGCAGAAGATAATTTTATTAGTGTAGCATATAAATATGAAGACATGGCAAGATTGCACAGTGGTGAGTACAAGGTTCGTAGATTATCCTTCAAATCAAGTGCTGGTTGTGTAACACCGAAGACCCTTGCTACTAGCATGGAAGAAGTTCGATCATATGCACAGTTCGGAGAGTCCATGTACACACCTCCTCTTACACAGTTTAAGTATCTAAGAGTGCTTTTGTTTGAGTTTTCAGATCAGTGTGGTACGACAATTGACCTCACTACAATTGGCCACTTGTTTCTTCTAAGGTATTTGAAGGTTTTAGCTGAATCAACAGATGTAACACTCCCAGCAAAAATTCAAGGCCTTGTGCATTTGGAAACTCTTGAGTTGGTTTGCTTGTCCACACAAAGCTTTCCATTGGATATCACTTGCTTGGCCAACTTGTTCCGTCTGGTACTTCCATATGGTAGAGTGCTGCCTCAAGGGATCAAAAACATGAAATCTGTTCGTACCCTGCATTGTTCAGGCATATCGGAGAGTACACTGGAGGATATCAAAGGCCTTAGTGAGCTGACCAATCTGGAGGAACTGAAATTAAGCAGCAGCCAATGCTTGACAGTTGATCGCGTCGATGCTTTGGTGTCCTCTGTTGCAACGCTCCGAAAACTCAAGCACCTTGTACTCGATTGCGAGAGTGAATGTGATGGATATGACACACAGCTGCACTCATTAGCTGATCCTCCTCCCCTTATAGAGGTACTCGACCTGGAACGGTGGAAGTGGAGTAGTCTGCCAAAATGGATTGGTGAGCTACGTGATCTCCGGATCCTCTCTCTCCATGTCTTGCACCTGACGAATAATGAGGTTCGTGTTCTTGGAAATCTTCCCGGCCTCGTGAGTGTCTGCTTCCACAAGTTTGATATCTCCCAAGACAATGTCATGGTGGGCGCGGGGTTATTCCCGAATCTGGAGTACTTTTTTTTCCGATGTGGTGATATCAGTGAGCACCTGGGCTTCGAGGAAGGAGCTATGCCCAAGATACTAGGCTCACCCAGCATGCATTGAGTGCCTGTCCTGCCTCTGAGCTTGGACATGTTGGTGTTGATGTTGAGTGTGCCTTCAAGAGGGCAGCATGGGTGCACCCAAGGCATTGGATTGATCTGCCTATCATCTGAAACTTAATTCGCCTTCAGCTTTGGTGTCTTTTTTTACTTATTATTACAGTCATTTCCCTGGTGTATTTAATCTCTTGGGTATTGTAAACCTTACACACTTTGGTTTTATATGCCAATGAATACCTCCGTCAGCAGTCTCAAACAATCTGTACCTATTATTATGTAGCATCCTAATAAATCTTGCATGTGCATGCCTTATCTCCTTCAATATATGTATATGTATAGTTTTGTACCTGTTCAGTTATGGTGGTAATGCTTGTATTTGCGACACAGGTACTAGTAATACGTTATAAGCTGAGTTCTCTGTGACTTGATCCAGTTAAACCGTGGAATGTTTCGAGTCTGCAAGTTGTGAAGATGCATTGTCGGTTCTATATTTCACCAGAATGCTGCATTCAGCATTGGTTGATCCATTTCGAGATATCCACTTTATTTACAGAAATTTCCTTGGTGGACAGATCGCGTCGACACCGAAAGCTAGCACAAGCAACTCTCTTAAAATTGTTCTCTACACAGTAGGCGCGATTGTGAACTGAAACCTACATCGAAACATCGATAAGCCACTCTGCCCTGAACGTCTTCCTGCGTCGCCCTGTGCTCAGTTATTGTGGCATTTCTTGTATTTGCGACACAGGTACTAATAATACGTAATAAGCTGAGTTCGCTGTGACTTGATCCAGTTAATCCGTGAGATGTTTCAAGTCTGCATGTTGTGAAGATCATCATCGGTTCTATATTTCACCAGAATGCTGCATTCAGGAATTATGCTAATGTAAATTCAGAGTAGTTCGAATTCGAAACACATCACATTTATCATTGAATATTAAACTGATAGTGTACAGAGACAGAGAATTTCTGGCTGCGAGTTTTAAGTGTTCATATTGTACCTTCTAAAGCAAAATGCATGGAGCAGAAAGTATCAAAGTAACAACAATTTGAATGTAGACGGGCAGACGTTAGCAGAGTTCCTGGATGATTACTCAGAACTGGGTCCAGGTCAAATAGCAGCGAAAACGACAGTCATTTCCTAAAAAAAATCAGGGCATTGCATCTTAGGCTTTACATCCAAGTCGGCAGTACATTATGCGTAGCCTACAAGCTCACATTCCTTAGACTTCGAAACTCATCAGAAAGTTTCTTGGTGGCGCACTAAAGCCAAACTTGTACATCATGGAACGGGTGCCAGTAAATCCCAATTCCAAAAGCACTCCCAGAGTCTGAATGTGGGGAAACATGAAAGCGGCAACATATCACTGGTTCAACCATGATGATATAGACAAATAGAATCACATGATTCTGTGCAGGGAGTGATGATCAGTGTTCAGGAACGCGTTGGCATAGACAATCAGATTAATCATCAAGTTGTTCAGTGAATAGATATAAATTCATTCTCCACTGGATTTGCCTTTTATTAATTGGTCGGTCCCGTCCCTAGCGCCTTTCGTCGTCAACTTCGGCCACAAGATGGAGATCGTCACCAATGAGGTGCTCACCATGCGTCGCGCACCGCACCGTAACCAACTCTCCTGCCACGAGGATAGCGGTGGCCATGCCCATGCATGCGTGCACCCCATGTATGAGTGCCTCATCAGACTAGCGCCAGAACTAGTGGATAAGGTCGCGAATCCGACAAAGTACAGGTAGTTGTCTTCAGCAAGTTAATAGAGGCTCCACTGATGCAAGCAGGGAGGAGATAAACAGAGAAGGGGAACAAAAAAGTGGCTGTTGTGTTTGTTGGTTTGATGTCTCTGAATTTGGATAGTCAATCAGGAGTCTTAGAACCTGCTGAGTTTGTAACTTTGTACCCCTAAATGTACCACCTCTTCAAAAATTAAAAATGACTAGATGTTGGGATGCGGCTCCTGGGCAAGCCTTTGGTCATGTACTAATTCAGGCTTGCACATAATTTAACATTGAGAGAAACAACATGGCATTTATCATGGAACATTGAACTGAGAGCGTACAAATATACGGAATTTCTGGCTGCAAGCTTGGAAGTGTACAGATTGTAAATTCTAAAATGGGAAATCATAGAGATAAAAAAAATCAATTGATGAAGCCGGACAGTAACAAAATAGCATCCATTTCAATTGCTTTCAGGAGTATTGCCAATGGTTGGTGCACTTGCATGTCGTGTTACCAGAGCTGCACAGGCAAATCTTCCTGGGAAAAACTCCATCACCACGAGTCTAATTACTCCCTGTCTAATCAGAACAAAACCATGGATTAGGTCCAAAAAAGTTTCCAGCATGGTCTGATGGTCGCTGTCTCGCTGGATCAGAGGGATTAGAAACTTAAAAAGGGACCGAAGCAAAAATATTGGATGATTATGAGTACATAGCTCCCACTCAAGTAACCTGAAGTTTAAAAAAGAATTTGTGCTTCTCAAAGGGAGACAAACATGGCAATTCGTACCTGCACTTAACAAAATTCAGGACAGTCCATCTTAGGCATAAAATTTTAGCAGGCAAAAATACTAAGCATAGCCTACCAAGGAGAAACAGCAAGTTTCTTGGTGGAGCTTTGAAAGCAAACATGTACCGAGAGTCCGACATCCTCCTATTACATAAATTTCAAGGCAGGCTGGCCATGAAAGCCTTAGATATATTTTTTCTTGATAGTTGCTATTATTTTCCCAACTAACCAACTTCTACACCCTTTGGTTTGGTCGCTTGTGGACCGCTTTTCGTAAGACCTTCAGTTACTCTTTAAATTTTCCTCTCAAAATTCTTCTATAGTATGCATGTTTTGTTGCATAGAAAATATTATGGTCAGAATGCAGTCATAGTCTTAGCAAAATTATTTAGTAAATAAAAGGTACTGAAGATACTATATTAGCTAAACTGTAACACAATGCTAACTATGATCGATGAAAGGTACTGGTTTCTGGAAGGGCTCACCCCATAGCAACTAGACAGCGGGAGAAGATCTGAAAGCACTCTCTGCACCAAAGGGAAACCCCAAAAAATGCGCAACCAAAACACAAAGGATGCAAACTCATGGGAATCTGAACAGTGTGACAATGAATTCGCACCCCATGTTTTCTCCTTGCAAACTCGTGGGCAAGACAGGATAGCAACAATTATTTAGTGTTCAGCTAGACTACTTCCTGCAGAAAAACTGAATGTCGTCTAATTTAACGCAACAGTCTCACTGTACCAAATAATCAACCGAGATTACTAGTAATTTCATCTAGGAGACAATGTAAGGAAGATAAATATACCATTTGGCATGGAGCAATTCATGGACTTGAAAGTGTAAATACATGTGATCAGACAGAGATTTCAGAACGAAAACGAATTAGCAGTACAGAATAATAGTATGTTACAGCAAAAGAAAGTGCCAAGTTGTATAACACATTTTTGTATTTTAATAATCACCTCAAAAGACATCAATACGTAGTTATCTTGCCTACGGAAAACAATTCTGCAGGCCCTGGGTCTATTATATAAATTCGGTTTGCGTTCATAAGAACAGTGATCATTACATTGTAAACCTGAGAAATCAGAAATCACCAGTCACCACATATCCGCAAAATTGATTTTTAAACCTACAGTTTTACGTATGTTGGTTTGCTGCCAAAAAAGATGTTTTGTACATGGATACGGTTTCACCTAGCAAGCACTGAATAGTGGACATGCATGAGCAAAGAACGTTTGCCTTGGTCCAAGCTGTAACGTGTAGCCTTGTAGTAGTCAATTCTTATATTCTTCCATTGTTCATGTTTACTCAACGAATATTAGTTCACCATTCTTTGGATTTGCTTGTTATTCATGGCGCCTCCGTAGGTTTAGTTCTAACGAATAAATGTAAATGAAAATACTACTAATTCATTTGCAGATCATGCTTTAGACAAAATAGGTTACAGTATCGAATTTGAAATTCCAAACTGAAGTAAGGTCAAGTATGGTACTTGGCGAAGAATATGATAAACCCTTAAGAAAAGGTTAAGGAACTCTGAAATTAAAAAGGAAAAAAGAGTCGCATCAGAATTTATTTCTAAGCAGAATCTAAATATTAAGCATTGAACTGGGTATTCATAGTACCGATATATGATATGGTACCTAAAAGACTATGAAATGAAAATGGGACATGCTGGATATACCTGGGCATTAAAGCAATCATACTGATATTTTAGGTAGAGAATGAAAACAAGTTTTTTCTGGTTTTCTAGGTAATGTTTTCGGATCCACACACACGTTCAATTTTCATGATCTTCAACGAAGTTTGAAACACAAATATAGCCAGGGGCTTCTCATTTTCAGAGAACTTCACTAAGGATAACGACATACACAAATCGGGGTTTCATGAATCAAATTATCAGTTTCATAGGGAGGTAGCAATGATCAAACTGGCATGTGACGCCACACTATAGAATACAACAAACAACCGGTTAGGCAAAGCACAACAAAACAGTGTTTACCAGCTTACTATGGAGGGTGAAACTTTGTCGCGCCATATGCAGTTGCCAATTTCCATAGCCTTGTTCTTGGTTCATGTAAATTTGAAATTAGTTGGGACTTCCCCTCTGCAAGCGGCTGCATAGTCTTCAGCTAGGTGTGGTGCAACTTCCTTGTAAGGACATATGTACTTCTCCACGAAAACATTGTCTGTCTGTGTGATTGCAGTAGCGAAGCTCCAGCCTCGGTCTAGTAGCCCTTTTTCCTTTAGAAACTTTAGAACGTAGTGCCGGGGCCTGAGCCGGCCCTCCATGCTATAATAGAGCCGTACCGGCTGATGAGCAATGTACGCCGGTTCCAAACCCACCTCAGAGATGAAGAACTCAGACCTGCTCTGCAGCGTGTCTCTGGACCTCCTCAGCAGCAATGGAGCCCTAGTCAAAGCAATTCTCACTTCGGCGTCTGACCATCTGAACGTGTTCTTCAAGTACTCCACTTTGGCGGCGATCTTCTCCTCACCGAGGAATGCGACAGCCTGAAGCGCGAATTTGAACATCCCAGAGCCACGGGGCACACCTAGACCTTCGGCACATGCCACCATCCCCCGGACACGCTCCGGGTTTGTTGTCAGCATCCTGTTGACATGAAGGCACAGCTTGGTAATATCACAATGACTTAGCCCGCAATCCCGCAGGAGCACGACATTGGGCTTAACCACCTTATCGAGGTTGCATCTCATATATGCAATGTTCTTGAGAGCCCGGAAGAGGTTGTCGGAGGACCCCAAGAGAGGGAGGTAGTACTGCAGCTTGGAGACGATGGATCCAGGGCCGGTCCTGAGATTTCAGGGGCCCGGGGCGAAACTAGAATCTGGGCCCCTTAGTTCAAACTAGAATCATGTCAATAAGGTCTTCTCTTGATAGTTGGGCGTCTCCTCTCAGCGTGGATGGATAAGGGCCGACGAAGGGGGCGTCTATAAGAGCATCTCCAGTCATGGCCCCGATACCTATCCCAAACGTCCGGGCGGACCGCCCGGACAGGTATTGGGCCAAAAAACGCCACCCAAGGGAGGTCCCAAAACCTAGCCCAAACGTCCGGGCGGTCCGGCAAACCCCATAGTCAGCCCATATGTGGGGAGGGTTTGGGGAGGCCCGGACGCGTCCGCCACGTCGACCCTGGCAAGGCGGACCCACGCATTTTTCCCCTCAAATCGACCGGAACCAGAACTTCTTCCTCCGCGCTGCTCCTATTCTGCCCACCCCTCCGCTCCGCCGCCGTTTGCCGTCATGTGTCCGCCGCCTCCCCGTACCTCCGCCACCTCCCCGCAGGTCTACACGCTCGCCGGTGCCCCGTCTCCGCAGAAACCAGGCCTATAGCCTCCGTTTTCGGTACGTTCATTGAGGCTATGGAGCATTTTGCGTACGCTGTGGTCAAGGTGTTTGGTGACAAATATCTTAGAGAACCAAATGCCGAGGACACTTAAAGGCTAATGGCTCTTGGAGAAGCAAGAGGATTTCCAGGTATGCTAGGGTCAGTTGATTGCATGCATTGGCAATGAAAGAACTGCCCAACAGGGTTGCGTGGGCAGTACCAAGGTCACAGCAAAGAGGCCACAATCGTACTTGAAGCAGTGGCATCTCAAGACTTGTGGATTTGGCATGCGTTTTTTGGCATGCCCGGTTCTCACAACAACATCAGTGTGCTTCAGCGCTCTCCCCTGTTCAAGAGGCTCTGTGACGGGGAAGCTCCACTGTCGTGGGGTTGTCACGGCAGATGTTACCAGGCGTAACTTGAGATTGGGGGCAAGGCGACTCTGATGTTCAGGAGTTGGTCTAGCTCTACGGGGAGAAGATATTTTTTACCCAGGTTCAGGTCTCCTCGATGGAGGATCCCTACGTCCTGCTATAAATCACTATATGATAACAGATTACATGGTGCGCCAATGGCGATCGCCGGGTTTGGATGATTCCGGCGTGGGAGCTCTCTCCTGAGCTCTCTCTATTTTGTCTATCTAATTCCGCCTTGAGACTTCTCTCTCTATGACCTAGGAGCCTGCTTATATAGATGGCCAGGTCTCCTAGTCGTACAAGGTAAAAACTGGGTTTATACCCGAACTAAGAGTTCTAATCTAGGTCCTTTGTGATCTCCAAGTCTTGAGTCTCCAACTTGTATACAAAGATGCTGTGTGTCACCGGTTAGGCGATACAACCGGAGGTTACGGGTTTACCACTCCCCGGCCAAAACCTTTGGCAGGCGTTGCTCGGAATTGATCATCGGCAACGCAACACCCCGATTGATGCCCTAACACAGGCACAACTATCAATGCATAATAGAGAGATCAAGACTTGTGGAACAACTGGCACATCACAGACTCTACGACTCAAAGCATTATAGTTCAACTCTTATAATAGAGAAAGATAGCAAATATTACAACCAGAGGTCACAGACCCAACAGTACATCATGTGGAAGCAAATTAAGTTGTTCTAAACAACAAGATCCAAATTATGGCCTAAGAGGCCTAAAGATAAACATTCCAGCGCCAGCTGTTCCGGGATGTCCCAAGCTGCCACCTGGGAACCCCAGACTACTCGTCGACGTCCACATAGAACCCACCTTCAATGTCGGTGAAGTCCTCCACTGAAACCAAATAAACAACGTTGAGTTCGACGAACTCTGCAAGATTACTTGAGCTACTAGCTCAATGATTGGCTTTCAAAGGTTTTATGGCTGTTTTGCGTAAAGCTGGTTTTCTTTATAAAAGACATCTGGCATCGACTAATCAGAATATTTTCGAAAGGGGGTAAGAGGTAAACTCCTTTCTCTTGATCAACTTCATCAACAACCACCATCATTCACTGCTCCTGTCTATTAAAGCACCTCCCCGAATCAGCCTCGAGGAAGTCAACCTTGCATTCTTGGTAGTACCTTTAGTACTCAGGTTTTAATCATTCCGTTCAAGTTTTCTATGGTCTTATCGTCCTTTCCCAAGTCGTCCATAACCGCGGACACGACTTTTCGAAAAGATTTATCCTGCAGGGGTGTACAATGTTTACCACGCGTACCGTCCGGCCCATTGCCTAGCTTTTAGCTCTCTTCCTTGGAGAGCCGGCTGGGTGGGAGCGGTGTCGACGTCTCCCTCGCTTGAGACTAACCCAGGATCATCAGTGAGGACGGGACAGGTTCAGTGCCTCCAACACCCTGCCCCGTGGCCACTCATTTTCCTAAACACCACCATCCTCATCCCAGTCCTTGCCACCATCTTCACGCACACGCAAATGGAAGCTCAAACTAGTGGACCCTGGCTAGCCCCGCCCGAGTCATTTAGTCTATGAGGGTTCCTGCTATTGCATAGGCCTCACGCATGGTTGCACGCTCGGTCTTGGTTCAAGAGGTAAAGAACTCGCACTTAGACGTCGAGAACGAGACAACCCACCACATTCCCCGTGGCCTCTCATCCCCGCCTTTAAGCAATTTATTATCCCTCACCACCATTTTCCATCACATCCGGCCAATCCATCAACTGTTCCAACAATGAAACATCCACCGGACATCTAATCATTTAAACTAAGCATGGCTAAGCATATATATAGCGATTATACTTATCTCAGGCCAACACTTCAATCCTATGGATATTAGGAAGGATACAGGTAATGGCAACAGGTATCTAATGCAGCTAGTAGGATACTCTAATCCAAGCAAAAGACATTTGGAACCGAATGCAATATTATAGTGGGAAAAATAATTGCGAAAATATAGGAGCAGACATGCTCAGAGGGGGGATTACGCTTGCCTTGTTCAGGGGGCTGGTAATACTGGTCGTCGGGGTATTGCGGTGGAACCCCGACTGCTTGATCTATCGATGCATAAAAATACCGGAAAGACAACAATCAATAATCACACAAGCAAAACAGGTGCAATGCACAAACACATGATGGCATGACATTTTAATGCACTGAAATTTAACTAACAAGTTAAATGGGGTGCAAAATAATTATTTCGACAAGAGGAGATGGAGCCCCATATTTAATTTAGTGATTTCCCTACTTTATGAGCATTTTGAGGTCTTAAATGGGGTGCAAAATAATTATTTCGACAAGTCAAACATGCATGGAAATGATGTTAATGTACAGTACATATTTTTATGAGCATTTTGAGGTCTTAAACACATTTTTCTGATTAACCAATAATAAGTTATTGAATTTATAAAATCCATTTTAAATCTGCCATTTTAGCAAATCATTTTAAACAGCAATAAAACTAATTATCCATGGTTGGAAACAAGGTGGAACATGAAGTGTATAACTTGCTGAACATTTTGATAAGTCACACTTAATTTTTGGATCATTAATTTGAAATTTATGGATTTTCCAAAACTATTTCCTTTTCTGCTATTTTCCTTATTTTAAATAAACAGCAACTAAATTAATTTAGTTGAACATGTAAATGATGCTAACATGTAAAGTTATTTCCCTGAACATTTTGATATATTATTTGTAATTTTTGGAGCAATATTCAATTTGTTATGAATTTTACAAAATCCTTTTATATTCTGCCCTTTTCATTGTTTTAATTAAACAGCAACTAAACTAAATTAGTTGGATGTGTGAGTTATTCCAAAAGACACACTTTATTTTTCTGAACATTTTGGTACCTTATATACGATTTTTGGATCAATATTTTTGAAGTTAAGCATTTTCTAAGTTTTAAACAATTCTCTGTCTTTTCTTTTCTTTTTCAGAAAATCCACCCGAAGCGTTTTCTACCCGGGCTGGGCTAGCCACAGGCACTGGCGTGTGGGCCAGTGGCCATGCTGGCATCCACGTAGGCGCCAGGGGCCCATAGTGCGCTGACCACGGCCATGCCACGACCGGCGCAACGCGGCGCGGTGACCGCGACGGCGCGAGCACGGCCTTGACGCCACGGTGGGCGCGGAGGCGAGCTAGGGGACGCAGTAGATGCGCACGGGTACGGGGAGGCCGGGACGGCGCTATGAACCAAAATGGTCGCCGGCAAGAGCTCCGGCGACGAGCTACGGCGGAGGCGGGCTATGGCCTACGGCGACAACTACTGCTACCCGTCGGAATAGAGGGAGAGGAGGAGGACGGAGATGTCCAGAAGATGCGCGTGCTCACCCTCGTCGCGTGGATGCTCGCAGCGGTGACGGAGGAGGTCGGAGGAGGTCGCGGGCTTGCTCGATGTCCGGCGGTCGGAAGTGGAGAAGAAGGCGTCGATCTCCGCAACGACGACGATACGGCTCGATTCCTTGGGCAGGGAGGAAGAGGACGTCGGGGCGGAGCTTCTGGTTCTCGCTGATTCGTCAATGGTGGCTCCAGTCGACGGCGGCATGCTCGGCGAGCTCAGCTCGGTTTCGGGTGCGTAGGGGAGAAAAAGGGAGAGATGGAGTGAGGGAACAGAGGAGCTTCGGGTGCTCTTATCTCCTTGCAGGGGAGAGGAGAGGAGGGGGTCCGGCGAGGCGTGTCGCGGGAGCAGGGAGCACGGCGGCATGGCGCCGCGGGGGGCCGCTCTCTCGCCCGGCCATGGCGCGCCCGTGGCGTGGATGACAACCTTTTCCAGAGAACCCCCTCGCAGTTTCTTTTTCCTCACAGTTAGGTCCTTTTCTATTTCCTTTATTTCCCTTTTAAAAGCAGTAGCCCTTTAGGGATTTATTTGGGGCACTAAAACTATCTCAAAAATTCTGAAATTAGTTGGACAGACTCCTTTTGTCATGTAGAAGCCCCACAAAAATTGGGGTTTCAAAATAAAATGTTTTGAACAACATTTGTTCATAGGGCTTGTTTATGGTAATTTTAATTAATTACAATTTGATATTTCTTTGATTAATTCAAAGCAAGTGCAAGATTTTATTTTGAACTCTTGGAACTTCCTTGACAAATATATTAACTTCCAACAATTTTTATTTGTCAAAACTTGTCAAACTCATTTGAATTGTATTTTGGCAGTTGTAGCAATTTGTTTTTAGTTGGTGCCAAACCAATTGTTTATTTATTTAGCAATTTAATATGGATGCCATGATGCAATGAAACACAACAGTGGAAACTTTATTCACATTTTCAGGTTCACAAAATTCGGGCTGTTACAATTCTACCCCCCTTACAGGAATCTCGTCCCGAGATTCTTAGAGTAGGAAAGAGGGAAAAGGGGTTACGAGGTACTACACGATTTTCTCACTTCAGGTGGCTTCTTTCTTGAAGAGGTCGATCAAGGGCATCATGAAGATATTCATCGGCTTCACTTCGAGGTCACTATCGAAGTACACCATGGGAAAAAAGGAAACCTCTCCGGAAGGATGGATCTTGATGAATATACCACGATCAAGTACCTCCTAGTAGAATCTTAGGATGAGACTTCAAGCATCCCTTGGATTGACAGTTAGGAGACACATGCGGTTGACGGGAGATTGATAAGAAGTTTCTGGTTGGCAGACAACTGTTTCTCAAGAGGTTGAGAATATGAACTTTGCACAAGGCCTTAAGACTCCGAGAAAAAATGTTAAAACAAGATTCCGACCGATAAAGAGGTAACTTCTACTAGGCAACTTGGGTAGAACCTTCCTCGCGGAGGAGCATTTCAAACCACGGGAGAAGGATCATGAAGATGGACCGAGAGAACTTTAGAAACTCCGAAAACGTTAGTATCGGGTGAACTTCCCAAGAGCTAGACTAGAATGTCAAACTCCAAAGGAGGAACGAGAGCGCGGAACTCACGTATTAGCAACTTGTCAGAGGACATCTACACCTACTCGAATTACTTGCGACAATACACCATTGAGTCTCTGCTGGGGAAACACCAACAAAGACAAAAGAAATTCTCAGACTTCCTCTCTTTCTGGAACAATTCAATCAGTGGCTTGGATGCATAGATGAAATTCTCAAGGAATGGAGGTAACAACATACCATTCCACGAATCTTCTGCATATGCATGATTGACTTGAGATGATTCCGAGGAAACCAGACAATTTACTCAGATCCACGGCGACATCTTTCAGCAATTGCACGTGAACCAGAGAAAGTAACTCCTAACTTCCAAAACACCTACCTTGTGACTACACAAAGTTAGTTCTAACAAGTTTCCAATGCTAACGCCCAATATCCCATATGAATCCCCTCAAACATGGAGAAAATAAGAATGTAGTTGATGGGCCCAACAACAAACTTATCCAGATACTCCAAGACGGTAGACTCATATGTCACATGACGGGGCATAAGTATTGGTCAGACTAACACATTCAGGTAGGTTGGTCTGAGTTAGATTTGACGATAGCCCAATTCAAATCAAAGGTTTGTAGGATAGCATCTCAACAGAGGAGATACTTCCTTGCTTCGACACGTAAAACTAGACATCCCATTAGAAATGAACTATATCAGATAGAGCTTTTATCTTTCAACTCTCCAAGTTGTTTAAGCTCAACCGAATAATTCAGGACATCTAGCACAATTTTCTTGGAGAAAGGAATTGTTCAGAGAACCAGGTTACTCATCAGCTGAACATCACGGTCAGGTGACAACCTGGCGATACTTCTGGAAAGACCTCCAGAATATCACGATCCACCGGTATGTCTTGAGTTCGAGAGAGAATCATGCCTTTCAAGGCGCAACGAGGTGGTCTTGGGAGCTTCGGCACGAACCTAGCTCTTTGACCGAGGAAGGGCACCAGAGAAAACGAACTTGGTAACACAGTCAAATTTATTTATTGATCGGCTAACCCATCATGCTAAGAAGGACAATGGATGTCCCTGGATTTCAGCACAGTAAGAACTGCTGAGAAGGTCCGATAGCCACATCATTGCTCATGGATTATTATTCTCGAGTGACAAGTCACTCGGAAAACGGAGAGTAACAAAGTGTAAGAGCATCACTTCATCAAGAGGATCATGATACTCAGCACGACCCTTGATATTAAAGAGAGTGACACTCTAAGGTGGAGCAGAACAAAAGCTAGACAAGGCCCTTATTCTGTAGATTACAATACTTTGACCTGGCCGAGAAGTGGATGAGGTACTGGAGTTTGTTTCTCCTAACAAGACGAAGTGGAAGTCTTGACGGATCAAGAGAGTGACTTGCATCGGAACATACCAATGCATGATAAAACTTTACTGTCAACTGATAGGCAAAGGTCGGAAAGAATATCAGAGTAAGAAACATACTCAGGAGAATCCTAAGATGTTGAAGATGCACCGGTTATTACTCAATTGTGATAACCATGCCCAAAAAGGAGAGATGCAGCAGAGTCACGAACATAGTTGGGAGACTCGCTAGGAGAATCCTGGTCGTAACCCCGATGGTTCCAAGACAGAACCTAAAGCAAGGCTAAGGGGAGTTAAAGTTACATAGCCAGCTGAGGTGTGGTAAATTAAAGTTCAACATTTACCACACAGACCACATAAAGGACTTGGGTTAAAGGTCAGCTTCATGTGCCGAGAATCATAAATGGCATAACGATCACATGGGTAACAACCCACACAATTCAACATACCAGAATCACAGCACAATCCGGGACCTTTGGTTCAAGACCACGGTTAAAATCCAAAGAAAGGAACAATTGATTAGACTCGGTAAGAATAACAGTTAGTAAACATCTGAGTTGATATCGGAATGTAGCGTGGCGGGAGCAACCGGCCACATAACACTAAAGGTAGAACCCAACCCGGGATTCCTAAAGTTTTGAGGTAACAGATGAGAAGTAAATCTTTTAAGTCAAATCGAGATAAGATTGCTCCGAGATTAAGGTAACCAGATAAGGAGTAAAAAGAATCCTAAGATGGTTTTCAAACTCATTTTTAGTTATAAATATTTTCCAAACACTAGACTCAACGTCGACCAGTAGAAGGGTTTCCTACAGGCAGTCCTGCTCTGATACCAACTTGTAGCGCCCCGACCAGACTGCTATACAAAGATGCTGTGTGTCACCGGTTAGCGATACAACCGGAGGTTACGGGTTTACCACTCCCGGCCAAAACCTTTGGCAGGCGTTGCTCGGAATTGATCATCGGCAACGCAACACCCCGATTGATGCCCTAACACAGGCACAACTATCAATGCATAATAGAGAGATCAAGACTTGTGGAACAACTGGCACATCACAGACTCTACGACTCAAAGCATTATAGTTCAACTCTTATAATAGAGAAAGATAGCAAATATTACAACCAGAGGTCACAGACCCAACAGTACATCATGCGGAAGCAAATTAAGTTGTTCTAAACAACAAGATCCAAATTATGGCCTAAGAGGCCTAAGATAAACATTCCAGCGCCAGCTGTTCCGGGATGTCCCAAGCTGCCACCTGGGAACCCCAGACTACTCGTCGACGTCCACATAGAACCCACCTTCAATGTCGGTGAAGTCCTCCACTGAAACAAATAAACAACGTTGAGTTCGACGAACTCTGCAAGATTACTAGAGCTACTAGCTCAATGATTGGCTTTCAAAGGTTTTATGGCTGTTTTGCGTAAAGCTGCTATTCTTTATAAAAGACATCTGGCATCGACTAATCAGAATATTTTCGAAAGGGGGTAAGAGGTAAACTCTTTCTTTGATCAACTTCATCAACAACCACCATCATTCACTGCTCCTGCTATCAAGTCACCTCCCCGAATCACCCTCGAGGAAGTCAACCTTGCATTCTTGGTAGTACCTTTAGTACTCAGGTTTTAATCATTCCGTTCAAGTTTTCTATGGTCTTATCGTCCTTTCCCAAGTCGTCCATAACCGCGGACACGGCTTTTCGAAAAGATTTACCCTGCAGGGGTGTACAATGTTTACCACGCGTACCGTCCGGCCCATTGCCTAGCTTTTAGCTCTCTTCCTTGGAGAGCCGGCTGGGTGGGAGCGGTGTCGACTTCTCCCTCGCTTGAGACTAACCCAGGATCATCAGTGAGGACGGGACAGGTTCAGTGCCTTCAACACCCTGCCCCGTGGCCACTCATTTTCCTAAACACCACCATCCTCATCCCAGTCCTTGCCACCATCTTCACGCACACGCAAATGGAAGCTCAAACTAGAGGACCCTGGCTAGCCCCGCCCGAGTTATTTAGTCTATGAGGGTTCCTGCTATTGCATAGGCCTCACGCATGGTTGCACGCTCGGTCTTGGTTCAAGAGGTAAAGAACTCACACTTAGGCGGCGAGAACGAGACAACCCACCACATTCCCCGTGGCCTCTCATCCCCGCCTTTAAGCAATCTATTATCCCTCACCACCATTTTCCATCACATCCGGCCAATCCATCAACTGTTCCAACAATGAAACATCCACCGGACATCTAATCATTTAAACTAAGCATGGCTAAGCATATATATAGCGATTATACTTATCTCAGGCCAACACTTCAATCCTATGGATATTAGGAAGGATACAGGTAATGGCAACAGGTATCTAAGCCAGCTAGTAGGATACTATAATCCAAGCAAAAGACATTTGGAACCGAATGCAATATTATAGTGGGGAAAATAATTGCGAAAATATAGGAGCAGACATGCTCAGAGGGGGATTACGCTTGCCTTGTTCAGGGGGCTGGTAATACTGGTCGTCGGGGTATTGCGGTGGAACCCCGACTGCTTGATCTATCGATGCATAAAAATACCGGAAAGACAACAATCAATAATCACACAAGCAAAACAGGTGCAATGCACAAACACATGATGGCATGACATTTTAATGCACTGAAATTTAACTAACAAGTTAAATGGGGTGCAAAATAATTATTTCGACAAGAGGAGATGAAGCCCCATATTTAATTTAATGATTTCCCTACTTTTCTAAAAAGTGCAGTACTACAAATGTGTTCAAACATGCATGGAAATGATGTTAATGTACAGTACATATTTTTATGAGCATTTTGAGGTCTTAAACACATTTTTCTGATTAACCAATAATAAGTTATTGAATTTATAAAATCCATTTTAAATCTGCCATTTTAGCAAATCATTTTAAACAGCAATAAAACTAATTATCCATGGTTGGAAACAAGGTGGAACATGAAGTGTATAACTTGCTGAACATTTTGATAGGTCACACTTAATTTTTGGATCATTAATTTGAAATTTATGGATTTTCCAAAACTATTTCCTTTTCTGCTATTTTCCTTATTTTAAATAAACAGCAACTAAATTAATTTAGTTGAACATGTAAATGATGCTAACGTGTAAAGTTATTTCCCCTGAACATTTTGATATATTATTTGTAATTTTTGGAGCAATATTCAATTTGTTATGAATTTTACAAAATCCTTTTATATTCTGCCCTTTTCATTGTATTAATTAAACAGCAACTAAACTAGATTAGTTGGATGTGTGAGTTATTCCAACAGACACACTTTATTTTTCTGAACATTTTGGTACCTTATATGTGATTTTTGGATCAATATTTTTGAAGTTAAGCATTTTCTAAATTTTAAACAATTCTCTGTCTTTTCTTTTCTTTTTCAGAAAATCAACCCGAAGCGTTTTCTACCCGGGCTGGGCTAGCCACAGCCACTGGCGTGTGGGCCAGTGGCCATGCTGGCATCCACGTAGGCGCCAGGGGCCCATAGTGCGCTGACCACGGCCATGCCACGACCGGCGCGACGCGGCGCGGTGACCGCGACGGCGCGAGCATGGCCTTGACGCCACGGTGGGCGCGGAGGCGACCTAGGGGACGCAGTAGATGCGCACGGGTACGGGGAGGCCGGGACGGCGCTATGAACCAAAATGGTCGCCGGCAAGAGCTCCGGCGACGAGCTACGGCGGAGGCGGGCTACGGCCTACGGCGACAACTACTGCTACCCGTCGGAATAGAGGGAGAGGAGGAGGACGGAGATGTCCAGAAGATGCGCGTGCTCACCCTCGTCGCGTGGATGCTCGCAGCGGTGACGGAGGAGGTCGGAGGAGGTCGCGGGCTTGCTCGATGTCCGGCGGTCGGAAGTGGAGAAGAAGGCGTCGATCTCCGCAACGACGACGATCCGGCTCGATTCCTTGGGCAGGGAGGAAGAGGACGTCGGGGCGGAGCTTCTGGTTCTCGCTGATTCGTCAATGGTGGCTCCAGTCGACGGCGGCATGCTCGGCGAGCTCAGCTCGGTTTCGGGTGCGTAGGGGAGAAAAAGGGAGAGATGGAGTGAGGGAACAGAGGAGCTTCGGGTGCTCTTATCTCCTTGCAGGGGAGAGGAGAGGAGGGGGGTCCGGCGAGGCGTGTCGCGGGAGCAGGGAGCACGGCGGCATGGCGCCGCGGGGGGCCGCTCTCTCGCCCGGCCATGGCGCGCCCGTGGGGTGGACGACAACCTTTTCCAGAGAACCCCCTCGCAGTTTCTTTTTCCTCACAGTTAGGTCCTTTTCTATTTCCTTTATTTCCCTTTTAAAAGCAGTAGCCCTTTAGGGATTTATTTGGGGCACTAAAACTATCTCAAAAATTCTGAAATTAGTTGGACAGACTCCTTTTGTCATGTAGAAGCCCCACAAAAATTGGGGTTTCAAAATAAAATGTTTTGAACAACATTTGTTCATAGGGCTTGTTTATGGTAATTTTAATTAATTACAATTTGATATTTCTTTGATTAATTCAAAGCAAGTGCAAGATTTTATTTTGAACTCTTGGAACTTCCTTGACAAATATATTAACTTCCAACAATTTTTATTTGTCAAAACTTGTCAAACTCATTTGAATTGTATTTTGGCAGTTGTAGCAATTTGTTTTTAGTTGGTGCCAAACCAATTGTTTATTTATTTAGCAATTTAATATGGATGCCATGATGCAATGAAACACAACAGTGGAAATTTTATTCACATTTTCAGGTTCACAAAATTCGGGCTGTTACAAGGATGCTCCAGATTCCTACAGTCCGGACTTGATGGAGCCTACTCACATGGAGGCTATCTTTCAAGACCCGGATTTTTGAAGACCCAGCTCAAATACCTCCAGCTTTACCAGTTCTCAAGAATATTATCTTTGATTTTTCTCGTGTATATAACCTGTAGCCCCCAAGCTCCGAGTTTATCACCTCGCGATAACTTGGTGCTTGTGATAGATAGATGAACACTTTGACCATGTAGCCCCCAAGTGCCGGGTTGTGTGCCTGCAGCAACCTGGGACTTTTGCATCTTGCATCTCTTGGAGAAATTTTAAACTTCAAATACTGTAGCCCCCAAGTGCCGGGTTGTGTGCCTGCAGCAACCTGGGACTTCTTCATTAATTCGAAAAATTTAGCTTCAATCTGAGTAGCCCCCAAGTGCTGGGTTAGCTGTCCACAGCCAACTGGGACTTTGATAATTTGCCTTGGATAAACTTTTGACTAGTGTAGCCCCCAAGTGCCGGGTTGCATGCCTGCAGCCACCTATGACTCACACTTTTCCTTTTGTACCCTTGTAAAATTTGAAACATTGTAGCCCCCAAGTGTCAGTTCTTTCGCCTGCAACAACTCGAAACTCATTTTGTAGAACTCTATCTTCCAGCTTCAAATATTCACGTAGCTGGAGATGATCGTGGCATCATGAAGCCAGCCGCGAACGCAAATGCTGAGGACCTGGCCATGCTAGGCAAAGACGGCCATGCTAGGGTGAATTATAAGTGGCTGCTCCCTCTTTTTCTTTTCTTCATTGGAGGCGTAATGGTCTTTCACTGACTTGTACATGGCACTTGTATCATCCTGCTTCTATTTCAGATTTTCTTTTTACGCGGCATGCTTTTGATTGCATGCCTGACGAGCTGGCCACATGACAAGGCAACTATTCCATCCTATATATATTTTTCTTCTTTGCCTAATCAACCATTCATGCCCTGTTTGTACTGCAAAAGCTGCTGCAGTGTGAACAGTGCCACTCTTCTCCATTCGTGAGCAGTGCTGGGTATCATAGCTGAATATTTCCATCGCATTTATACAAGATCAAAGTAACGTTTTCTGACTGAAGCTGATTCCACCTACTCAGTCCGAAGGAGATTGAAGCGTGTCGCCATTGTCTGCTCAAAGTCGCGAGAGCCGGCCATGATGGTGATAATGGGGCTGCGTTTGCTGATAGACTGAACTGATCGTAACTTCCACTCTTTTTTTATTTGTTTCATGCTACTATGTGCAAGGAAAACTCTCTCTTTACTTGTTGCATGCTACGTGCAAAGGAAAACTAGACCGGAAATCCTCTATAGCTAGTTGCTCACATAAAACTCATCCAGCGTTGTAGCAAAATATAGGAACTCAAATAACTTTAGTCTTCCGGATGTGATACCTCGATCCACGCGAGTGTAAGCACCCAATATAATATACTTGTTTGAATCATCAGCTGCCGCAACCTTAGAGGCGAAAGCTTGTTTCGACTTTAAACTTGCTTCTACTTTCTTTGCTGGGAGACAAGATTATGTGGTCCTTCTGCTATTGCAATAAACTTTTCAAACTTTGAAGATGCCTCGCTCCATGAACCGGCGAGCGCAAGCAATTTCTGTCTTTGCCTAGCAAATCGGCCAATTATGAAATCTTAGCTCTGATCAGACCTTGCGAAAATCAATAAAGATGACCCTGCTTCTACTGCCGGGTTATAAATTAAACCTGCAAATAATTGTCCCTATACATGAAGCAACATCATTTAACCGATGGGCTTGTAATAAATTAGTAACTTATAAATATTTATGCTGATGGTGTACGTGCACCCTGAGTATTTGCTTTTTCAATGAACGCGATTTGTCGTTCTGCAAATCCTTTGATTTAGATGACCCTTTTGGTTTCTTTAACTATGAGCCGGCTTTCGCATGGATTATCTCTGTCGCAACTTTTCTGATAAAAACAGGGTCAGGCAAGTTTCAATGGGCATCATGACTGATTGAATTTACAGGTGAGCAATCAGGCCATATAAGTGCGAGTTACATCAAGCTCAATAGTAAGATAACCAAGAATAAAACTGGTGGCATAAAAGCCGGTTCTTGGGATTGCAGCTACAAACTATTCAAGTGAGAGCCCCCAAGACCTGGATCAATGTTTATAAAGCAAAGGCTTAACTATGCAACATTGCCCCATTGATCCATATACTCTTGCGATGCACTCTTGGGCAAAGCTTATATGATGCAAAGCACACTGGGCAACGCTAACCGAAGTTGCGAAGCGCTCTTGGGCCAAGCTAATATGATGCGAAGCACTCTGGGCAACGCTAACCGAAGTTGCGAAGTACTCCTATGCTAAGCTGAATATTTTGCTGCGAAGCACTCCTGGGTACGCTAACCGAAGTTGCGAAACACTCATGGGCTAAGCTAGCAATTTGTAAATAGTTGACGCTGGGAGATGTTTCATGGATTTTCCTCCGGTAGGATCCATGTCTTCAACCCAACAATCTATAGCTCAAAATAGGCAGACCCGAAATTTAGGACCCACCCCTCTGAATAATAAATGTTTGGCACGCTCTTGGCATTGATGTTGCATAAGCTGGAGTATGGCGATTGAGCCGGAATGATGATAATGAATAAGCCGTGACCGCGATGGAGCCGGAGCACGACGATGGCACTTTATGACAACCTTGTTATTAAGAAATCCATTGCGAGCAGTAGATAGCTCGACTTTGATAAATCCATCTTTGAATGACAGATAACTCGACTTTAAGAAATCCATTGCGAGCGATAAATAACTCGACTTTGATAATTCCATTTGCGAGCGATAAATAACTCGACTTTGATAAATCCATTTGCATAAATAACTTGACTTTGATAAATCCATTTGCGAGCGATAAATAACTCGACTTTTAAGAAACCCATTGCGAGCAATGAATAACACGACTTTTAATAAATCCATTGCGAGTGATAAATAACTCGACTTTTAAGAAGTAGCTTGTAATCTTTTTGAATGATCTTTATAATTTCCTCATAAATAAAATATTTAATTCCAAGGATTGACTTAAATAAGCCAGATTTAATTGATTGAATAAATAAAATATAAAATGCAAATATAAATGCAACTTAGCTGATTTTTGTTCTCCTTCATGTTGACGCGGTGAGAGCCGGCATCTGAAGCACATGTCGAAGTTGGAGGAGCCGGCTCGCGGTGAGAGCCGGCATCTGAAGGCAACCATGTCGAAGTTCGATCTTGGCGAGGACGTCGACGATATTTCCACGCATGGCTTTTCGTAAGCTGGATGGTTTTTCTCTTCTTAAGCACATGCACGAGCAACTCAGATTTCAATATCCTTCACTTTCTAAATTTGTGAGCACATGTACGTGAGTAGCACTCAAGGGCTTACTCTCCGTATTGCCTTACTTTTTTTTTCCTTAAGATTTGACCGTAACCCGGCTGATCGTAACCGGCTGGCCGTGTATCCTATTCCTTTTCTTCTCCGTACCTGACCCTGACTTGCATGCATCAGTGCTTGTACGCAGCTTTTGTCGTTTTTCCATCGTAGGTGCTGGATCCGAGTCGAACTCAGCAGCAGCGCTGCCTCGCCCACCTGGAATCGAACAGGCTGAAGACACACGTTGCTGGCGATTCCTTTGATTGATGGTAGCTTTTTAGATTCTTTCCTTTTCTCTTCGGGACTTGATCCGTACGCATACGCAATGGGCACTCGCCGCTGAATTAATTCTTTCCGTTGCTCGGGCTGAAAACTGACGCGAACTCGTACGCCCGCTGACTGCACAAATCAAATCAGGCCCTGACCCAGTTGGTGGGCTGTTGATTTTTCTTTTTCTGCTTTCGCCCGACTCTTCTCGACTTTGACTTCCGATGCCGGCTCTCTAACTCTCCAAATCCGGCTTCTAGATGGCTGGATTTCTCCTGATATCTCGAGAGCCAGATCTTTGTTGGTTGGCGACGATCTCGCCGGTCATAAGGTTCTCCATCCCTCGCCGAGCTTCTCCCTTGATGAGGACACCCTTGGACGCATGCCACACGGTGGGCGCCAACTGTCGTGGGCTTGTCACGGCAAATGTTACCAGGGGGTAACTTGAGATTGGGGGCAAGGCGACTCTGGTGTCTAGGAGTTGGTCTAGCTCTACAGGGGAGAAGATATTTTTTACCCAGGTTCAGGTCCCCTGGATGGAGGATCACTACGTCCTGCTATAAATCACTATATGATAACAGATTACATTGTGCGCCAATGGCGATCGCCGGGTTTGGATGATTCCGGCGTGGGAGCTCTCTCCTGAGCTCTCTCTATTTTGTCTATCTAATTCCGCCTTGAGACTTCTCTCTCTATGACCTAGGAGCCTGCTTATATAGATGGCCAGGTCTCCTAGTCGTACAAGGTAAAAACTGGGTTTATACCCGAACTAAGAGTTCTAATCTAGGTCCTTTGTGATCTCCAAGTCTTGAGTCTCCAACTTGTATAAGGATTCCGGGTCTTCCAGAATCTTCCTTCTATGACATCTTTCGAGACCCTCCTGGTGCCAGGTTGTCCTGAAACCGGGTCTGCCTCCTGAAACCGGGTCTGCCTTCTGGCCGGGTCTGACTCCTGAAACCGGGTCTGCCTCCTAGCCGGGTCTGCCTCCTGGCGGGTCTGAACGGGCTTGTTGGCCCAAGTGTAACCCAGCCCATGTGGGGTGTGAGGTAACCTAGCCAGGCCTCCTGCCTGACGGGTTACGCTTCGATCTTCATGGGCATACCGGGTTATGATTCCCCCAACATCCACCATGCAACTACACCATCAACGGACACGACTACACCATGGGATACTATCTTGCAGATGGTATCTATCCGCAGTGGGCAGCATTTGTGAAGACTATCAGCAAACCAACAGGTCCCAAAAAATGTGGATTTGCAGCAGCACAGGAGGCAGTTAGGAAAGATGTTGAGAGGGCATTTAGTGTGCTGCAAGCTCGTTGGGGTATAGTTCGTGGAGCCGCAATGATGTGGGATCCGGAGGTGCTATGGCAGGTCATGACTTGTTGTGTAATTTTACACAATATGATTGTGAAGGACGATGGAGAAGGGGCAGCTCGCACACACGATTTTGAGAAACCTGGAGAACATGTGCACCTACCTGAACAAGAAGCGGAGTATGTCATGCACTTCCTTGAGATGCACCGACAACTTCGAGATGAACAAGTGCACACTCAACTACTTCATGATCTGGTGGAGCACATGTATGTCTTCATGGGAAAACAGTGACTTTGTGGTCCGAATAATGTGAACTATTGTTATGTCCGGCTACTTTTTATTTTTATTTGTTTAATGTGAACTATTTGTTGTAATAATGTGAACTATTGTTATGTCCAAACTAGTTGTATGATCTACGTGCATGGTTTGCATGGATTTGGGTTGTAATATTTGAACATTGTGGTTGTAGGAGACCACTTTTGAGGGCTGTCCGGTCGCTGTCCACGGACACGTTTTGGGGGTGGATTTGGGTGGTCCGACTGAAAATGCTAAGACGATGGATTCATTTATCACATCGTTTGCTTCCATAAGAGAGTTTGGACTGCTATTTCATCTTCTTACAATGATTGCCTGGCATGTACCCGCACCAGATTTCATCTAGCCAGTGGGAAGCTGAGCTTAGCTTTTCTTTCACTGTTTCTCTCCTCCTTCCCCTCCGTCGCCGCCATCGGTCACCGCCGGGCAAAGCTCGTGCTGGTGACACGTGATGCGCATCCAAAGCCGCGTGGGCATGCGCACGAGCAGCAGCGGCGCTCCATCTTTCTTTCTTTTTTTGAACAGGGGTAGCGCTCGATTCTATTCTAGTAGCTGAATGTTTGCATGATTGTGCTAGCTAGTTGACGACATACACATGCGACAGTGGGGTCACCATGTGAAACAAAGGCGTATGTGTACACTTTGCTTGCACGCGCGAGGAAAGCCGGTGCGCGCGGGGAAGGAAAGCGACGCGTGCGCTCGGGCGACCTACCATACGCGCCGTTAGGTATCAGGCATATGCCAATGCAAAACTCTTAGCACGGTTTCATAAGCATTTTGCTTATGTGGCACACTAGTTAATGAAGAGAGATGGTGAGGTTGTATCTTAGCTAACATACAACCTTTGCACGTGGCCATAGGCAAAAAATTGTGCTAGCCCAATCACATGCATGCATGAGCCCAAAATCATTAAATTAGATACAACTCATAAGAAACAATGCATTGTACTAGTTGTTTTTTAAGTTTTTATTACACCTATGATGACGTGCTAAGATACAATGCATTGGCATAGGCCTCAGTGAAGTTGTACAGACTGTTTGAGTTAATTAGTTGCTGCAAATCTCGAGGAATATAATATGGTTACTGATTCCATTCTTCGAAAAAGGAGGCAAAGCCTTAGCTTCTGCAATAGTTTGCTGCCATTCGTGGTGGTCGACTCATGGATGAAAAATAGTGTAAAACTGGGGAGTGACCTCTGCAATATTACCATGGAGTTCAATTTGCTAGGCAGCGTTCCGCTCTTTACACAAGCCTTGCATACTGCTTGACGCACACAAAAATAGCTTAGCTCCTAGTGAGCGAGACTAGGCTCGAGATTTTTATCCGAGCAATGCGGTGGTAGCATGTGCTTGGAAAAGTAAGAAGTCGAATGTGAACGAGGCAGACAAAACGCAACTTCGTTTAGAACGACAACATAATTAAACCCGCTAGCACGCAAATGCTTTTCAGTGCATGCTGGATTAGTTAATCTTAGCGTGGATCTCTAGGAGTACCAGCATCCACTAGACAACGTCACAACTAGTGCTTTTCACATCGGAAACCTCGAGGAAAAAATAAGATTCTTATTCCAGGATCGCAGTTGTATAGATAGTACCACTGCGATAGGCATCTTTTCTTCACCAGCCATTGCTTACTTGCCCTACCACGCACACAAACGTAGCTCGCTCACCAAGCTCCTTGGCGAGGAGTACAGACCGAGTGAGAGGAAGGCGATTAAGCTCAATAGGGATGCCATCAGCAATCGTGAGTGTGACAACGGGGGAGATGAACCCACTCCTCGGCAAACTCACCAAGCTACTCGGCGACGAGTACAAGAAGCTCACGGGGGTGAGGAAGCAAGCCGCATTCCTCAGGGACGAGCTCAGCGCCATGAAAGCTCTCCTTGACAAGATGGAGCTTATGGACAAGCTCCACCCCTCGGCTAGGAACTTGAGGGACCATATCAGGGAGATGTCCTATGATATGGAGAACTGTATTGATGACTTCATGCATGAGATTGAAGGTGCCCATGCAAAGGGAGGTTTTGTTAAGAAGATGGCTAAGCGTCTCAAGAGTTTGGGGAGGCGTCACCAGATCGCCAACCGAATCGAGGAGCTCAAGGTTCTTGCAGTGGAAGCAAATGCTCGGCGCGAGAGGTACAGCATTGATGATTGTGTCGACTTGAGTCTTGGTGTTGTGGCTGTTGATCCCCGGATCTCGGCGATCTACAAGGAGGCAACAGGCCTCGTTGGTATTGATGGCCCAAGAGAAGAGCTTGTCAGCTGGTTGATAGATGCACAGAGGGAACTTAAAGTGGTTTCCATCGTGGGGTTTGGAGGTTTGGGTAAAACTAAGCTTGCCAAACAAGTGTATGATAAGATTGAAGAGCAATTTAACTGCAAGGCATTTTCCTCAGTCTCCCAAAGACCTGATGTGAAAAGCCTTCTCGTTGGCCTACAACACAATCTTGGGATTGAGGAGTCTTCACATACTCGCGAGCTGCAAGACATCATTGACCGCCTCAGAGAATACCTCAAACATAAACGGTATATTTTCTCCTAGTACTCACTCAGATACTTTCATGGTCTAGTTCTCAATATTTGTGTGATTTTATCAAGCTCGTGTAAATGTTTGTGGGATGTAGGGTTAGTGTAATTTTAAATAGTTTTACTAAGGAGTCATGTTGAAGAGATTTCTGGCGCCAACACCAAACCTACTTGGCATTTTGGCTACGGAAAGGTTTGCTAGCTTGTAAAGACTACTATTAGGATCAAAGTTGTAGGATAAACATAAAAACTTCTTGAACCTATCTAATATAATACATTGTTAGTTATATACAGAGAAGAAGATTACTATTTGTGGCTGAGACTAGAATAAGTTACTTTGCTCTCTAGCCACCTGAGACCGAACTATTTGGCGAAGTCATGCATGTGCGGATGAAACATCTAACTTATGCACCTAAGGAAATTATAGTAAAATACAAGCTGTGACCATGACTCTACTGTAGCAAGGATTTAAAACAATTGCTTTGCTGCAATGTTCATAAAACTTTTGCTGTGAATTTTAATTCCCCATTAACATTTCTAGTATAGTTAGATCGTTGTATTGTCAAGTGTATCCATAAATTTTGTTATCATGAGTTCTCACTCAACATATACATGGTAAGCTGAGATCCCTGACATTTTTGCTGCAGTAATTTTCCCTCATCATTTAAGGCAAGTGAAGAGGATTTTACACCTAACCTAGCATAAGGTGGCTGGCAGAATTAGAGTCTGGCCTTACGGAGTAGTGGTATAAAGGAACTTTATCTTCTAGTAGTTCACAATCATTTCTATGACCTAGCTGGTCAACAGGAGTAGGCAACATATCTAAGGTACAGTAAGTGATAGTAATATTGTGTTCGCGGTGTGGTAAAATGTTGGTGACAAGATAATTGTTAAATCCATAGAACGTGTGGTATTCTGAGTCACACCCAAATAGAAGTAGTAAACAGCATAACAATAATTACTATCAACATGCAACATGATCCAAGGGGAGAGTACAATAGCTATTCTCTCGCAGCGCCAAATAAATATACTACATTAATCAGCATCCGTATGGCAAGCATATAAGCTGTAATAATATGAATAAAAAATAAAAATTGAAACCGAGCTTTTCTTTTAATCAAAATTTTACCATATTTGTAAATTTCTCATAAAATTTGAAAGACTTGTGTAACCATCCTTTTAGGATTTCTTCATTTTAGTTTTGATGCTTTTACCTGTACCTTGTAATCATACACTGCTAAAATGTATGAATGACTCATGCAAATATTGCAATAGGTACTTCATCTTAGTTGATGACTTGTGGGATCAGTCAGCATGGAATATTATAAGTTGTGCCTTTCCGGACAATTGTAATGGAAGGAGAGTGATGGTAACCACACGACTGGACGGCGTAGCTATCATGACCTGTGAGAGTAATCGAACCTGCATTTACAGAATGAAGCACCTCAAAGATCAAGACTCGAGAAGATTATTTTTTAATAGAGTATTTGGGTCCGAAAATATCTGTCCACCACAGTTTAAAGACATTTCAGCTAAAATTCTCAAGAGGTGTGGAGGATTGCCACTTGCAATTATTACCATAGCTAGCCTATTAGCTAGCCATGAAGCAAGATCGTTGAATGAATGGGAGAGTATAAAGAATTCTCTTGGTGCTAATCTTGCCACAAAACCCACCTTGGAAGAGATGAGGGGTATACTAAACCACAGCTACATGCATCTTCCTCTTCGTCTCCGGCCATGTTTGTTGTACCTTGGCATTTATCCGGAAGACCGTGAGATCGAGAAGGATGACCTGGTCCGGCAATGGATAGCTGAAGGCTTTATCTGTAGTTCACACCGAGTTGATTGGGAGGATACTGCGAAAAGTTATTTCAATGAGCTTATCAATAAAAGTCTGATTCAGCCCGAAAGAACAGAACATGGGGGGGTTATTTCTTGCAGAGTACATGATATGATGCTCGATTTGATCCTAAGCAGGAGTACAAACGATAATTTTATCAGTGTAGCATATAACTATGAAGACGTGGCAAGATTGCATAGTTGTGAGTACAAGGTTCGTCGATTATCTCTGAAATTAAGTGCTGGCGGTGCAACATCGGAGACCCTTGCTACTAGCATGTCACAAGTTCGATCATATGCACAGTTTGGGGAGTCCAAGTACATACCTCCTCTTTCACGGTTTAAGTACCTACGAGTACTTCTGTTTGAGTTTCCAGATGGATTAAACTTCAATGATAGTACAGTAGTAGTAGACCTCAGTGCAATTGGCCATCTGTTTTCTACTGAGGTATTTGAAGGTTTCAGGTTACTCAGCAGCCGTGGCTCTCCCTACTGAAATTCAAGGCCTTGTGCATTTGGAAATTCTGGACTTTGATTGCGAGTCTGCAGATATAACTTGCTTTCCGTCTGATATAACTTGCTTGGCCAACTTGATTCTTCTGATGCTTCCATATTCTGTACCTCTGCCTGCAAGGATCCAGAACATGAAATCAGTCCGCACCTTGCATTGTTCGGGCATATCACAGAGTTCTGTGGAGGATATCAAAGGTCTTAGCGAGCTGACCAATCTGAAGGAATTGAGATTATCAAGCCCTTTTAGTCAGCGCTTGACAGTTGAACGCGTCGACGCTTTGGTGTCCTCCATTGGAATGCTCCGAGACCTTAAGATCCTTTGCTTGAAATGCCAGATTGAATCTAATGGCTCAGAGAGCCGGCTGTACTCATTACCTGATCATCCTCTCCGTCTCGAGCAACTCAATCTGGATACAGGGACATTCAGTAGAGTTCCCAGATGGATTGGTGAGCTACGTTGCCTCCGGGTGCTCTCTCTGCGTGTCTTGCACCTGTCGAGTGATGAGGTTCGTGTTCTTGGAGAGCTCCCCTCCCTCGTCTCTGCCACGTTCAACGGGTTGGATGTCTCCCAAGACAAGGTCGTCGTCAGCACTGTGTTATTCCCGGTTCTTGAGGACATCGCGTTCCGGTTCTTGGGTCGTTCCTGTCTTTAGGCTGGGAAGAGTGGAGATCCCATTCCGTGCCCCTTTGGATGGTATACTACATGAGCATCTACCGCAATGATAAAGCGTCCAAAGACAATGCAATCACAGATGACGAACCCGCCGCAATGTAAGCCGGTCACTAACAGTATTAGCGAGAACGAAGACAACAACGACTATACCGCCTGCACAGAATTATCCACGGAACAGACAATTCAAGTTCATGTATCCAAAGCCATGGAAATTGCACCACGAAACGGGTAAGATTTTCACATAATATAATTTTGTTATGATTCAAGAATTCATGGATCATGTTCACACGAACATCATGATCTTTTTCTCACATAGGACCTTAACGACCAAACTTCCTGACCTAACAGTGAACGTACCGTGTCCATCCATCGGTGCGACTGATAACCCGGCTCCCTCAAGACAGGCAGCAGTTCAACATAACAACGGAACTTCGGATCAGTCTTCAACTACACCATCCATGACCGAACGATACACTACAACAAACCCTACCCGCCACGTCATGTACGCCACCTACACAGCCAAGGAAGAGGAATGGACAGGACAGAGGTGCACCATGCTTGAACAAATGAAGCAAACTTATAAGGTAAGCATTTACCCTTTTCCCAAATTCATAACCCTCCACGATATACGTAGTAAAACTAACTTGAGAGACAAGAAAATAACCAACTCGAAGCACCCAAGACAGAGGCATTTTACTTGTCCTGATGACATATATTTTAAAAGAATGAAGTTAGAAGGACAGAGATAAAGTTAATAAAATCAGAGGAGGAGCTGGCTATCAAGAACGGAGTCATCCTAGAGCTGGAAAGCCGGCTCGAAAGATTTAAGCAGCAGGCAGACCAGGACAAAGACACCATCGCCCGTCTCAACCAACAAGCAACATGGTTACATACATTTAAATTTGGATAAAGTTGAGACATCCTTTTATGAATGGAGGGAATATTATTTTTGTAGTGTGACGCTCGGTAGCATGAGTAGTATGTGCAGCTGCCACACGGGGCGACACAGCTGCGTACTACTCCCTCCGTATCAAAATATAAGATTTTCTAGCTAGTTTCTACACACATGTATCTAGAAATGTTTTAGTGCAAGATTCATGTGAACCTTGCACTAAAACATGTCTAGATACATGTGTGCAGAAACTAGCTAGAAAGTCTTATATTTTGATACGGAGGGAGTACTTCAGTATATTGGACATCGTGACGATGCCCAAAACAACACCTTTATTATTCTGTGTAACGACAACGTTCTACTTCAGATTTTTAATTATCCTTCCCTTCTCTGGCCGCTTATTTTATTCTTACTACTAGTACTCCCTCCGATCCATATTAGTGGGAATAGCTTTGTCTAAATTCATATGTATCTAGTTAAGTATTTAGACTAGATACATGTGTATCTAGACAAAGTTGTGCCCACTAATATGGATCGGAGGGAGTACTACATATTATTACTGCATCTCCTTTTGGTTGCCGTACGTCGTGGAGCTAGTCACGGTGGATCCTGAAAGACTCGAGCACATCCTCCCTGCTTGCGGCAGCAGTGTCGTACGCCTCCATGAACTCGCTTAACACGAAATCTCTGAACCTGGCCGGATTCGTGGCCTCGTCCACCATCTCCGGCGCCGGGCCGATATGGCTGTCAATATTGGGCAGGATGAGCGTGGCCACAGACATCCTCGCCACGACGGAGTTGGTAACGGCGCGGTGCTCAACACTAGTGAGTGCCCCATTGGTGATGATCTCCATCTGGTGGCCGAAGTTTACGACGAAGGCGCCAGGGACGGGGCGGACGAGGAGCCACCGCCCGTGGTGCCTCACCTGGAGGCCAGCGACGTCGCCCTGAGAGAGCACGGTGAGGAGTTGACGGTCGCAGTGCGGGAGGAGCCCGAGCGTGAGGCTTGGATCAGGGCATGGCGGGTAGTAGTTGACGATCATGTGGGTCTGGTCGCCGCTGAGGTTCCCGGCGAAGTAGTTTGCGGTGAGGCCGAGCCCCTCGGCGACGAGGCGGAGCAACGTCTGGGCCAGATCGTGCACGGGCTCGGAGAACTCGGCGAGGCGTGGCCTGAAGCTCGCCGGCTTGGCCGGCCAGTGGCGAACAACCTCGTCGGAGACCGGGTGGCACTGAAGCTTGGCATAGTCGCGCCAGTACCGCGTCTCGCTTCGGTCGTGGGGGGTGCTGGAGCCGAGCCGGAAGGGCTTGCTCTGGTCGTCGGAGCAGTAGGGGAGCTTCTCCTCCGCCGGCATCGCGAAGAACTCCGCTGCCGCGTCACGGAACCCTGTCACCACGTCCTCGGCCACGCCGTGGTTCAACACCTGCGCGAGAGATCAAATCAAAATCACGATGGTCTACTAGAGAGTAGAGACGCAGACGAGCGAGCAGATGAACTTGTAGAGCTACATCATGCGCGGCAGGATCAAACCCTCTATATATAGTGAAGAACCTTCGTGCGTGGAGCTGCACGCACGATATGTACGTCCCATTGTTGGACAAGCTGTGCATCCACGATGCTGTTCACAGGAGCTAGTCAGCTAAGTCGATCGAGGTCGGAGTGACAAAACACAAAGCGAGGAGTGATCCTTGATGTGCTTAAGTTTGGAGGGATGTGTGTGTTTGGAAGAAAAAATCCGGCATGATTCATTATCACAACTTCAGAAGCTAAAGGAAAGTGCAGAACCCGAGTTAACCACGTGTGCACGTGCCTGGAAGAAGCCGAAGTCCTTGCCGGCCCGGACGATCTCGGCGGCGACGCGGCGGCGGAGGCCGTCATCCTGGGAGAGGGCTGCGTGGTGGAGGTCGATGACGGGGAGGGTGACGCCGTCGTCGTGGAGGCTCTGGCCGTCCAGCTGCATGGCAGCGCGCTTCTCCGGCGGGAAGACGTACCTGTCCGGCACGGAGGCGTGTGTCAGGACGTTGCACAGCAGCTCCATCTCTGATCGGTCTCTCTCACTCACTCTCACGTGTGAGATGTGTGCGTGCGAGTGTGTGTGGAAGGTAGATGGAATGGATGTGGTATATATAAGAAAAAATGCAGCTAAATTCTTGGGTGATTATAGTGGAATTCATGCATGGTTAATCAGACATAGCTGGTGCAGGCAGGTAACCCTGATGCAATGTATTTGGGGACATCACAATACAGTGGCCAGCACCGAAGATGGCAACTTGCACCACATCTGTCACCATATCCAAGCTTATTTAGCCTAGTTTTTTCTTTCTGGTTCAGCTTTGCTTTCTATTGGCGCACTATTGATGGATCCACATCACACGACCTGGCATAGTCGTCGATCCCTATCTTACCTATATATAGAAGAAAAAAATGACTGGCCGGCATATGCTTATCCTTAAAAAGGGGCCCACGTCGCTCTCCGCAGTGGAAAATCCTAGCATCCGATCCGTCCCTCTCTTCCTCGCCCTCTGGTCATGGCCGCTTCCCGATGGGGCCGACGAGACCGTCTTGGAGGACGACAGTGGCAGGGCGAATGTTTTTTTTTTTTTGCGAAAGCGGCAGGGCGAATGTTAGGGCCCTTACTCACTGATGAACGATAATTCGAGTACAGAAGGGAGGTTCAAAAGAGGAACAAGGGGATTCGAGAGGAGTCGGAAGCAGTCGAGGTTCGAGATGAGAGATCACTCAATTCCTAATACAATAACGATGCCCCGCACACCACGGAGACTTGCCTATTTCACTACGCTTCCCTCATGTCCAGCTGGCTTGTCCATGCTGGCCTTCCCTTGTATCGATGACAGCGTCAGCCACTCCAGTGTCGCCACGTCAGTCAGTCAGGGTTCTTGACATTCCCTCGCCCTTGAAGAAATGTTTGTCCCCAAGCAGTAGCTCCCGAAAAACACCGACATAGATCAACAGCGTCATCCCATGTCGTCAACTCAGGTGGAAGGCCGGTGCAGTTCACACGAACGCAGGCCGTTGTGGCTCCTCCAGTGTTGATCCAAGCGTGCTGCAGAATTTGCAGCGGTTCTGCACCCTGATCAACGAGACAATCGAAAGCTGCAATGGATTTGCATACCTTTGTGTTACGAGGAATGTGTCGTTTGAGCTGACACACATGAACCACTCAGTGTATCTGGCTGGATGAAGGTAACTCGAGTTTGTAAGCCACTATTCTAGCTTCTAATTCCCACGAATTGCCACTGATTACTGAATCTAAGGTTGTAGCTTCAGATACACAAGATCACCAACCTGAAACGTGCGTTCACTTCTGTTCTTATCAGCCTGGTTCTTCATCCGCTGTTGTGCACGCAATAGTTGTTGCCGGATGAGGTCAATCATGGTCGATCTTTCTTTTAGCCATTCATCAAGATCAGTTGAAGCACAATCACTGGTTGTAATGCCAAGAGTGCGAGGAGGATACCCATAGAGCACTTCAAAAGGTGTACGCCCCAAAGCTGAACGGAAGGAAGTGTAATACCAGTAACGGTAACCACGAAGCCCATTTCTTCAGATATGAATGCACCATACACCTCACAAACCCTTCCAAGCATTGGTTGATATGCTCGGTCTGCCCGTCACTTAGGGGATGGTAAGAAGAACTCATGTGTAGAGTTGTGTCAGCCAACCTAAGAGTTCTTGGCACAATTTGCTGGTGAAACTACGATCTCTATCTGAGATGATCATCCCAGGCATGCCAAGCAGTCGATAGATGTGGTTCATGAATTCTGTTGCAACCTCGAAGCGAGTGAATGGGTGGAGCCAGGGAATGAAGTGACTATATTTGGAGAACTTATCAATTACCACCAAGATCACATCATAGTTGTTGGTGAGAGGCAAACCTTCAATGAAATCCAAGCATATGACTTGCCAGGCTTGAGTTGGGACTGGCAGAGGTTGTAAGAGACGAGGGGTTTTAGCGTGCACCACTTTTGCTTGCTGACAAACAGAGCAACTTGATACAAATTGTTGGATGGTTTCGTTCATTTTTTCCCAAGCGAAGTACCTTTTTTGTGGTGGTAAGTGGCTGCCACACCAGAGTGGCCACCCATGCCACTGGTGTGCAATGCCTGCAAAATGTGTTGTTGGGCCATGGTGTTGTTACCCACCTAGATACGATCCTTACAACGAATGATCCCATCGGTTAGTGTATACCCTTTGTCATTGTTGGCAGACAGACTAAGCTCTTGTAACAAGGCCATAGGGTCGTCTTCATAGCCACGTTGTAAACTTTCCAACCAGGTGGGTGTAGCAGCTGACACATTGACTGGGGAAAGATCATGGTCATGCCTGGACAATCCATCCGCAACTGCATTGGTACTGCCTTTCTTGTACACCAATTTGAATTGTTAACCTATGAGTTTGAAAAACACTTTATGTTGCAAAGGTGTATGGAGGCGTTTATCTGCTAGATGCAGCAGACTCTGTGATCAGTATGGATTTCAAATTCCTTATGTTGCAGATAGGGTCTCCAGTGTTCAGTGGCAAACAAAATGGCCAAACACTCTATTTCATATGCCAAAAGTGTCTGGTTCCTAGCACCCTGAGCCTTGCTTAAGAATGCCACTGGATGGCCAGCTTGAAGTAACATTGCACCGATCCCTGTGTTAGATGCATTTGTTTCCACGACAAAGATCTTCTGAATGTGGTGCTCATGGCATGCTTCTGCTATTCAAATGTTGTTTTCTGTGCGGATCCCCAAATGAATAACACACCTTCTTCAACAATTGTGTCAATGGTTGTGCCAGAATTTCATAGTGCGGTACAATTGTGTCAATGGTTGGGTCAATGGTTGGCATGCTTCAAATGTTTGTTGGAACTGGCCAATCCACCACCGTGTGGATCTTTTTCTTGTCGGTTGCCACTCCTTTGGCACTGATCACATGTCCCAAGTATTCCAGTTCCTTCAGTGTAAAAGAACATTTGCTCCGTTTGACGAACAACTTTTGCTTCTACAACAGCTCAAAAACCTCCCTCAAATGCATAGCATGATCCTCTAGGGTAGGGCTGTACCAATATATCATCAGTAAAGACTAACACTGTCTTGCACAAACATGGAGCCAAATCTTGGTTCATGGTACTCTGGAACGTAGCAGGTGCTGATGTCAACCCGAAAGGCATAACCAGGAACTCGTACAGGCCTTGATGTGTTTGAAAATCTGTCTTATGTTCCTCCCCTTCTGCAATGTGGATTTGATGGTAACCTGATCGGAGATCAAGTTTAGTGAACACTATTGCACCTGATAACTCATCCAATAGCTCATCGATTACTGACAGTGGATGCTTGTTCTTGACCGTCACTTCATTCAGTAGGCGGTAATCAACACAGAATCGCCACTGCCCATCCTTCTTTCGGACTAGTAAAACCGGAGAGGCAAAAGGACTGCAACTTTTCTGAATAATTCCATTGCTGAGTATATCATACACCTGACGTTCGATTTCATCCTTTTGAGTGGGAGTGTACCTATATGGTCTGGTTTTCACAGGCTGAGCTCCTGGAATCAATGGAAAGTGATGATCCTGAGATCGCCGAGGTGGTAGCTCATGTGGCTCTGCAAATAGTTGCTGGTACTCTTGCAATAATGCTGCAATGGTGTTTGGCAGAGGTTCCTCTGGTTCCTTTGCTAACTTCTCACCTGCTGAATCCAAGGCATATATGCTATCCACTTTCTTGTTGGTGATCTGCACCACATGTGTAAGGGCTCCTCTTCATAACATGCCCTTCAACTTACGTGTTGTCACTGGTTTTTGCCTGAACCCCCTGCAGTGCGATGCGCTTGCCAGCATGGATGAATTGCAACACCTGTCTCCTCCAGTGCACCCACAGAGGACTATGAGCATCTAACCATTCCTTCCCCAATATCATGTCATATCATCCAATTGGCAAAACATTAACAGTGTGCTAGAAGTTGTGTCCTTGTATTGTCCACTGAAAATCAGGCACAAATTGGTGACAGTGCATTGGTGCTCCATTTGCCACTGTAAATTGCACCATAGGCATCTCGGATGTTGCACATTGAATTGTATCCACAAGTTTTTGACTGACAAAAGAAGCGGCACTTCCGAAATCAACTATAATCAACAGATGATGTTTGCCCACCACTCATGCCAATCAGATAGTGCATTTGGATTGACTTCCTGCCCCGGGTTTATCTGCAGCAGTGAAACAACTGCTAACATTCACAGATCATCATTATCAGACTCTGAATCAGTGTTAGCCTCTCCAAACGCTTCACTACCAGGAAGCACATCCATCAGTTCTTCAATTATGTGCAATGGAATATGATCGGGACATTTGTGTGTCTTGCTCCACTTGTCTCCACAGGTAAAACAAAGACCCTTTGATTTTCGATAGGCCTTCAGGGTGTTCAGTTTATCCTCCCACTTGCTAGCCTCCTGTTTCTTCTTGTCATCGGGTTTACTGTCATTTATGTCTCTGCTGAAACGATCAGACTTGTGGGACTGCTTGTAGGGTCTGCCAAAGGAGACTTTTGAAGCATATTCCAGCTCTTCTTCCTGCAACAAGGCCAACAGACTCGCAGTATCCAAATCTTCGGGTAAATGAAGTCTAATTGAAGTACAAAGTTCAGGTTTCAAGCCCTCTATAAATTCGTCTACAAAGAAACTCTCATCTAAAGCTGGATTGTACAAGAGTAATTGATTTCTCGGTTTCTCAAAAGCCTCTATGTAACTAGCTATAGGGTTAGTTTGTTTCAGTTGCCTTAGCTGCTTACAGTAGTGCATATACTTGTTTTTACCAAAATTTTCATGAACTAAATTACACATTTCCTCCCATCCTCCACTTTGCCTTTTGCTTCAACATTGTGAAGCCATAAGGCAGGGGTGCCTTTGAAATTCAACGAGGCATATCGAGTGCGAAAAACAGGCATGACCTGATACAAGTAAAAATAAGTTTCACACTCTTGTTGCCAGAGCTTTGGATTTTCCCCATCAAATTTAGGGAAATCCATTTTTGGAGTAGCATGCGTGCGAGGTCGATGTGAATGATCATGCATCTCATATGGATCGCACGGGTCATCAGGTACAGTGATCAGAGATTGAGGAGTACGATTGGTACCTGCTCCCGGGGCAAGCGGTGGAGTCCCAAAGAGCCCACGAACATCGCCTGGCGAAGATGATCAACACAACGGTCCATTGACCCGAAGCCCGTGGTTGTCGCACATGGGCGCGGCAACGCGGCTGCCCGTGGTGTGGCTGCCTGAGGGACAGGCTGCTCGTGGTCGGAATCTGCGGCCATCGACCTTTGCTTCTTGGTTTCTCCAGTCGCCGCCGCCTTTCCGTCGGCTTGGTGTGGCAGAACTGCTGCCTGCAGGCGCACCTCCAGCCGATCCGCCCGATCGTAATTGGTGGTGAGTTTCCCTTGCAATCCGTCCACCTTGGTGTCGAGATCGTACATGCGATTGAGCACCTGCTTGATGAGCGCCTCCAATCCAGCTTGCTGCATCGCCAGATCGCCCATCTTCGTCAGTGTATCTTCGATCTATGGTTGTCCCCTTCGAGGCGCCAGGTTGGAGATCACGAGCTCGAGGTAATCGAACCAACCGCGGGTGTCCTGAAGGAACTTTGCGTGAAGTCAGCTAGTGAATCACACCCAACGATCAGGAGAAATTGAATTTTCTCGCGAATCCACTCAATCCAAGATCTGCGCAACGAGTTACGGCTCTGATACCAAGTTGTCACGGTCCTTACTCACTGCTGAACGATATTTCGGGTATAGAAGGGAGATTCGGGAGAGGAACAAGGGGATTCGAGAGGAGATGGAAGTAGTCCAGGTTCGAGAGGAGACATCACTCAATTCCTATTACAATAACGATGCCCAGCACACCACAGAGAATTGCCTATTTCACTACGCTTCCCTCCTGTCCAGCTGGCTTGTCCACGCTGGCCTTCCCTTGTATCGATGACGGCGTCTCAGCCACTCCGGTGTCGCCACGTCAGTTAGGGTTCCTGACAGCGCTCCTTGCGATGTGGTGTGTCACCCTGGCTAGCCATTAGTACATAATAACGTTAAGGACACACATTTATGAAAGCTGCAACAAGACAGGTGACGGTAAAAAGCCTTTTGCGATTTTTCATAGAGGGTGCCCGCACTAGGCCGTCGACTCGCCTACCACAAATAGCAACGATTGTGTATATATAACTGTTGGCAAATATCTCCGTTGTCGATATGGGCTAACCAGAAACAAGGTGGCGCGCCTATACGATTCCCTGACTCCCGTCTCTCTCACTCTCAGTGTCTTCAAAGTCCAGCCCTAGCCACTCAGCCTCCTATGGCAAACCCCTCCGATGCTCGCGGAAGCCAAGACATTGCATCCTCCTCCGCCCATCCCTGTCTCCGCCCCCAACCCCAGCGGCTAATACCCGCGGACCCAGAACTAGACGTAGCCCATCCCGTCGGTAGGAGGTAAAGACGTCGAGTATGGTACGATGAGTGATGTGGGAGGAGGCGGAAAAGCGCTAGAGTTTGTCGTAACTATTTCATAATCAGCCATAATCATGTCATATCACACTTCTTATTAAATTATTTCACTTTTTGACTTAACATATTCAATTATTTTTATGCCATAGCAACGTACGTGCATTTAGCTATCTCGAGATTATATCCTTAGGGGGAGCCATCTCGCTCATCAGCGTTTTGCCATTCTCCACCGTCCTATAGAATCTTGATGCGATCCTGACCGTCTATTTCCTAGCAATCCCTTGGCTGGCCGGTCAATTTCTACCGCTCGGACACAACTCCGTCTCGCTGCTGGTGGCCCCATATTTTCCAGGCCCACATGTCATCCTGTGTGGTAGGTCGTTCCCACGTGAACGTACCGGAGGCCGTCGGGGCGCGGTGGCAGAGGTCGTGATTCGGTCGAAGTCTATCGTAGTATAGATGCGATTAACTTGTAGGTCTTTGGCAGCCTAGGCCCGCATATATTCCTATTCCAAGTCAAAGTCGCCACTTTGGACCAGTTCGTATTCAAGGCTTGAGATAGTTGGTTGTAGCACTGAAAGCCATGTGCGCTTTTGATGGGTTTTTTGCGAGAAAGACCCTGGCATTAAAACAAACACCGAACAATACAAAACATTTCAACAAAAATGAAAATTACAACGAGATCCTTGAGATGCCCTTCGTCTTCAACCTCCAGACTGTGTTGACGGCGCGCCGCCGCTGCCGCTCCTCCTTGAGCCGGCCTGACGTTGTTGGTTGCGGACGGGAAGTCGCCGAACGGGTCATGAAGACCACATCCGTCCCGGAGCCGAAGATGAAGGATGAACCGCCGATGAAGCTCCTTGATGTTACAGAGGTTAGTCTTGTCTTCCTTACTAAAACTTCAAAATTCATTAACAAAGTAGAAAAATACTCTCAAGTTGTTTTTCTAGAATACGCAGGAGATCTGCGTATATTTATATTAATAAGCTTATAGGGGAAATAACATAGTCAGTTACATGCTGGAAACTAGTTTTTTGCTCCCGAGCTCCAGTGCTCCCGTCACTTTAAAAAATTCGAAAAGTGTATCTAAAAGTTTCAAAAAAATCTGAAAACAATCAGACATGTTCTCAATGATGCATACTAGAAGCATGCAAAATATCAAAGCAAAAAATCTTTTTATTATAGTCTACACAAAAATGACAAAATTTATAGATTTGAAACTATGCATTGTTAACTTTAGTCCGATCTGTAGATTTGTTATTTTTGTGTAGGTCGAAATATAAACTATTTTGCACTATACTTTTGCACGTCTATAGAATGCATCATCAAGAACATGCACAATTTCTTTCAGATTCTTTTGAAACTTCTAAATATATTTTTTAATTTTTTTGAAGTGGCAGGAGCACTGTAGCTCAGGTGCAAGAAATAGGCAGAAAGAAGACTACTCCACCGGCGCCACCACTTTGGGCTGGGCCGTTACGACACCAGCTACTCTACTTCTCGCGTCGGTCTACGCCTAGAGGCGACCCAACATCGCCAACTCGTCGGCGGCGGCATTTACTCTCTCCATATCAAAATATAAGACTCTCTAGCTAGCTAGTACACAAATTTTATATTTTGATACGGAGGGAGTACATGCTAGCATTGATTTCAAACACACTAGCATTTACTATGAGGCAAGCCTTGCTCTCAAACACCCTAGCATTGATTTCACTGAGTTAAGTAAAATTTGAATTCAATAAGAAAGTTTACATGCCGATACATTGTTGGCTTTCACTCAGTTGAGTAAAATTTGAACTATTTATTGAACTCGGTTGAATGCTTCAGCTTCCTTGTTTAGCCGAGAGAGGAGCTTGCAAAAACTGCTATCACAAGTGCCCATCGATGATTGTCCAACTTGCCAACGCCATGCATGTTGGTCCACTGGTTAAGCAAGTGGTGGTAGTATGCGACATACCATTTTCCATGGATCTAATTTTTCTTGCTTGATGCAACGTACGTGCTGCTTGTCACCTTATTAGCAAGAGAAACTTTCCACGGTTCAGCAGCTGGCGAGATATTCTTCGCTATTGCAGTTACCATTTTAATTTTAACTATATACATACTAAATGAGTGAATATATGTGCAAAATAAGTCTAGATATATTTAAATCTGTTATATAATAAAAGCAATATACATAGATTTAATAGAGCCATTTCGTTATTAAATTTTAGCAGTTAGATGTAAAATATATGGCTCGGATTTTATAAAAAAATAGTACATACCTTAAACATGTTTGAAACGTCTATTTTTTTTCCTGTGGAAATGTTTGACACGTCCGTTTAAAACACACCCGTGTACGTACTAGACTACTACCTTGGCTGGTACGTGACTGCAAGAAAAAAAAAACTTGCTCAAACGTGGTGGCAAAGGGTATATGGACAGTTTAGAAAAAAAATAAACTGATTGGTACATACTCCCTCTTCTTTGTTTTATTTAGCCCACGTTATGAATTCAGTCAAAGTAAAAAGTTATAAATTTTGATGCCATATTTGTATAATATGAAAAAAAATGTGTTGATTATACAATAATGATTTAGATTTAAATGTTAATTTTATATATATAGGTCAAACTTTATAAAGTTTAATCTTGACTAAAATCTGTATGCAGGGTAATTATAAACTGAGACGTACGTTGTTTTTATGATTGAGTACACATAAATGACAAACTTATTTCAATGCCATCGGACCAACGCACTCACAAAACGCCTGCATAAGTTTGGGGTCGTGGAATTCAAAATTAGTAAATCATGACATTTGTCGCACTACGTACATTTTTTGTATAATTGAGTACACATACATGACAAATACTGTCATCGGACCAAACTCTCACAAAACGCATGTGGAAGCTCAGAGTTCAGATCATGGGATTTTAATATGAATGAAGTCATAACATTAGTCGCACTATAGACTGGAACGTCCTTCGCACTAAGAAAATTACTGGCTTAATGATACACACAGGGCTATGTCAACACATATTCACGAGATATAATAAGAATGTCCCTCCTCCACTGAAGGAATAAACCAATTTAATGAGACATAAAGCGTCAAATCTTCAAAAGTTGATGAAGACACAACATCACTTGAAACAATCGACAGCCGGGAATGTCCCTCACACTATATATATTTTTGGCTTAGGGATAAGTCACCACAAACTTGATATGTTTCATTTTGTATCCACATAATGTGTCCATACTACTTTTAATCCTAGGACCTGAAAAGCGTACACTTAATTCTTATGAATTTTTTTGGCAGATGATATTACTTGGTTTTAGTCGACATGCTATGGATGGTCGGGAATGTCCCTCACACTATAAAATATGTTGGATTAATGATACACACATGGCTAATTAAAGTCACCACAAATTTGATATGTTTCATTTAGTATCGACATAATGTGTCCATACTATTTTTAATCCGAGACCTAAGAAGCGTACACTTAATTCTTATGAATTGTATGGCGGATATTACTTGGTTTGTATATGGTAGACATACTTGGACTATTGTATGTGTCTTTCTCTCATGTAACAAAATCAACATAAGATAGGTTATTCTAGTTGAACAGTAAAACTGACCACTAATAAATAGTATTGAACTATGCTATCCAAGCCGCGTAGTCATTTGCATAACACAGAAAATGCATGTGACAGAGTGAGTAGAACTATTGAACGAAGATCATGGTAAGTTAAGCTCCGGAAAATTTAGAGTCGTACTTCTCTAACTTTAACTTTGACGATTTTTTGCTTGCTCACCATGACTATATTTTAGAAGTCCAAGTTCTGATCCAACAATCCTTTGGTTTAGTAAACTTGAGACCGAGGTGACAGAAGTCTACATCACCCCCTATGTGTCATGTTTCGGTCGCTAACCCCCCCCCACCATCTTTAAACACGAGCAAATCACCGTTGTAAGTATGCGAAACCACGCAAATTACCCTGACACGGTGGAGAGTGCTTTTAGCCAAGTACCAAAGCGGTTTTGACACGTCGTGGAAAAATACCCCCCCCCCCCCCCCCCATGTTCTCTCCCTCGCTTTCTCCGCCCCATTTCTTCCCCGATTCAGCTCCGCCCCGTTCTTCCCCATACCCAAATCCGATCGGTCGGCCATTGCTACGAAACCACCCAGAACCGGCCGACCACTCAAATCCTCCACCTCACTTCTGCATTGTCTCTCTGTCAACCAAACCCTAGTTTGCTGTGATGGAGATCGAGCAGAGGTGGATTCTGGTGCCGGCGATGAAAGAAACCCAGGAGCTTGAGGAAGCGGTGGCGGCGTTGCTGGATTTAACGGGGTGGAGCGCATTGAGCTCTTTGAGCCTCGCTCAATGCTCGATCTCCGCCGTCTAGGGGTGGAGTGTGGGCGCAGAGGCACGGAGCTGGTAATGCGGTGGTATAGGGATAGGGATGGCGATTGCAAGCTGCAGGGGCTGTTGTTGATCAATGTTGCTACCATGAGCGGCTTCAGGTCTGCCACTGCAGAAGTCAGGTACTGCTCTGAGACAATGTCAGAGGCGATTAGGATGACAAAGTACGTCGGAGTGGCAGGGGTGGGCGTGAGGTACATTTCGAAGCAAGAGCTGACCGAAATGTTTGTGAAAGGTGCACGGCATCCACGTCCTCTTGGTGTGCCCATGTCCTGGATTGTAGGAGTCAGAGGGATGCATGTACCTGGTTGCAGCCACAGGTGAAGAAGAAGAAGAAGATGGGCCGAAGAAGCAACGGAAGCAATTGGTTTAGAGAAGAAGAAGTAGAAGAAGGCCACTTTTGGAGATAGTTAAGTTAGTTCCAGATGATGAGCCCTTTTGGAGATAGTTAAGTTAGTTCAAAATTTAGCAATGTAGTAGGAGTAGTTGAAGATGATCCGCTCTATGTTTTGGTAATCAGAGTAGCACATGCTCTGCTATGTAAGTTTCAACCTTTTGGTGTGAATATAAGTGATGTGATGGTCAGACTTTTATCTGCATTTATCCCTTTTTTGATAGATAACTTCTGTGGAAGTATTTGACTTGTAAATGACAATTTGAAGCTAGGTTGGCACACTAGTAGAAAAAGTCCTACTGCTGGCGGACAGAAATAGCTTACCGCTGGCGAACAAGCGCCCGCCAGCGATGCATACGCCAGTGGTAGTTGCTACCGCTGGCGAACAGATCCGTCCGCCAGCGGTAAGGGCGGTTACCGCTGGCGGACAGCGCCGTGTGCGCCAGTGGTAGTATGCACTGGCGGGGGACCTCGTCCGCCAGCAGTAGTGGTCAGCGGATACGGCTGGTTTACTGCTGTACGGCAGCAGTAGTCCTCGATGTCCGCCAGCGGTATAATTTTGTGGAATTGTTTTTAAAAAAAATCGTATTCCTGCAGCATATCCGGTATAAATACAGTATATTCGGTTACACTTGACCAAACCAATAGAAATAGACAATTCCACATACAAATGACCAAATTGTTGGTTCCTTACATGCATTAACCATAATAGCCAAGTGAACAAAAGTTTTCATACACGAATACATCTCGATAGGGTCATACACAAAAAATTTCCAAAGCAAATAGTGTATGTCATCTAAACCACAATCACATACAAAAGAATCACAATGACGATGAGCAAGAAGGGGATCACGATGAATTTGGATTTCATCCGGTTCTGCCTCGCTTCCGCAAGTAGGTGGTTCAAGTACCTAGTTGTTGCCCTTGAACTTGTTCACTTGCTTCAGACAGTCTTCCCACTGGTCATAGACTCCTGGAACCCTACCTTCATATACCACTTCTTCATCTCTGTGTATACAAAACATAGATAAGAGTATTAGGCAAATAAAAATAAGAGTTGTAAGTTAAATGATGTGTGTACACAAGACACAAGATAATGATGCATCATACTTAGAAGTGACACACACAGCCTTCAGGGACGGAGAAAGTGAGCCAAGTAGGATGCATGAGATGTGTGTACTCGTGCATATCACAAGGCTCACTAGCCCGCCCCTGGATCACAATGTGTCACAACATTTTAATCATCGGCATTCTAGAGAATACAAAACTATAAACAACAATGATGCGTCATACTTAGAAGTGACACACAGACTTCAGGGACGGAGCCAGCGAGCCAAGTAGGATGCACGAGATGTGTGTACTCGTTGCTTGTTGACGTGGAAATGCACGTTTGTTGGAAGACCCCAAGAGGAAGGTATGATGTGGTCAGATCCAGTAGGAATTGGAAGAGCTTCAACACGGTGTTAACAACAGGGCCATTGAGATGTCGTTGACGTGGTCCTTCACACAACACAATCAAACTATTTTGCCCCAACGAAACAGGAAGGTTGTCAATCTCCCGGCTTGCTGAATACAAAGGATTAAACGTATAGTGTGGAATATGATGAACACAAAAGTAACAGCAGGAAGTAACATAGAGCGTGGTGAAAACGGTGTTTGTATCAGTGTGGAATAAAGGACCAGGGTCCACAGTTCACTAGTGGTGTCTCTCCATAAGACAAATAAACATACATGTTAGGTGAACAAATTACAGCTGGACAATTGACAAAGTGCAAACGCATGACAATGCAATATATGACAAGAACATGTTCATTGTTAGATCTATTGGGCATTACAACAATATACATAGACCGCTTACTAGCTGCATCTATGACTCATAATCCACTCACAAGATAGCTTCCGGGTCTCCCATGAGTATTAAGTTGCAAGCAACAGATTATAGCATTAAGCAAAGTGTGTAATGTAAACAAACGCATTAGACTTAACAGCAGTACCCTTAAGCTAAGCATCGGTTATTTTATCCCTAGTGGCAACAATACATATATAGCCTTAGTTGTTTCTGTCTATCAAGCCCAGGCTTCTAGAGGCATGAACCCACTATCTAGCATAAATACCCTCTCTTGAAGTCATTAGCATCTACTTGGCCAAAGCATCTACTAACAACGGAGAGCATGCAGGAACATAGATAAAACATAATATAAATAGATGAACAAACTTGATCATAACTTCACAATTCATCGGATCCCAGCAAACACAACATGTAGCATTACATAAAGATGATCTTGATCATGTTAGGCAGCTCACAAGATCTAAACATGATAGCACAAAGTGGAGAGACTACCAACTAGCTACTGCTATGGACCCGTAGTCCCGTGGAGAACTACTCACGCATCACTCCGGAGGCAGGCATGGTATGTAGAGCCCTCCGGTGATGATTTCCCCTCCGGCAAGGTGCCGGGAAGAACTGCAGAAACCCTCCCGAACTAGGGTTGAAGACGACGGCGGCGGCGGAACTTTTCGTGGATTTTTGCTCGGGTATCTAGGGTTTCCCAAATAGATGCAATTTATAGGCGAAAGGGCGGCGTCGGAGGGCACCGAGGAGGGGCGGCCTAGGGGCGCGGGCCCACCCTTGGCCGCGCCGTGGGCCCGCCTCCTCCCTCGGCAGGCCTCCGGACTTCTCCTTCTGGCTGCTGCTTCGTCTCGGTCCAGAAATAAATCAGTTAAATTGGCGTCCGATTCCGAAATATTTCCAGAATAGAATTTCTGAAACAAAAAGACAGCAGAAAACAGGAACTAACATCGTGGCATCTTGTTAATAGGTTAGTCCCAGAAAATGCATAAAAATGATATAAAGTGTAAGATAAACATGTGGTAATCAATATATAGCAGGCATGGAACATCAAAAATTATAGATACGTTTTGGACGTATCAAGCATCCCCAAGCTTAGTTCCTACTCGTCCTCGAGTAGGTAAACGATAACAAAAGATAATTTTTGAGGTGACATGCTACCAACATAATCTTGATCATATAGTAATGTAAAGCATGTGAGCTGAGATCAAATCATTCAAAGCAAAAGTCTACATTTGATATTAAACCAACAGATGATAAAGCAAGACAATTAAACAAGTAAAAACCTTTCATGGAAGATGCTATAAAGACATGAAACCGTACAAAGTTCATTATAGATGTTTTAAGCATTCAGTATAGAAGTTCAATCCTTCTACTCAAGCATCAAGCAATCTTTCACAAACATAGAAAGGATCCAGTCAAGCAAAAGTATCACAAACGTAATGAATCAACTGTTTAGAAGTTTTACTCAACCGGTGAGCGTAAGCATTTGGTATTGGCACCAGGATGTTATGGCAAAGAGAATAATAATGGGGGTTTGGAAGGCCAAAGGAAGATAGTCTCACAAAGCTGTAAATGATCATTAGACAAGAGGAAGTCTTATAATCGAAGCTATGCAAGGAGTAGTGATTGCCATGCAACGGATGCACATAGAGCTATAAGTGTATGAAAGCTCTCCAATGGAACTAGTGGGGGTGCATCCAACTTGGTTGCTCACGAAGACCTAGAGCACTTTTGAGGAGGCTCATCATTGGAATATACAACCCAAGTTCTTATAACGTAAATTCCCCACATAGTTATACTAGTAAAACATGAAAACTCTCTCACATGGAGTACAGGTGCTAATCATGAGCACAAATGTGGATAAAAGATAGTAATGTTGCCCCCTCTCTCTTTATTTTTTTTCTCTTTCTTTTTTTTTTCTTTTTCTCTTTTTTCTCTTTTTTTTCTTTTTCTATTTCACTTTTCGATGGCCTCCATGGCTCTTTTCACTTTTCTCTCCCTCACTGTAGGGGCAACATTCTAATATGATGACACACTTTTTGGTACAAATAACTCATAATGAACAAAACATGATGTATGAAACTGAGTGCCTCTGCCAGTGTAGCAGGATGTGCAATGATCTAGCGTAACATGGGTAAAACCACACATCAGCTGTATAGAATCATGCAAAGCAATATATAACAATGATGAATGACATATAATGTAAGATGAAAGTTGCATGGCAATATATCTCGGAACAGCTATGGAAATGTTGTGATAGGTAGTTATGGTGGCTGTTTTGAGGAAGATGTTTGGCTTATGTGTAGGAGAACAAAAGGAAGTTCTCCCACTGGGTTGGATGTACTGGCGAAGTATGCACAACTCTCAATGTGAGCAGAAGGCAATGCAAACACCGAAGAGGCTAGCAAAATATGGATGGTGGAAGTGCCAAAAACCGTAGCTCAACATTAGTCAAAAAGAACTCACAAGTTTATTGCAAACAACTAGCAGGTTCAACATTAAGAGCATGATTAAATTCACTCCAAGAGGGGCCGTTCACGGTGGCACAAGTACCCCGTTAGATCCCCCGACCTTAGCACGCAACTATGTTTTTTCCAACTACCTTCAAACATGAGAAGCTATCAAGTCCAACTACACCTTCAGCAATTTTAAGAGTTTGTAGTACGGTACAAGCTTCAATAACACAACCACTAATCAGATTTTAGCTTAATTAACCAGCAAGCATTTAACATCTAATTTCTTAATATCTCAAAACATTTGCAAGGAATCAAGTTATCAAAGTTCAATGATCTACAAGACTATGCAAATTTTCCATTATACAACTACCACATACTTTAGCATTTTATGTTCCAACCAGACGCCAATTATACAACTCTCCAAACAAATATAAGTGAAGCAAGAGAGTACTTTCTATAAAATAACTAATAGCTCTAAATAAGAGATACATGAAAAACAAGAGCTAATAGTATAGCAGTGCTAAACAAGAATACTCAACAAGTATAAGTGAAGAATAGGCGTATTCTAATGAAAAAGCGGAGCGTGTCTCTCTCCCAAACAAGAGTGCTAGGATCCAACTAAGTTATGATCAAAAAATAAAAATAAAACAGAAAATAAAACACACCGACGCTCCAAGAACAGCACACAATATGTGAAGCAATAAAAATATAGTCTCACTAGAGATGACCTGATAATTTGTTGATGAAGAAGGGGATGCCTTGGGGATGGGCATCCCAAGCTTAGATGCTTGAGTCTTCTTGATATATGCTGGGGATATCCAAGGGAGCCTCCCCAAGCTTAAGCTTTTCTCTCTTCTTGATCTTCTTATATCATCCTCCTCTCCTAATACTTGAAAACTTTCTTCACATAAAGACAACTCGCAAACTTCATTAGAGGTGAGGCGACTCCACCCACCCAACGAGGCGATCTCCATGGCGACTCCGTCCCCTCCTCCATCTAGGGGATCTCACCGGCGGCGATCATGGTGGTGGACAGAGTGGATCCCTACGCAGATCCCTCCTCCATTGCTCACCAACTGGATTTCACCCCGGGTCACAAGATCCGGGCCAAGGTGCTGGAGATGAGGATCCCTTACCTCCTGATGGACAGAACCCCCACCCTGTCCCCATCATTGTGGATGATTTTGCTATGTGGCATGCAGACAATGAAGGTGCTGTGGATGGTGCTGTCCCTGATGCAGCTACACCAGGCCAGGGAGATGAGCCTGTCCAGATGACTCCACCGCAGAGCCCTGTCCCTGACGCCAACCCTGCTGCAAATGCTGCTCCAGCTGAAGAATTTGTTGCACCTGGTCAGAATGTTGCACCTGCTCAGAATGTTGCACCTGATGATGGATATGCTGCTGCTTTAACTCCTGTTCAGAATCATCTTGCTGCAGTTCAGAATATGCTGGCCCACCTGGCTGAAACACCTGCTAGTATTATTTCTATCCTGTCAGACTCAACTGTGTTAAGCACATCCTGCAAAATTGTTGAAGTGGAGACTGAGAATGGAGTTCAGAGCAAGTGTTTCTTGCAGGTTAACAGTGTTATGGAGGAACCTGTGGTGCAGTCATCTGTGCAGATCTCTGAAGTTGAAGATGCTGGCACTATTCTTGTTCCCATGCCAAGTACAAACAGGAAGAGAAAGCAGAAGGCTAAGGCGCCAAACACTGTAGAATTCGTCAGAAGAAGCCTGAGGATTGCTAAGCTCAAAGATGGTTTCAAGGATTCTGCCAATGATGCGGAAGCCAGCACTAGCAAGAGCTATGAAGCAGAAGTCAGAGATGCAGAGGCGCCCCCCTCCACATCTGCCGCTTGAGACTATCCAGGCAATTGCCACAGGACCCTGCCAGATGCATCTTGATGACGTATCTGAAGACAGCCTGAATTATGATAGTACCAATGATAGCATTGAATAAGATGCTTTCTGTGTCCAGCATGCCAGCTCTGTGTCTCTCTGCTTCATCAGTTGTGTCTTTCGTGTGTTACTATCATTTTGTGTCTCTGGCTTGTAATAAGTCGTGCACTTTTACCCTATTTTGTTCCTGGTACTCTATAATCAAACTTGTGGTTCCTTGGTTCTGTAATGCTCCATTCTGGCATTGCTCTGCTCTATGTGATGATGATTTATCGGTCTACATCCCCCTGAATGCAGTCTGTATTTGCTGTTATCTTGTTTGGGTTCTTGTCATCTTCTTGAACTTTGTTTTCATGGATGAATCCACTATTCTGCTTATGATTCTGAGCTTATTAACTTTGCTCAGACACCAACTGCACCCCAATTTGGTTATTAAATGAATCGAAACTGGACTATTTTTGATTGGAACCTAAGGGGTATTAATTCGCAGCTGCGTTGGGATGATATCAGGAAAAATATTGACGAATCCAACTGTAATATTGTGTGCTTCCAAGAAACTAAACGTGAGAGTTTTGATCACAGCTATCTTAGAAATTTCTGTCCAAGAAGATTTGATCAGTTTGCTTTCTCTCCATCAGTTGGTAATTCGGGTGGCCTTATTATTATTTGGAATGGATCTATGTTTAATGGGCAGCAAATTAGTATCTCACGTTACCATGTCACTGTACAATTTATCTGTAAGATGAGTGGGCATGTTTGGTACCTCACTAATGTTTATGGACCTACAGTTGCTGAGGACAGGCTTCTTTTCACAAATTGGTTGCAAGAGATTGATAATTACTTAATGCATTATTGGATGATACTTGGGGATTTCAACATGATGAGAGGTCCTGAAAATAGAAATAAACCAGGAGGAGATATTAACACTATGCTCCTTTTTAACAGAATTATTAGTCAGCATGATCTAGTGGAAATTCCACTGAAAGGCAGAGCATTTACATGGAGTAATATGCAGTATGATCCTCTGCTGGAAAAGCTTGACTGGATTTTCACCTCACCCAGCTGGACTACCACTTTCCCCAATACATTTGCTACCCCTCTTGCCAAACTTTCATCTGACCATGTTCCAATGCAAATTCAGATTGGAACAGACATCCCAAAAGCACAAATTTTTAGGTTTGAGGACTACTGGATGGAATTCCAAGGTTTCACAGATGTGGTAATTACTAATTGGCAGCATTCTGGCAGCTACAAAAATGCAGCACAAGATATCACTGCTAGACTCAAGTCTTTGCGATATGGCCTGAAGAAATGGAGCAAGCGATTTTCACAGCTTAATAAAGTTATTGATTCTTGCAGCTTTGTATTAGCACTCTTGGATGGTCTTGAGGATCAGAGATAGATATCTGTTATGGAAGCTAACTTCAGAAAATTGCTTAAATCTCATTTAGCGCATCTGCTAGAAGCAAAGAGAATATATTGGAGAAACAGAGCAAAAATTAGATGGGCCAAGCTGGGAGGGGAAAACACAAGGTTCTTTCATACATTTGCTACAAAAACCTTTCGCAGCAATTATATCTCAAGTATCACAACTGATGATGGTCGTATCATTTGTGATCATGAGCCTAAAGCAAATGTTATTTGGCGTGCATACAAGGAACGTATTGGTGTTTCTGATAACCCAGTGATGATATTTGATTTGCGGAATCTGATTACTCCTAATCCCAACATTGATTTCCCAGTGCTTGAATTGCCTTTCACTAAGGAAGAAATCGATGGCATATAAATCACCAGGGCCAGATGGATTTAATGGAGCCTTTCTGAAGAAATGCTGGGACCAAGTAAAGGAACAATTCTATAATCTCTGTTTCAGATTTTATGAGGGAAACTTGGACATCCACAGCATTAATACTGCATATATAACTCTCATTCCAAAGAAAGCTGATCCAGAATTTATCAATGACTTCAGGCCTATATCTCTGGTCAGTCTTACGCTGAAATTTCTTACCAAACTGTTGGCAAACCATATGCAGAAGGTGATTATCCCAGCTATTCATAAAAACCAATATGGGTTTATTAAATCCAGAACTATCCATGACTGTCTTGCCTGGGCCTTTGAATATATTCATTTATGTCATAAGTCTAAGAGGGAGATTGTTATCCTTAAACTCTATTTTGAAAAGGCTTTTGATAAGGTGGAATATTCTGCTATTTTGCTTATGTTGAAGCACCTAGGATTTGGAGAGAAGTGGGTCAGCTGGATTCGATCCATTCTCTTTTCTGCATCTACATCAGTCCTGCTTAATGGTGTCCCGGGAAACAAAATCACCTGTATGAGAGGTGTGCGGCAGGGAGACCCTCTCTCCCCCCTTTTATTTGTCTCTACTGCAGAGCTGCTGCAATATGTAATAAATGAAGCCTGGAGAGAGGGGCAACTGGATCTTCCTCTGAATTGCTCGTTTGGCTTGGACTATCCCATCATTCAGTATGCTGATGATACTTTGATTATTATGCATGCCTGCCCAATTCAGCTTCAAAGGCTGAAGGACATACTGAATCTCTTCTCTGCCTCAACTGGTCTGAAAGTGAACTTTCATAAATCTTCTTTGGCACCTATCAATGTTAATGAATCTAAGAGCGCTGAGCTTGCTACTTTATTGGGTTGCAAAGTTGAATCTATGCCTTTTACATACCTTGGTCTGCCCATGGGTACTACAAAGCCAAGAATGGAGGACCTGATTGGGATCCTTCATAGAATCGATAGAAGACTGGTTGGCATTGCAGATACTTTGTCATATGATGGTCGCCTGGTAGTAGTCAAAAGTATTATCACAACCATTCCCAATTTTGCTATGTGTACTTTGAAGCTCCCTTCGGGATTCCTTGATTATGCTGATGGAGTTACAAGAGGTTTCTTCTGGAGAGGAAAAGATATTCATGAGAAAGGTAAATGCCTGGTTAAATGGGAAAATGTGTGTAAGCCAAAGAAATCGGGAGCACTTGGTGTCCTGAATCTTAGAACACAGAACATTGCTCTGCTGATGAAACACTTGTTCAAATTTATGAACAAGCAAGACATTCCTTGGGTAAAGTTGATCTGGCAAGCTCATTACTCTGATGGTAAATTACCACAGTCGGATGGCCCTTCTGGATCCTTCTAGTGGAAAGATTGCATTAAGATACTGAATACATCTTGGAGCTAGCTGCTTGCATACCTGGGAAAGGAGATATAGTTAGATTGTGGATGGATGCATGGACTGATGAAATGCTCAGAACCAAAATGCCTCACTTATGTTCATTTGCAAAAGACCAGGATATTTCGCTCAGCAAGGCTGTCGCCATTTGTTGCGATGATGATATTTATGACATGTTTCACACTCATGTGTCCATGATTGCTGCTCAGCAATGCAATGAGCTTGCTGGCTTACTAAACGCTAGACCTACAGTAGCATCTGCTGATACATGGAACTTGGCAAGCACAGGAAAGATGTACTCTTGTAAAAGAGTTTATGCTGCTCTCTCTCCATCAGAACTTGCTCTAGCTCCAATGAGATGGACTTGGAAATCTTGTGTCCTGCCGAAGCATAAAATTTTCTTCTGGTTTCTATTGCAAGATAGATTGAACACTAGAGGTCTTCTTGCCCGTAAAAATTTTGAGATTGAGTCATACGACTGTGTGTTATGCACACAAAGGGAAACTGAGGATTTCATGCACCTCTTCTTCGACTGTGATTTCAGTAAGACCTTTTGGTGGAAATTAAACTTCGAATGGAATGCTGACCTGGATTTAATGAGCATGCTCACAGATGCCAAGAGAAGATACAACTTTATTTGCTTCAAGGAGTCCCTGATTGTTGGCTGCTGGGCTATCTGGAACCATAGAAATCGCTGCATTTTTGATAATTCCCCTGTTGATCTCGATACTTGTTTCAGAGACTTTATTTACTCATTCAAACTTATCATGCATAGGGCAAAACCTTCTCTTAAAGAAAGGATGAGCCAGTGGCTGGACACTTTATGAACACTTTCGCTGTAACGGTGTATATTTGATGAGAAAATAGAAAATTAAACAGTATGGATTTTTCCCTACTGTTTTGCGCCTCAAAAAAAACTTCATTAGAGGGGTTACTGCATCAAAACATATGCTTACTTGGTTCCGTAAAAACATATTGCATAACTTTAGTTCAAACATTAGCTACTGTTACTCAGTAAGATCTTGTTCTCCATCCCCCCCCCCCCCCCCCCCCCCGAAGAACGTAAATCTATACTTGCAAAAGAGACAATGCAAAACAAAAATAGAATCTGTCAAAAGCAGAACAGTCCGTAAAGACGATTTTTTTTCTAGGCACTTCCGCTGCTCAAATCAGAAAATGGTTAACTAACGAAAGATAGGTATAAAGTTCAGGATTCCGCTCAAAAATTTGCAGATTAAAATAATTATCCGTAAAGTTTCACGAATTTTTACCGTGAGGCACAAAAATCTGTTTCTGAACAGCAAATAAAACTTTAGCACTTTCTTGCATTAGAGGCTTTTCTTGGCACAACCAAAAACGAAAACAAAAGATACAAAGGAGTTGTTACAGAAGTAAGCAACCTCCTTGACTAATAAAAAGTGAAAACAAAAGATAATGGGTTGCCTATCAAAAGCGCTTTCTTTAATGCCTTTTAGCTAGGCTAGAAGATTTTAATGATGCTCTCATAAGAATAAGAGTTGAAAAACAAAAGAGAGCATCAAGAGGCAAATATCAAAAACATTTAAGTCTAACCCACTTCCTATGCAAAGGAATCTTGTAATAAAATAAATTATTGAAGCATAAAGCAACTAGCATAGGAAGATGAAACAAATGCAAGTTCAAAACTTTCAACATAAAGAGAGGTGTTTCAGTGAATTGAAAACTTTTATAACCATATTTTCCTCCCTCATAATAACTTTCAGTAGCATCATGAACAAACTCAACAATATAACTATCACATAAAGCATGCTTTCCATGATCTACAAACACATAGTTTTTATTAAGCTCAAAAACAGTGGGGTCATTAAACCCACTTTTTACAATAGTAGTATAATTTATATCATCAGTCAACATAGGACCATCATCAAGAGCATTATCATATATAAGAGTAGGGACCACATTTTTACTTCTTGTTATTTCTTCTTTTTCTTGAGTCACGGATGTTGCTATTTCAAATTTATCAAAAGAAGATATTTCAATAGAATCATAACATTCAACAATATAGCATTCTTCCTCCTTAGGTAGGCATGGAGGGTAATCATATAATGTAAGAGTTAAAGAGTTACTATCATTAGAAGGTAGATCCTCCTTTTATTCATCGCTCTCTTCCTCTTTTTCATCCAATGAGCTTTCAGTTTCAGCAATTTCTTCTTCCACAGGTTCCTGCAAGACAACCAGTTCTTCTTGAGAATAAGTTTTCTCAAGATATTCAGTAATATAAGAATTATCATTGTAATATTCAAGGCAATATCCAAGTATAGCAAAATTCTCGGATTTATAAGGAGCATCATAATTATTCTTAAGCAAAGCAGTAATTTCATAGGCACCCTTAAAAACAACGAATTCTTCAATTTGTTCAAGATTATCAAAGTCATAGTTTCCTTTGGTAGAAGAAGCCAAGGTCTCATCATTATAATCGCACTGGAAAGGGAGGTGATTATGCCTCCTGCAGCAAAAAGATTCATTAAAGCACCAGGATTCATCATATGTAGAGCACAAGTTTCTAGCTAGACTTTTCAATCTATCTATTTGTTCCCATAAATATTTCCATTTTTGTGACAAGCGGTATTCCTTATAATATTTTTGTTGATCCTCCGTGAACTCACCTTGCCAATAAGATTTTATTTCAAAGAGAGAAGCCATTGATAGCAAGTAAACAACTAGACATAATAACGAACCGAAATAAACTAGATGCGGGAATTTATTTATTTTTTGTGTTTTTGATTTTTAAAAACAATCAAGCTAGACAAAAAATAAACTAAACAAGACAAAAACAAAGAAAAGAGAATGGTGGTGTGTAACTCCCCTTGCTGTAGCTTCCAATTCCCCGGCAACGGCGCCAGAAAAAGTGTTGCTTGTTGACGTGGAAATGCACGTTTGTTGGAAGACCCCAAGAGGAAGGTATGATGTGGTAAGCAGCAAGTTTTCCCTTGATTACAAAACCAAGGTTGTCAGATCCAGTAGGAATTGGAAGAGCTTCAACACGGTGTCAACAACAGCACCGTTGAGATGCCGTTGACGTGGACCTACACACAACACAATGAAACTACTTTGCCCCAACGAAACAGGAAGGTTGTCAATCTCCCGGCTTGCTGAATACAAAGTATTAAACGTACAGTGTGGAATATGATGAACAAAAAAGTAACAGCAGGAAGTAACGTAGAGCTCGGTGAAAATGGTGTTTGTATCAGTGTGGATTAAAGGACCGGGGTCCACAGTTCACTAGTGGTGTCTCTCCATAAGACAAATAAACATACATGTTGGGTGAACAAATTACAGCTGGGCAATTGACAAAGTGCAAACGCATGACAATGCAATATATGACAAGAACATGTTCATTGTTAGATCTATTGGGCATTACAACAATATACATAGACCGCTTACTAGCTGCATCTATGACTCATAATCCACTCACAAGATAGCTTCCGGGTCTCCCATGAGTATTAAGTTGCAAGCAACAGATTATAGCATTAAGCAAAGTGTGTAATGTAAACAAACGCATTAGACTTAACAGCAGTACCCTTAAGCTAAGCATCGGTTATTTTATCCCTAGTGGCAACAGCACATCTACAGACTTAGTTGTTTCTGTCTATCAAGCCCAGGCTTCTAGAGGCATGAACCCACACTATCTAGCATAAATACCCTCTCTTGCAGTTATTAGCATCTACTTGGCCAAAGCATCTACTAACAACGGAGAGCATGCAGGAACATAGATAAAACATAACATAAATAGATGAACAAACTTGATCATAACTTCACAATTCATCGGATCCCAGCAAACACAACATGTAGCATTACATAAAGATGATCTTGATCATGTTAAGCAGCTCACAAGATCTAAACATGATAGCACAAAGTGGAGAGACTACCAACTAGCTACTGCTATGGACCCGCAGTCCCGTGGAGAACTACTCACGCATCACTCCGGAGGCAGGCATGGCGATGTAGAGCCGTCCGGTGATGATTTCCCCTCCGACAAGGTGCGGGGAAGAACTGCAGAAACCCTCCCGAACTAGGGTTGAAGATGACAGCAGCGTCGGAACTTTTCGTGGATTTTTGGTCGGGTATCTAGGGTTTCCCGAATAGATGCAATTTATAGGCGAAAGGGCGGCGTCGGAGGGCACCCGAGGAGGGGCGGCGGCCTAGGGGCATGGGCCCAGCCTTGGCCGTGCCATGGGCCCGCCTCCCTCCCTCGGCTGGCCTCCGGACTTCTCCTTCTGGCTGCTGCTTCGTCTCGGTCCTGAAATAAATTAGTTAAATTGGCGTCTGATTCCGAGAATATTTACATAATAGAATTTCTGAAACAAAAAGACAGCAGAAAATAGGAACTGGCACTGTGGTATCTTGTTAGTAGGTTAGTCCCAAAAAATGCATAAAAATGATATAAAGTGTAAGATAAACATGTGGTAATCAATATATAACAGGCATGGAACATCAAAAATTATAGATACGTTTTGGACGTATCACTCGTGCATATCACAAGGCTCGCTAGCCCGCCCCTGGATCACACGGTGTCACAACATTTTAATCATCTGTATTCTAGAGAATACAAAACTATAAACAAGAATGATGCCTCATACTTAGAAGTGACACACAGACTTCAGGGACGAAGCCAGCGAGCCAAGTAGGATGCACGCACTACTAGGAAAATGGCTATAGGTGGAACCACTTTCTGTGGCGCACCATTATTGCCATGCGCCACAGAATATATTCAGTGGCGCATCGGCAGTGGTGCGCCACAGAATTCTTCCACTTTCTGTGGCGCATCCCTTGCCCATGCGCCACTGAATACGTGCTTTCTGTGCCGAGGTCAGCTGGCCGTGTGTCTGGCTTTGGTACGAGCATGAAGTTCCTCGAGTACTACAGCTCGGACGGCACGACGAGAAAGGAGAGGAGGAAGACGACTAGCAGGGATAAAGCCGAGATTGTGGAGCTAAGGAAGAAGGTGGAGTCACTAGAGCAGGAAAAAGTGGACTCCAGCACGGTGGACAAGTTAGTGGACGAGAGGATCCGGACGATCTTACCCCCTGGGTTGATGGAGGGGTTAGCTGCTTGGAATGCGGGAGGTCGACAGGGGCCGATACACGTGCCCAGCTTCACCGGCAGCAACTCCAGCATGAACCAGAACGTCTCGCCGGACTTGGTGACCCCGCTGCCAAACGCCGCGGCGCAGCCGCCGCTCCATTTGGTCCCACCGACGCCCCCTACCGCGGAAGATACCGAGGCGCTGCCGGCGGTGGCGCCGGAGAATGATAGGCCGGCCGCCGGCACCGACGCCCTTGTCTCGACAATAGCCGAGCTCAATGCCATCACCAAGGTAACTAATTAGTTAGTCCGCGTCATCTTCTATAACTATGCCTTTGATGACTGTCATCTCATGATGTCCAACATGTGTTGACTCAGGACATGCCTTGCATACTCCTGCATAGGGTGGTGGCCGGCGGCGAGTTGAAGGAAGTTGCTCAGGGCACTATCGTACAACCAAAGAGCAGCGATTTGCACCACGCTAAAATGGACGAGGCCGTGATGAGGGTCAGGTTGGCTACGGTAGTGCCTGAGTTTCGCGACATCGCCCCCCCCCCCATCAACCTCCGGGAGCCGAAGAGGACCACATGGTCCTTGGAGATTGCCTCAACTTGGCCATGACATGGCCGAAGACCCAGATTCTTCTTGGGGGGGTCTTTAGGGGTTCAGGCGCACCACCGGCGCCACCTCGATCCTCCGGCCCCCGATCGTTCGGCCCTCAAAGCCTGCAGCCGTCGCCACCACCCGGAAGGAACCGGCGGTCGTCGCCACCACCAGCCGCCACCAAAAACTATTGGGAATGTCTGAACCGCAACCGTCCAAAGGCAACGCCGTTTCACCTCAACTTGATGGCAACGGCGACGATGATAAGGATAATGTCGACGTCGATGCCTTCCTCAACACTGGCGCCACCAAAGATTTGTACATGCCTCCTGTGGATGACGAACCCCTCCGCACTCACGGCGATCAACCTAGTCGTCCCACTACATGCACACAGCGCCTGACCTTCCAGGGTTTTTCTCAAGACACGCCTCCAGCGGCCGGCGATGAAGGTCTAGACAAACCGGCTAACGTTTTCAGCCCTGGCACACTGGATAAGATGGTTTGCGAGGGTTTAGCACCCCCAGCATCCCAGAGATGAAGAAGAAGAAGGACAGGAAGAGAAGTAGGCCAGGCGCCTCTGCGAGCCAGCCAACTCCTAAGACTATCCGGGGTCATGAAAACATGGTATCACCGCGTGCGGATGGCTTGACCCGAGTTCATGAAGCTGGTAAACCGATACTGCCTCCGGAGCTGCTCCGCCTCGCAGAAGGACCCATGCACTCTTTGCATGGGTCTATCTTGGTGCTAGAGGGCCTCCTTCTTAAAGACGAGCATCCAAATTACCCGGTGTTCACGGCCTAGGTGCCAAAGGACTTGGACTTCGTCCATGAAGCCCCCGCGGATCTGTTCTTCATAGCGTACGAGGACGTCTTCAAGCTGTTTCACTCTAGACGGCTGGACTACAACTTGGTCCGCCTATACACGCTCAATATGGCGATGAAGATCAAGAGAGATAATACCCCGTACATCGCGGTAGCGGATCCCTACTACATGCGTGACAGCCAGCTGGTGGAAGGATCAAGGACACGGACCATGGCGACGGAGTACCTCCAGAAGTTCATGCTGAACAACAAGAGAAAGAACAGCCTTCTTGTGCCTTTCTTTCCCGAGTAAGTACACATCTGCTCGCCGCCGTCGTAACTTATGCTTTCTTATAGATTTCTTCCATTGCTGATCCTTTCCAACATTCCGTTTCAATTGTGTTGAGCAGGGACAATTACTGCACACTCATCATCCTTTGCCCGAGGTGGTCCATTGCCACTTATTTTGACTCGGGGAGTTTGACGAGGAAGAAAGACTACACCAGAATAAAGGATGTTCTCGATGAGGCTCTCGAGGACTACGCCCAAATGGGAGGCCACTTCGAAAAGAAGGGGGAATGTCTCAGGAATGACAACAAACACCGGTTCAAGCATAGGACCGAGTTCCATTGCATTAAGCAGAAGCCTGGCAGCGTGAAGGAGGCCTTCTACGTCCTCCATCACCTTAAAGGGTTTGTCCGGGATGTAGAGAAAACGAGGATGCCATCTAGTATCCGAGAATGGGCCAAATATGCGGGGGATATCACCGATGCTGATCTTAGAGAAGACTTCCATCGCATCCAGATGAAGTTATCGGAAATCATCATCGAAGATGTCAACACAAAAGGGGGGGCCTTACACAGCACCAGAGGTAGGATGTATTATAAAAGAAAGCCTTGCCTCACTCGCAAGAAGTGCTTCTTTATTTTCTTTATTATAGACTTATCCACTTAGATGAATAAATCATACTCTATTTATATTATTAACCAATATATATCCCAGGGTTGTCTCAGAGGGAGATCGAAGAACGCCTAGATATACAGAATGACACCAGGACGTGGACGACGAAAGACTGCTATAAACCGTTCCCGGCGCCGATCAAGAAGAAGGCTCCATGATCGTGCTCCCGCTCTTGCTCACCATCATCGCCGTTGTACTCTATTTGATCCTAGTGTAGGCGGTGACCACTTCATTTGTAACATGAGATGATGAACTTTTGTACCAAGACTTGCGTAAAAATTCGGCACTTGTCACTATATGTATATATCTCGGGCTCTAAGTAATGTGATGACATAGTAATGTGTTTGTTTTCATATACCGTGTCAAATGTATTATTGTTTCTATTATGTCTGTATAAATCCTGTAATATACCCATATTTGCACCATGGGCAGCAACAAATCGAGAATACTTGTAAAAGCATTTTGTGGCGCATGTCTGTATTATTCTGTGGCGCACCGAATTTTGTGGCGCACGGCTGGGTGGTGCGCCACTAAAATATTTCTGTGGCGCACGGGGATAGGTGCGCCACAGAATCTTGGTCTTTCTGTGGCGCATGTGCCCGTGCGCCACAGAATTGCAATTTAGTGGCGAGCTATCTGTGGCGCACCACCCATGCGCCACAGAAGACCAAAAGTGGTGCGCCACAGAAGACATTTTCCATAGTAGTGACGAGATGTGTGTACTCGTGCATATCACAAGGCTCGCTGGCCCCGCCCCTGGATCACACTGTGTCACAACATTTTAATCATCGGCATTTTAGAGAATACAAAACTATAAACAAGAATGATGCCTCATACTTAGAAATGACACACACAGGCTTCAGGGATGGAGCAAGCGAGCCAAGTAGGATGCACGAGATGTGTGTACTCGTGCATATCACAAGCCTCGCTAGACCCACCCCTGGATCACACGGTGTCACAACATTTTAATCGTGGGCATTCTAGAGAATACAAAACTATAAACAAAGAATGAATTGGAACATGTCTGCAATAATTAAAATGAACATAATTAACTAAGCATGCACGATTCATAACCCTGAATATATAGCATCGCTCACACAAGTTCAACGACTTTCGTCGAAATTAGAGCTAGGCAAGTTAATTTAGAAATAGTGTACGAACACTGATTGTTGCTTATCAGCTTCTTCTCTTCGGCATCAGCGAGAATGGGAGACCACCCTCTAACGAGTTGAATATTCTGTGATCACCCGCCATTCTTATGCGTCTTTCTATCTCGGCATTAGGTGGTGGATTGAAGCCGAAGTGAAACTCCCCGTCGTCCTCTAGGACGTCACGGATGATGATTTTTGCGATCATCTACTGGATGCGACGAAACTCTTCTCTGATATCAGCATCAGTGACGTCCTTCAGTGTCAGGCACCATTTGTTGATATCACCTCTAATAAATTGGTCTCGTCGTTGATACTTTAAGAACCACTGCATGTGATAGATGACGTACCATGCCTCCATCGTACTGTTTGAATCCTGCTTGATGCAGGGGAAGTACGTTCTGTGGGATAACTTAAACTTTCTTTCATAGTCCTTTTTCTTTTTTATCTGGCCGCCCTTTAAAGCGTAGCCGTTGAGAGCGTCATTCATAATAATCTTGATGTAGGTGTAGTCCCTAGTAGTCTTCTCGTTATAACGATCCCCGCTGTCGAGATACACGGCACTCGACTCTTCCTTGTCAAAGAAGATGAGGGTGACGTGTTTGTTTCTGCGCAAAACAGTTCAAAGAGACCATCCTCCTCAAATTCACCATTGTAGATGCAAATTTAACGATGGAAATATACGGAAGCATGTTATGGCGGCTAGGACAGGCTTACTCGGGAAAGTAAGGCAGGAGAAAGTAGCGGTTGGAAGTATTCGCGACGAAGAGATCTATGAGGTACTGCATCACGCTTGACTTACCCCCGGGGTTGTTCATGAACGACTCTTGCATATAGTAGGAGTCAACTATCACGAGGTCCTAGGTATCATCCATTTTGATCTTGTACGCCATACTAAGCGCAACAAGGCGGACCATCGATGTGTGGAGCAGATGCATATGGAATACTCTGAAGATGTCATCAAATCTCACGAAGAGCGGGTCTCCGTGTTCTGCTTCAGTGACAAAGCCCAAGCCCTTTGGTACCTTTGCAATAAAAACCGGGTGTGTTGGATCTTCTTCCTTGAGAAGATTCGTCTCCACAACAAGAACACCATCATGTAGGTCCAACAGATCCCCAGTCAACTTTTCCACCCACTTGTCCGGCAGGATCGATTTACCCAAGTGATGCGTCACATGCCAGTTCTTGATGGGTATCCTGTCCACAAACGGGGCATGTTGTGTCTTTGAGTCATCCAAGGCACTTTTCTTATATCTTTTCCGTCCCTTCTTATATATGTTTCTTCACCAGCGCATCTTCTGGCGTATCGTGATTTTACACAATAGGCGTCACATTGGTGATTGAGTTGCCGTAGCCGTACCCGATCATTGGGGGAGGCCAATTGTTGGCCTCCCTTCTTTGAAATCCCGACGAAATCACAGATGGTATGAAAGAGTGAGTTAAACGTCTTTGTCACATCTTTTTCGATGGACGCCTGCATCGACTCAATCGGATCCTCGCCTCCTTTATGGGAACCCCCGACCTCGTTGTTGTTAGACATATTCGCACTAACGAGGAAAGTCAAAGTTAGTAGAACAAATATAATAAAAATTCACCTAATTAAGTACTAAGCTACCCCGTGAGTCCAAATTTGTCGGAATGTAGATTAACTTCTGTCGCAGCAAATCCATGAACTCAACTATGTCCTATTTTTAGCAAAAATCATGCCGAAATTCACGAAAAATTTCGGCATGACCTTTGCTAAAAATGGGACATATGGAGTTCCCGAATTTGCCGGAACAAAAGTTAATCAACTCGCAATCTCAAGGGCCTCTCGGGGTACCTGCAAACATTTCACAAATGGACACCAAGGGCCGTTTCAAACCCCGGTCGGCATCTCCGGCTGGCAACAAACACAATATCATCACGACCACAAAATCACATCCACCAACACCAAATCAATCTAGTACTATCCAAATGCATTAAGAAAATCAACCACATGTACACCAGTACCAAAATTTGAAAAAAAAATCACATGGGAATTTCACCGAGAACCTTGTGTGCACATGTCACCGGGAGTGGAGAAGAGAGGAGGGGGCGGGCGAGCTCACCAGGAGGGGGCTCAGCCTTGCTCTGGCAAACTCCTGGATGGAGGAGGGGAGCAGCACGGCGGAGACGGAGGTCGACGACGGCGGCGGCGCTCGGGGGCCGGGCCGTGGAGTAGGTGGGGAGCAGCGCGAAGCGGCGCAGCGCTCGGGGCTGGGCCGTGGAGGAGGAAGAAGAGGCGGAAGCGGCGCGGTGGCGCGCCACGGCGGCGCGGCACGGCTGGCGGCGGCGGTTTTTGAACCGGGGGAGAGGGAAGAGAGGCGCGGGCGGGGGTGGGGGTGGCGGCGCGGTCGACAGCGGCGTGGAGGAGGGGCGGCAGGTGGGAGCCACGGCGTGGGGTGGGTCGGGGGGAAGAGAGAGAGAGGCGCCACGCATGTGCCCTAAGTGGTGGGTACCTACATTACCACTGGCAGACGGAGCAAAGTGTCCGCCAGCAGTACACCGTTACCGCTGGCGGACGGGGCAAAGTGTCCGCCAGCGGTAAGTTTTTTACTATTTCCTGTTTTTCTTATTTTCTTTTCTGTTTTTGTTATTACTTTCTATTTTCTAATACATTTGCGCATCTCAAAATACATTTCAAATACTTGTGTGCATTTACAAAAACATTTGAAATACATCATGGTTCAAAAATATGTCAAATACAAATTTAAGATACACACACATCTCGCTTTTTTCTTAGCGTTTTGCCCATCTTCTTGCCTTTTTTGGTCGCAGTTGCATAATTTAGCCCCACATTGTGACTTCTTATTTTGAATGGAAGACCTTGCGTGGGTAGCATGGTTATGTTTCTTCTTAAGGTGTATATGTTGTCTTATCATCATTTTCATCATCGTCAATATTTGGGTCACCAAACTGGTCGAAGTCGTCCTTGTTGACGATTCCATCCATTCCGATAATGTTTCTTTTGCCTCTCCGCACAACCACACGGCTAGGCTTTGACGGGTTGGTTATGAAGAAGCATTGCGACACGTGTTTAGCCAATACCCATGGCTCATTTTGCGCGGTGATGTTCGTGCTTGATGAAGTGCTGGCTTCGGGTAAAACCATGGTGGTGAAGTATAGGTCTTCTTTTCTGATGGTGGATAACCTAGTCCATCTGACGCGGAACATCGGCACCTTCTCTCCAGAGTAGTTAAGCTCCCAGATCTCCTCGATCCTTCCGTAGTATCTAAACTTCTTGTCACCGACGTAGGATTCCATCGTTACCCCTGAGTTTGATAGTCAGAAGTTTTTTCCTTTTCCTCCGTGTAGAAAGTGAACCCGTTGATATCATATGCTTAAAACGTCGCGAGGTTGGGGGCGGGGCCACATGATAAGGCGTATAAGAATCTACCTTTCGCCCAAGCTGTTGGCGGAGCGACAAGCTCATCTTTGAACCAACGCAAGAAAGAGGAGTTGTGCTCTCTGATTATTTCTCCTTCAGTCCTCTGCCTGCCCTGGTCAATTACTTCTTCTTAATCGTGCCTTTGTGCTTTTCCACCCAAGTATCAACCATTTCAAGGTGTTGGAGAGCTACTAAGTTTGCCCTATTAAAGTCGTCCATTCGACGAGAGAAGCCCACATGTAAGTCCCTCGTGCCATTTTGTGACCTGACCCACCAAGCTTGCCAAGGTGCTTGTTAGGGGGCAAACCAACAGGGTTCTCAATCTCCAGATGATTCGTGCAGAAAGAGACGCACTCTTCAGTGAGAAAGCCCTGAACGATGCTTCCATCCGGACGGGCCCTATTACGAACGAGTCCTTTTATGACCCCATTCATCCTTTCGAACACCATCATGTTGTGGAGAAACAATGGTCCAAGATGGATGATATCATCTACGATGTGGACCAACAGATGCACGCAAATGTCAAAGAATGCGGAAGGGAAGTAATCTCAAGCTCGCATAGTATCACAACAATCTCTTCCTACAGCCTTGAGAGTTGCTTTGCAGTGATTGACTTTCGAGAGATCACGTCAAAGAAGTTACAGAGGCCAAAAAGGGTGTCAGGGACGTGCTGGTCCATTATCACTCAGATCGCAACTGAAAATATCTGTGTCATCATCACGTGACAATCATGAGACTTCATACCAGTGAACTTTTGTTTCAGCGGGACTAAAAGTCTGTTGATCAGCCCCGAGTAACCCAAAGGCACTTTGACTCCTAGAAGGCACTTGATCAATTATTCGATCTCCTTTGGACTAAGAGTGAAGCAGGATGGGGACAGTAATAGTCATTCTTCTTAACCCTTTTGGCATTGTGACCGTCCGTCTCCTCATCCGACTGGTCGTCATCCCCCTTTTGGCGTCCCCCTAAACCTCTTCCCTGATTTTCATATGTATAAGGTCGCATCTTGCTTTCGGCCCATCTTTGGTCCTGTCCGACATGTTGAGCACAGTGCCAAACAAACTCTCGAACATATTCTTCATGATATGCATTGGATCAAGGCAATTTGGTGTACCGAAGATGGGCCAGTAGGGCAAGTCCCAGAACACAGACATCTTCTTCCATACACCAAGGAGCGGTTTTGGCGCCTTTCGCTTCTTTCCCGGCACAGGGCACTCTTCCCAACCATTCAGCAACTCGTAAATTACTTCACCGCTCCTCTTACGTGGAGGTTCCCGGACCTCATCTTCACCGTTGAAAAGGTCTCCACGCCTCCTTCATGGGTCTTTATTGCGTAGCCACCTTCGATGGCCTATGTAGACGGTTTTCGAAGACCGGCTTTTTGAAGCTGGTGGAATGTCGGATCATCCATGCACCTGACGCATCCGTTATGTCCGTGGCACACCTGGCCACTGACGTATCCGCAGCCGGGCAAATCATGCACCGTATAGAGCAAGGCAGCTCTCATAGGGAAATTTTGTTCTACGACGACGTCCCATGTGGAGACCCCTTCTGGCGCCCATAATGTGTCTAGCTCATCTTTCAATAGCTTCAGATACAGATTGATGTGGTTGCCTGGTTGTTTTGGCCCTTGAATTAGCATGCTCATGTGTATGCACTTCCTTTTCATGCACAACCAGGGGGAGGTTGTATATCCATACAAACACAGGCCAAGTGATGTGTGTACTGCTCTGGTTGCCAAACGGATTGAGACCGTCGGTGCTTGCACCCAACCTGATGTTCCTTGGCTCTGCTCCAAACTCTGGATCGTGAGCATCTAATGCTTTCCACTGGCTTGAATCCGAAGGGTGTGTCAGAATTATCTTTTCTCTCTGCTCTGAATCTTTCAGCACTGCCGCCCTTCTTTCCGCGTGCCAGCGCATTCGCTTTGCTTCCTTACGGTCTGCGAAATATCGCTGCAGACGAGGAATGCGCGAAAAGTACCACACAACTTTGCGAGGGGCTTTGTTCCCTTTGTTGTAACGAGCAGCCTTGCACACTGGACATTTGATCTTTTTCTCGTCCTCTTTCCGATAAATGTAGCAGTCGTCGATGCACACACGGTACCTCTCGTGCGGTAAATCAAAGGGGCACACGACTTTCTTGGCTTCGTCACAACTGTTAGGACATGTGTTGCCCTCCGGAAGGATACCGTGCCAGTATTCCAGATTAGCGTCGACGCTTTTAACGCTCCATTTGTGTCTTGTCTTCATCTGCAGAACATCAAGCGCTACTTTCAAGCGGGACTCTTCCGGCTCGCAGCCTGGATACAACAGAGTATTCAAGTATATCTCCAGTTGCACCAGCTTAGATTGCGACTTAGTCATCTTTTTTAGAAACAGTTCTTTTAGATGAGGGTCCCGCACGACTGAAGTTAGCAGTATCCGCGTGTACTCGTCTTCTGGTACCACCTGTTCTTCATCACCGTCTTCTCCAACATGATCATGTTGGGGATCAGGCTCTTCGTCTTCTTGCCCCTCGTCGTTATTGTCTTGCTGCCCTTCCGGATCATTTCCTGTCGCCGCCCCATGGGATTTCATTATCTTCTATCCAATGAGTGGTCATCCATGAAACCACGCCTGAGCAGGTGAGTCAGCAAATCTCCGGTAAAGGGGCTGATGCCGCACTCCAGTTTGCATTTCCGACACAGACATTGTATGTATTTGCGTTTATTTCACAACATGTCTTCCGTCGCGTGTCTCAAGTATGTATTCACGACACGTTCACTCATAATAACCATTATCACCTGCACGTTGTAGAATCAAGAAAATAAGGACCATTTTATATTTATCGGGTTTCATGAAAAATTTCTCCATGACCTTCCTATAAATAGGACCTAAGGAGAGTGCCAAATTTGCCGAAATGGAAAATGAATCAACATTCCGGCAAAATATTGGCAACTCATTGTTAATTTCACACATCACAACACAATCTCATCCATCACAACACAATTTCACACATCCCAAGCCATTTCATCATGTCGCGTGGATACGAGCGCATTATCCGACCAAATTTGACAACTATGCATTTTATATCGATAATAAAATCACCTTAATGAGTTAAACACACGTCGAAATAAGCGCGGGAGTTGACCGGAGAGGGATATCTTGTAGAAACCAAGATTTAGAGGTAGGTGTGGTTTGAGTGGATTTTTTTTTGTCAAAATTGGATGTGGGAGAGAGATTTAGTGGGATGTATCAACTAAATAAGTTTTTGTTGGCTAAAAGTGGTGTATTAGAAGGAGGGCATGAGCTAAAAATGAGCAAGTCTCGAGCTAGTGAGAGAAAAGTGTGAGGTGCCAATAATGATGGGGTGGTGGTTGGTGGCCGAACTTATGCATGTTCCCAGGTTATCGCTGGCGGACGACCTATAGAGCCAGCCAGCGGTAAGTAAAGTACCGCTGGCGGAGGGGGAAAGTCGTCCGCCAGCGGTAATTGGCTCGCTCATGGATCCAGCCGAGCCAAGTACCACTGACGAACAAGCTATATTGTCCGCCAGCAGTAATCGAAGTACCACTGGCGAACAGCAGGTTCGTCCGCCAGCGCTGGTTAGCCATGCTGGCTGGCCGATGCTCACTACTACCACTGGCGTGCATAACTTCCTGTACGCCAGATGTAGCATCAGGACCATCTGACTGGCCGAAATGTGATACATAGGGGGGGGTGATTTAGAGTTCTTTCGACCGAGGCCGATGTCAGGACGCGAGAGACCGAGACCGGTGAGTTCAAAGAAAATGGGGTCCCTTGCGACGACGGAGGCGACGGAGGCACGGGAGAGGCCGAGGCAGGCGAGGAAGGCGTTGGTCCTGGAGGAAGACCTTAGGCTGGAGAGCTTCGTGGCATTCAGAGAAATGGGCAGATTAGTGGAAACGGGCGGCGCGGTGGGAGTGAGGAGGCGGTGGATATGGAGATGACCCAGCTTGGCAGGCGGAGCATGACTCTAGGCAGTGGCGGAGCCAGGAATTGAGACGAGTGGGGGCGAACAGTGGCGGAGCTAGGAAATTATCAAAGGGCGTGCCACCGGCGAATTTTTTTTTTACAACACATGTAATCTACAATTGTACGGAAAGAACAATGTAAATAAGTCAAAGTCTCATAATATTTGTAACTCATAAAGTACATTACCAATGACATAAAAATAACATAAAAAGAACTCTAAAAATACTAACATGGATTCCTGTGGTTGGGGATTGGGGAATCAAGGAGGGATGAAGAGGGCGGAGCGAGATTGGGCAGCAAGGAGCGACGACAGCGGATCGAGAGAGCCAGAGCGAGATTGAGGATCGAGAGAGCCAGAGCCAGAGCGAGCAGGGCGAGATTGGGGATGGAAAACTGGGTCGTGACTCGCGACCCAGTGCGACAGGGTCCACTTCTTTCTTTTTTTCTTTTTTTAATCTCTTCCGTATACGGTATACATGGCAGCAGCATACGGTATACATGGCAGCAGCATACTGCATACATATACTGAAAAAAATCCCCCGAGCTAAGGGGGGGCGGCCGCCCCACCTCGCCCCCTGGTGGCGCCGCCCCTGACTCTACGGACGGCGAGCGGCGGCGATGGGGGCAGAGATTTCAGCGGTGGAGGGTTTACAGTCTACGCGTACCAGACCAGGTTCCGTGGGCTAAGGCCCATTTTGTGCTTCTGCTGTTTCTTCATGCTCGTACTGCCTCTTCTTTCTTTTTTGCGAATCCAGTTTCTTCTCGTTTTTTTTTTTCGTTAGGTTAACACATGAACTACAATATTGTCTGCATAATTTAATTTCAGATGTAACAAAAATGGAACAACTAAAAAGATCGTATGATTAGAGAAATATTTAGAGACTCCTATCTGTTTAACAAATATTCGACAATAGTTTTTTACAATTCGCAATAATAAAACAATATAGAATGCTTGGAGTTTGTTACTTTATAAATCTTGATACTTCTAGGATTTTCTCTATTCTTGTTTTTTTTATTTTTCTTTTTCTCATCGTTGTTTTTCTCTTTCTTACTTTGTTGTCATGTTTCTTTTATAAAATCAAATGATTCCTTTTCGTGTAACACATGAGCAATGTTTTAAACCTCGTGAATAATATTTTGAACAACAATGGTTTTATCTAAATGATCACTCCAAAGTCCAAACTCCGGTCTCCATACTCCAACAATTTTAAAACTCAGATCACTCCAAACTCCGGTCTTCAGGCCGACCGGGAACTGAAAGTGCACATTCAGTCTCCACGCCCCTTGTAGCTCTCGACCGTGCCAACCCAGATCAAGCTAGATCTCGTTGCTTCTGTCAATGTAAATTCAGGTAAGATTTAATTAGAAACGGCATCACATTATGATCGAGTATTACACTGAAACTATTCAAATATATGGAATTGACACAGTAGCTTCTAAAGCGGGAAAGCATAGAGCAGACAGTACCACAGATTAAATAAGAAACCAGAGAAAAACTCTTGAATGATTACAGAATAAAGAATGGCTATGCATAACTGGTACTAGCAGCCTGAGTTACATTTCTTGGCGGCGCACTAAATCCAAACTTGTACGACTCACATTTCCACGCAGGCAGGCAATCCATGAAAGAGTGCTAGTAAATTGCAATTCCAAAAACAGTCCCAGACTCTGAACCTGGGGAAAATCCTAATTCAAAATTTCCAAGGTGGATAGACTCGCTGAGAACTCGGAAGTACAAGAAATCAACGAGAGATGGCAAAACAACTCGTTCAAACCTTGGATCACTTCAAACTTGAGTGCTGGTCGATAGAGCATCTCTACTGCTGGTCGATTGACCGACGTAGAGCTGCTGTCCAACGCCCCGACGCACCACTCTGTTCTGTACGGCTGTACAAGTTCGTCTTCCCGTGGCGCCCTGCAGCTCGACAGCGACAACCCAAATTCAGTGTGATGACGTTGTTCCTGTCAATGTAAATTCAGTATAGTTTCAGTTAGAAATGACATGGCAAATTCCAAGATGGTCATTTCTAACTGAAGATATAACTGGTACACGGCTCCCAAATCACGCAATCCAAAGATTGTCCCAAATAATTCAGAGCAGTGCATCTTGGGTAGTACAGTCTAGTAGGCAGCACACTAAGCTCGCGTACTACATCAGCAAGTTTCCTCCTGGCGCACAAAACCAAACTTGTACCAACATCAATCAGAGGACCTTCACTTGCTCAAGATTCTGTACAGGGAGTGATGTTCAGTGTTCAAAAATGCACTGACATAGACAATCAGACATGGACTACTCATCAAGTTGTTCAGTGCTGCCATTTTCCGAGCAGAAAAGGCAGACGCTCCAGTTTCTGCGAGCATGCCAGTGGCCACACACGTGCTCTCCACGGATGGGTGCACAGGCCGGTTCTGGAACCAATGGACGAGGCGGCGAATCTGGCATACGCCGACACCAGCAGAGACGACGTGCTTGTTAGCAGAGTATCGCTCACTCAAACTGGACACACGCACTAGACCTGTTCCATGAAATGCACTCAAAAAACAAAGAGAAGCAGAGAGCAGAGCACACAGGTCAGTCCTTCCCGGCAACAAATGCCATTCTATATTTTTCTTCCCAGTTTGCAACAGATGCAAACTTTCCTTTGTACACACGTTGCTACAGTATCACTGATGTTGAACAAGTGGCTGCAGCCCATGCCGGCCATCAGCAACACACACACGGTGCACCAAGACATGAGCACTACACGGAGTTTAACTAGTCAACACATGATAAGATGAACACTCACGGTACTCGAGATCCGCGGTGACTAGCTCAACGACGAGTGGCCATCTCCATGATGCCATGCCAAGGGTACGAAATATACAAGAGAAGGGGACACAAATTTGGCAGTTGTCAGTGTGGGTTCTATTTCTCTGAATTTGGGTCGTCAGTCATGGGTTTTGGAACCTCCAGGACTTGGACCTTTGTACCCTATAAATGTACCACCTTCTTCATAAATCATAAAGACTAAATGCTGGAATGCGCTCTCCTTAGCTGGCCTTTGTTCATGCACTAATTCAGACCACACAAAATTTCATATTAAAAGAAACAACATCGCATTTATCATGGAGTATTAACTGACAGCATAAAATATGTAATTTCTGGTTGCAAGCTTGAAAGTGTAAATACTGTAAAAGTGTAAATTCTAAAATGGGAAATCATAGAGATAGGAACAGCAACGCATGGAGCAGGACAGTATCAAAATAGCTTTCAGGAGTATTACCAGTGGTGCACTTGTAGGCCATGTTAATCTTGGATGATTCCAGTGGAACGCTTGGTTAATCAGTACATAGCTCCCAACTCAAGTAATCCAAAGTCCAAAAGAATTCATCCTTGCTTCTCAAACAGAGATAAAGATTGCAATTTGTACGTGCACCATATGAGCAGTTAACAATATCGATTTCAATTTGGAATTGGCCACTCAGCTTACAAAGAACTGAATGTCGCTACTATTTTAACTTAGCCATCCCACCATAGTAAATAATTAGCAAATGTTACCAGAAGCTCTTCCAGGAGCCAATGTACGAAAGATAGAGATAAATATACCAATTGACAGGAGCAAGACTTCAAAATGTAAGTACAAGGAACGCATATAAATGTGATCAGCAAGCAATTGCAGAAGAAAAACGCATTAGCAATACAGGATAATACTATCTTACGCCAAAAGAAAATGCCAAGTTGTAAATTACATCTTCGTATTTCAGTAATCACCCCAGAAGAGAGCAATACATGTAGTGAGCTTTCCTAAGGAAAACAATTCTGTGGGCCTAGTATATAAATCCGATTTTGTGTTTCTAAGAACAGTGGTCAACTGGTCATTGCAAAGTAAACCTGAGAAAACACAGCTATGTGCGGAATTGATTCTTAATCCTAGCTTTGCTGCCAAAACATATGTTTTGTGAAGGGACTATGCAAGCACTGAAGAGTGGACAGGTATGAACAAAAAACTTTTGCCTTGGTCCAAGCTGTAGCTTGCAGTAGCGAATTCTCATATTATTTTATCTCTTATGTTCAACCAACAAATATTAGTTCATCATTCTTTGGATGTGCTTGTTATTCATGGCACCTCCGTTGGTTTAGTTCCGATGATTGATGACAAATGTAAATTAAAAGACTGCTTCATTTATAAATCATGCTTTAATCCCAGATTGGTTACAGTTTCAAATTTGAAAATTCCAAAGTAAAGTAAGGTCAACTATGGTACTGAGGAACAAATATGATAAATCCTTAAGGAAAAAGGTTAAGGAAATCAGAAAGCAAAATGAAAAACAGAATACCATTAGAAGTTTATTCTAAGCATAACCTAGCTCATATATGATATGGAACCTAAAACACAATGAAATGAAAATGGAACATGCTAGAACCTTGGCATGGAAGCATAACATACTAATATTTTTAATGGAAAAGACGCAATTGTTATTCTTTCTGGTTTTGTAGGTTCTGTTTTCATCCGACAATTGATCAACCCACACATCCACTTTTCATGATCTTCAATGAAGTGTGAAACACAAACATATCCAGGAACGACAGCACCAACATATGGAGGTCCATAGGGAATCAACAATGACCAAACTGTCATCCAACAGGCATACTATATATTACAGAAGACAACCAACATCCATTTAGGCAAAGAATACAGATTACCAGCTTACTATGCAAAGTGAAAACTTTACTGCCCCATATGCACTAACCGAATTTCATAGCCTTGTTCTTGGTTCATGTAAATTTGAAATTAGTTGGCACTTCTCCTCTACAAGCGGTTGCATAATCTTCAGCAAGGTGTGGCGCAACTTCCTTGTGAGGACATATGTACTTTTGCATAAAAACCTCGTCGGTTTTCGTGACTGCAGTAGGGAAGCTCCGGTCACGATCTATGAACCCATTTTCCTTGAGAAACTTTAGAACGTAGTGCCGGGGCCTGAGCCGGCCCTCCAGGCTCAAACAGATAATTACCGGTTGATGAGCAATGTCAACCGGTTCCAACCCCACCTCTGAGATCAGGAACTCAGACCTGCTCCGTAGCATGTCTTTGGATCTCTGCAGCAGCGTTGGAGCCCTAGCGACAGCGAATCTCACTTCAGCATCAGACCATCTAAACGTCTTCTTCAAGTAGTCCAGTTTGGCAGTGATCTTCTCCTCGGTGAGGAATGCGACAGCCTGCAGCGCTCGCTTAAACATCCCAGAGCCTCGGGGCACACCTAGAGCTTCGGCACATGTCACCATTGCCTGGACGCGTTCCTGTTTGGTAATGAGCATCCTAGGCGCGGCGATGAACAGCTTGGCAATATCACAAGCACCTAGCCCGCATTCCCGTAGTAATGCGACGTTGGGCTTAACGGTTCTCTCTAGGTCAAAGCTGAGAAGGTACGGACTGCGCTTGACTGTCTGGAGGAAGTTGTCGAAGGAGCCGAAGAAGGGCAGGTAGTACTGCAGCTTGGAGATGAATGAAGTATGGCGAAAATATGCGCCCGACAGCGAGACGAGGCGCACGATCTCAGAATGCGACAACCCGAGGCCGGTGAGCTCGGCGACTTTAGGGGCCAGCGTTCTCTCCACGCCGGCGCAGAGTAGCTTCGGATCCTTGACGACGGTGGCGGCGACGTCGGCGTTGGAGAGGCCGAGGCCGGTGAGGAAGGCGAGGACGGCGTCGGGTCTAGCAGGGGACTTGAGGTGGGAGAGCTTCGTGGTTGCCTTGAGGGCTTGTGCTCGGGTGAGCCCGCAGGTGTCGACGAGGTAGTCCTCGACGGCGAATCCGGGATTTGGGGAAACGGGCGGCGCGCTGGCGGAGAGGAGGCGGTGGAGATGGGAGACGGGCGGCGCGCTGGCGGAGAGGAGGCGGTAGAGATGGGAGACGGGGGAGAGGATCTGGGAGACGACGCAGCTTCGCACGCGGAGCATGGCGCCGGAGACGGCGACCGGCGGCGGCGGCAGTGGGATTTCCGATGGGTTCGTGCTTGACTGCGTGGTTGTCGTGAAGAATGGCCAAGTGAGAATGGGCTGCAATCTTATTTCGTGTGTATTGGACCGGGTTTTGATGGGCCTTACAGCTTAATGAGATTTTGTTTTCTACAGTTCACAACTTCATGAGTTTGAGTTTGTTTGTGCTCCTTTGAAACAACAGAGTTTGTTTATATTTTATAAACTATGTTTGGTCGTTAGATTTTTTTTGAGTAAAACCGTATAAAAGAAATTCTATAGGATTTTTTCGCTTATAGAGCAAAGCTAGGCGCTCGAACGGGGAGGTTATGTTTTGACTTGCAGGACTAGACACTCCTATTATGAAAAATGTAAATTAAAAATATTTTCAAAATGTCAACAAACTAGAAAAAAAATCCGGACATACATCCGGACATTTTATGTTCATGCACAAAGTTTCACAAAAAAAGACATTTTTTGTGGCTTGTGTAAGAAAGACAAATTTTGAAGCTACAAAATGACTTATCACCCGATAATTTTTGGGAGTGTCTAACAAACAGGTAGCTGTTTTTAAATTCGCAAACAGACAGATTTTGTAGACCAATTATATACTGACAACTGTACAAAACTGAATCAATGAGTAAAACTGACACACATATTAAATCTGTCTGTTTTTCAATACCTAAACAGACAGATCTAGGTATTTCTCAATACGGGCTTTTGAGTCTCATTTGAGTCTACAGTTTTCATTTCAGCCTCACTAAGTCTTCAGTCATCAACGACCACCACATTGACTCGTAGGACTGCTTCACTCCACATACATATACACATACCAAACTTCCTACAGACAAAGAAGCTGAAGCAAAAAAGATTGTTCAACGATTTGCTTCATGTGAGCTGAACTTTAAAATGGCATTTTCTTCGGAAAGACCCTTGACTGAAATTGAGAAATAGCAGAATGAATGTGCGACATACCAAAATGGCTGAAGGATTTTGTAGTTGAACCAAATTGGGAATCAAATGTAGTTGAACCAGCCCAATGACTTGAAGAACATCATCCTGGAAAGATAGATACACACACTTCTCATACTGAGAAAGAGACGACAGAGAGAAACAAAGCAAGAAATCAAGAAAAAAAATAGGCATCCATGATGGAATATATATTTTCTTCATATCATTCTTCTTTACATGATAAAATATGGAAAGAGAATGTAGTTCCTAATGTAACTCTCGTTCTAGAGAAACTAAACCTAATTTAGGAACTGATAGATAAGCTAGCAACTCTAAAATGGTAAAAATGCCAAAAAAAATACTGGCATAAAGAACTATCTCATATTCACATATGGGGTAGCATCCTACAAGCAGCACTAACTTATGCTTAGCTACACCTCTGGAGTCTGTACGGGATACACTTCCAACAGAAATTACGAAAGAATTTCCATACGACCAGGGAATACAGACACAGAAATGAAAAGGGAAAAAGGAGAACTGCTCACTGCCCTGAGTCCCTGCCCCCTCCCCATCGACTCCAAATTATCACAAAAACATCGACAAATAAATGCGGAACGGAAGCTAAACAGGTACACAAGAAACCCCCGACAAAAAGGAGAATTGCACACCCGAAATGGACATTCTTTTCGCAACAGAAAACATAACACACGGTGAATAGAAAACAAGGCCTAATTTACTCAGTAACATTGGCTCAAGCATTAATCTCAATGTCAGATGGCCCAGTCTGCGAACAAGTATCTCTTAGTAAAGCACCGGAAAAGGTTCAGATCATCAAAACCTCGAGCGATAAATACATTATACCCACATAATCATGCAGAAAAGCTTTAAGTGAATAACTGTGATGAACAAGATACTTAGTCAATCCCAGGATTTCCAAAAAATAATTATGCAAATACTCAATAAAATAGTCAAATGTTTTACAAAACCTCGCTTTAGTGCCTACCTACTAAGGCCGCAGGATCTAATCTGCATCCAACTAGCTCAAGAGACTGTAGCACTAGCTTCTGGACCGTGCCAAAATTCGTTAGCTACACCTCCGTTCAAAACTCTTTGGTATCCAGCAATGAGAGTTAGTGAGGGCATAAGCATATTGACAACCTAATCCACTAACACAATTAAGATGATTGGCTATATTTTTGCAAGAATAGACCTGATGAAGTTAATGAATGACACTGCACTACATCCATATTGTTGGAAAGAAATGAAATGAAGAGTGAATAATGAAGAAAAAAAGGAATTAAGAATGAGAAAAATGGCTCGACAAAAAATAATGAGACCGAAAGAAATGACGAATGAATGACTCAAGAACAAATGAAGATTAAAGATTGAAAAATAACAAGACTGCAGAACAAGAGTTAGAACAACTCAAAAACTGAAGAGCAAAAATTACAAAAATGAGAAGGACTGAACAAAGAGAAAAAAAGGTGAAGAATGAATAAAAAGGATTGAAGAATGAGAGAAATGACTCAAAAAAATCTAAAAAAAATAATGAAACCAAAAGAAATGACGAATGAATGACTCAACAACAACTAGACTGAAGAGCATGACTTAGAAAACTGATAATGACTGAAATAATTTAAGAAAATGACTTAGAAAACTGAGAAACAAAGCCACTGGAAAACTGAAAAGCTGAGAAGGACTATAAGAAATGAAGATTGAAAGATTGAAAATAACAGAAGAACAAGAGTTAGAACGACTGAAAAAACTGAAGAGCGAGACTTACAAAAATAACAAGGACTGAAAGAAATGAAAAAAAGTGAAGAATGAAAAAAAAAAGATTGAAGAATGAGACAATGACTCAACAAAAAATAATGAGACCGAAAGAAATGAAAAATGAACGACTTAAAAATAACAGACCGAAGAGCATGACTTCTAAAACTGAGAATGACTGAACTTAAGAAAATGACTTTAAAATGAGAATGACTGAAATAATGAAGATGGAAAGACTGAAGTGAATAACAAGACTAACTAGCTGATCTAGTCGGTAAGAAAAGCTAGAACAAAATGATCAGAAGAATATATACACTTCACTCTATTATGCTGGAGGTTCTTCCAATTAACTTCACTAAGATCAAATGTAACTAGTAGGCAGTAGCTGCATTACTGATCGGTACATTTGTCCAGAAGAAATAGTGAAGAACTAGTACTGAATACACTAAATTAATCATCCATGGCCGAAGTGATCTCTTGAATAGCTGTATTACTACTGAACTAATTTCTTGCATGGCTGCATCACTACTGAATTAATCCCTTGCATAGCTGAATTACTACTGAATTGAACTGTTCTACTATTGCTATTGCAATAAGCAAGCTAACCATCAGAAGACAGAACAAGCTTAACAGATCAAACGCATACTTCATTGCGTGTTCCTCGGTGTCCTAGCATTTACAACTGTCAAAGTGCATAACAGTTTTTCTTTAGAAACAACATTAGTCGGTGCTACTTACATGAAGCTCTGGACTTGAACACAACCTGATACTGTTGCACACAATATCCTCAGGTCGGCAACAAAATACAAAATCTGGACACAGCTGTTGTTCATTTCTGAAACTGTTGTTCCAATTAACTTCACTTCGTTGCACTTCACTCCTATCAAATACAAACAAGTAGGCAGTAGCCCTACCAACTTCTTGGTTAATCGTCTTTGCCCCACACACACGAGCAAGCAACTACCCTTCTAATTTCTCTCAAGTCGACGAACTGAAACTGAAAAACGACACGGGGAGCAGCAGATCCAAACTCCTGCAACCATGGAGCTCCCAGGCACAAAATCAATAATCAACAACCCACGGTCACTCCTCCGCCTTCACCTAGCAACTGAATCTAAAGCCTGCTACCTGAATAGGACCACCGCCGCCAACACTGTGGTCACGCATGCATACGCAGCCCTCGAGCATCAGTACCGCCACCGAAAACGGACAATCCCGCGTCGGCCCGCCAGACGCGACTACCACATCATCTCTCTCACCGGCGAACAAATGAGAGAGAGAAACTGAGGAGACGAAATCAGAGACGAACCTATATCAGCGGCTACGCCCATGGCCTCCGTCCCCACGAGCAAGCACTCTCTTGGGGCACCCGGTGAACATTGTGCCGGTGAGGGATCCCTGGAGACCGCTACGCCATGACCTCGCCCGAAGAATTTGTAAAAACGGTGACGACCTCTCTGGCTCTCCGCCATAGATTTCGCCCTCTCTCTCCCCAGCGACTCGGCGCGCAGAGCGGCGGATTGAGAACACTAAATGAAAAAAAAAACTCAAAAGGAGTCGTTGACTCAGCCGCGCGACAAAAGAATTGGAGAAATGAGAGAGGGTGCGCTGAGATTGATGAGACAGATCGGATGGTCCAAAAAAGTGACTGTTTCCCAATTGCAAAACAGATAGCTGTTAATTAGGAAAAGTGTAATTTTTTGTCTTTTTTATACAGGCCACAAGAAAAATGTGTTTTTTTTCATATAATTTTCTGGTCGAGCTAGAATGTTGAGATGTACACGCAAATTTTTTTCACCTTTCTCATCCAGATCCGATGGTGGGGAGGACAGAAGGGCAGTCTGCTCCCTAGCTCCGGCTAGAAGATGAAGAGGCCGGCGCGCTGCCCCTCGTCCGGCGTCAAGTACCCTCTCTGGTTCCTATAGGAGAAGACGGGGGAGAGAGAGAACGGAGGGTGGCGCGGCAGGGAAAGGCAGATGCGTCAGGTCCGATTCGCTTAGCTACTGTGCTCACCAAGCTGGTCAACGACTGAGAGGAAGGAGATTAGTGTGACGACGGGGGTGTTGAACCCGCTCCTCGGCAAGCTCACCAAGCTGCTCGACGACGAGTACAAGATGCTCACGGGGGTGAGGAAGCAGGCCGCGTTCCTCAGGGATGAGCTCAGCGCAATGAAAGCTCTCCTTGACAAGATGGACCTTATGGACCAGCTCGATCCCTCGGCCAAGAACTGGAGGGACATGTCAGGGAGATGTCCTATGATATGGAGTACTGCATCGACGACTTCATGTGAGACATTCAGGGTGCAGATTCAGAGTTAGGCTTTGACAAGAATATGGCTAAACATCTCAAAAGATTGCGGAAGCATCATCAGATTGCCAGCCGGATTGAGGAGCTCAAGGTTCTTGCGGTGGAGGCGAATGCATCTCCGCGCGGGAGGTACACAATTGATGATTGCATCAGTTCGAGTCATGGCGTCGTGGTTGTCGATCCCCGGATCTCGGCGATCTACATGGAGGTGGAAGGCCTCGTGGGTATTGATAGCCCGAGAGAAGAGCTTGTTAGTTTGTTGACGGGTCCGCAGAAGAAACTCATGGTGGTTTCCATCGTGGGGTCCGGAGGTTTGGGCAAAACTACACTTGCCAAGAAAGTGTATGATGAGATTGAAGGGCCGACATTTGTTTCTGTCTCCCAAAGACCTGATGTGGAAAGCCTTCTCAGTCGCCTACTATCCAATCTTGGGATACGGGAGTTTTCTCGTGCTCTTGAGCTGCACGAAATCATTGACCGCCTTAGGGAACGTCTCAAACATAAGAGGTATCTTTTATTTTGGTACTCACTCATATGCTTGCATGCTCTAGTTTTAGTAAATACTCTAAATAGTTATACTCACGAGTCATAATGAAATGATATTCTAACGTTTATACATTATAGTTTAGTTATATACATAGTGAACGGTTTACTATTTTCTGTCTCGTAGTAAAATAAGTTATTCTGCACACTAGCCACCTGACCGAACTATTTGACATAGTCATGTGCGGCTGAAACATCCTCTGTATGCACCTAAAGAAGATTATAGCGTGTTGGGGCCTTTACAATAACAAGGATTTTATAATCGCATTGCTGGTATGATTACAATGGATTTTGTTCTGAATATCACAAGTATACCATTGCAATTTACGACCTACAACAACCATCTTGAATTTTTTATTTTGCATAGTATTTTAGGTTTCTACAAAAATCTATAACAATTATGTTAAGAATTTTAGATCAAGTGAAAGGTTGGTTTTCTAAGTTCCCATGAACATTTCCAATATACTGTCTGAGAGCTCTTTACGTTCATGTTTTTACTCCAAAGATTCTTACTATCATAATGTTCCCTCAACATTTACGGTGAGCCTTTCAATTGTCAATTTTTTCTGTAGTGACTTTCCCTCAATGTTTATGGTAATTGAAGACCCAACATAAGGTGGCTGAGGCTGACATAAGTAGAGTATGCGAGCCAAAAGTTAATACTTTGTGTACTCGGTATTACTATCTCACAACATTCATTTAATACCTGTTTGACAATGGTAATACTGTAAAGATTGTTTTTCTTCTAGTAGTTGGCATTCTGTTCTATAACATAGGTGGTTAAGAGGAGTATGCAACATATGTTTGGTCGAGTAAGTGATGGTAAATGAGTGTTCACGGCGTGGTAAAATGTTAGTGACAAGATAGTGTTCAAATCCATAGATGTTAGTAATTATGAGCCACACCCAAATAGAAGTAGTAAAGATCATAGGAATAACTAATATGAACATGCAACATGTTTGGAGAGTTGAATAGCTATCATGTGGCACAGTGCAGAATAGCGTTGCCAATAACAAAAATGATGATGATGATCATGGTGATAATAAATAATAATAATAATAATAATAATAAATGAATCTCCATGATATAAGCCCTTATTTGTGACTTTTCTCGTGCCTTCTGATATATATGTGTCGACTTTCTTTATTATGTTTTGGTTCCTTCGTTTTTGTTTTGATGATTTTATCTGTACCTTATAATTAAATACCTATATAATGTTTGAATAACTCATGGAAATATTGCAATAGGTATTTCATTTTAGTTGATGACCTATGGGATCAATCAGCGTGGAGTATTCTAAGATGTGCCTTTCCGGAAAATAGTAATGGAAGTAGAGTCATGGTAACCACACGACTGGACGATGTAGCTGTCAATGCATGTTACAATGACCATGCCTGCATTTACAGAATGAAACACCTCGAAGAGCAAGATTCAGGAAGATTATTTTCTAATAGAGTATTTGGGTCCGAGAATGCATGTCCACCACAGTTTCAAGATATTTCAGCTGAAATTCTCAAGAAGTGTGGCGGCTCACCACTTGCAATTATCAACATAGCTAGCCTATTAGCTAGCCATGAAGGAAGATCTTTGAATGCATGGTTGAGCATACAGAATTCTGTTGGTGCCTTTGCCACAAAACCCACCTTGGAAGAGATGAGAGGTATACTAAACTTAAGCTACATGCATCTTCCTGTTCTTCTCCGGCCATGTCTTTTGTACCTTGGCATGTATCCAGAAGACAGTGAGATCTGGAAGGGTGACCTAGTTAAGCAATGGATGGCTGAAGGATTTATTTGCAGTATGCACGGAGTAGATTTGTACGATGTTGCCGAAAGTTATTTCAATGAGCTTATCAATAGAAGTCTGATTCTGCCCGATAGAACAGAATATGGGGAGATACTTTCTTGCAGAGTACACGACATGATGCGTGATTTGATCGTAACCAAGAGTATCGAAGATAATTTTATAAGTATAGCATATAACTATGAGGACATGGAAAGATTGAACAGTTCTGAGTACAAGGTTCGTCGGTTATCCTTGAAGTCAAATGCTGGCGGTGCAGAATCAGTGACCCTTGCTACTAGCATGTCACAAGTAAGATCATATGCACAGTTCAGTGTGTCGAGGTACACACCTCCTCTTTCAGACTTTAAGTATCTAGGAATGCTTCTATTCGATTTTCCATATGGATTGGATACAACAGTCGACCTCACTGCTATTGCCCATTTGTTTCTACTGAGGTATTTGAAGGTTTTAGCACCAACAGCAGGCGTATCGCTCCCTACTGAAATTCAAAGGCTCGTGCATTTGGAAACTCTAGAGTTAGTTTGCCAGGAGTCTTAGAACCTGCTGAGTTTGTAACTTTGTACCCTAAATGTACCACCTCCTTCAAAAATTAAAAATGACTAGATGTTGGGATGCGGCTCCTATGCCAGCCTTTGGTCATGTATTAATTCAGGCTTGCACATAATTTGACATTGAGAGAAACAACGTGGCATTTATCATGGAACATTGAACTGAGAGCATACAAATATACGGAATTTCTGGCTGCAAGCTTTGAAGTGTACAGATTGTAAATTCTAGAATGGGAAATCATAGAGATAAAAAAAATCAATTGATGAAGCAGGACAGTATCAAAAGAGCATCCATTTCAATTGCTTTCAGGAGTATTACCAGTGGTTGGTGCACTTACAGGTTGTGTTACCAGAACTGCACAAGCAAATCTTCCTGGGAAAAACTCCATCACCACAAGTCTAATTACTCCCCGTTTAATCAGAACAAAACCATGGATTAGGTCCAAAAAGTTTCCAGCGTGGTCTGATGGTCACCGCCGTGCTGGAAAAGAGGGATTTAGAAGCTTAAAAAGGGACCGAAGCAAAAATCTTGGATGATTATGAGTACATAGCTACCACCACAAGGAATCTGATGTTTAAAACAGGCGGCGCGGTGGGAGTGAGGAGGCGGTGGATATGGGAGGAGACCCAGCTTCGCAGGCGGAGCATGGCGCCAGAGATGGCGAGCGGCGGCGGTTGCAGAGCGGTTTCCGATGGGTTTGCAGCTGCAAATTGCATATGGAAAATTACTGTTAGGATCATAGCTTTCTGAGAATTGGGAAGCATAATCAATCAGCCATGTGGTCATATATAGCTAAGGGAAATCAGTTTGAGTATGCAAACAAAACAGTTATTTATCAATCAAACAGTAACCACAAAGGTGCATGTGCCATGTATAGTATTCTAATTAGAATTCAGTTCCCACGAAAAAAAATAGAATTCAGTTGTACATAATAACCTGCAGTGGTGCTCTGTTACCGAGTGTATGAGCACGCACTGTCTGTTTAAATTCAGTTGTACATAATAACCTGCAATGGTGCCTCTCGTTTTGTTCAAATATATCTGAAAGTCACATAATAAACGTTTGCGCCATGTTTTTTAGGTTCTCCCACCGTAACCTTGCTCTAATTACTTGAGACATTCCTCCGATCCTCGTGATGAAATATATATTAATTTACACGTACGTCATCATCATCTCTACTAACAAGATAACTGTAACTGATCTTGTGAAAATCACTAAACAACCCAGGAGTGCAATATTCCACCTATACGAGATTGCTTCTGAAATGCTGCCGCTACTGTATTACAGATCGAAGACATGGACGTTGAAGTGAAAATCCCTTGAAAAAATCAGCACAGCGTCAGCTGGCTACCTGATGGTGAGGGGAGGAGGAAGGGGATGCCTAGTCGTCGTCTCCAGGACCTCCAACGAATTGCTCCACCATGGTCGCTGCACAAGGCCGGAGAAGAGAATCCGTGAGGAAGAAAAGAGGATGTTTCCAATGGAGGAAAGAATCCGTGCTCGCTGTGGAGTGGATGGCTCACCTTGGTAGGAGTGAGGCGCTAGCGGTCCTTGTCAGGTCGGGGGAGAAGCCCGGCTGGAGGGGAGGAACGGGGCACGAGCGGCGGCGATCCGGCGGTAGGCCGACCAGAGGGGAGGGATGGGGCATGAGCGGCGGCGGGAACGCCGAGCCGCGAGAGGCGACGTCGGTGGCGGGGGGCGGAGAGGCGGCGGCGGATGCAGGAAGAAACGAAACTGAACCAAACCCAAGTGTTTGTACACTCAGCCCATTAACAAATGTTTAGAGGTTCCTATCTTTACTATTAAAGATGGCTTGGTGAATGCCTGGTGTCATACACCTCAATATTTACCTACCAAATGCCACCGCAGCTAACAAACACGTAAAGATAAACAACTAACTAACCGTGATTTTTCTCTCTATCTTTATCCACTCCTCACGTACAACAACAAACTAACAAGAAACGACACAACATCAGCCACCGTGTTTTTCTCTCTATCTCTCCTCTTCTCACGTTACATACAACAGCTAACAAGAAATCCCACTTTTTCTCCCTATCTCTCGTGACGTTACGAGTACAACAACTAACAAGAAACATCAAAACAGTAGGCTCCCGCTCGGAGCAACTTCTCAAAAAATACAGCACTACGTTTTTATGCAGCGATCTGGTCAAACTGCAGCAGACATTAATTGTCGGTCATCATCTCCAGCGGAAGCTGGATCCCATTAGGCTCCTGCTCGGTGTAGCCTCCAAGTTGCTCCTCGGCAAACGTCGTCATCCTCCAAGTTACTCCTCCGACAGACGTCGTCATCGCTTTTAGGTAAGGATTATTAAAGCCGAATCGCCATGAACATTGGAACAAAGCCATAGAAGCAGTGAAGCAGTGAAGCCTTGGGCAGTTAATCTGTAGAATGATGGTTCTTGCCGAAAAATGGACCGGCCTGTTGAAACACAAATAATCATGATGCTAATTAGGGAAAATTTGAAACACTTAGTTCTGCACACGAGGCACTTCATGACTGGTTAACCTAAATTTGAATCACTTAATTGCGGATTAGGGAAAATTTGAAACACTTAGTTCTGCACACGAGGCACTTCATGACTGGTTCACCTTGCTCCCCTCATGTTTCCTGGATCAGCAGAGGCTAGGAAATAGTTGGCAAATAGGCAGGGCCTACTAACCAGAAACAGCCCGAATCCAAGAGTACATCGATGGTTTTAGAAGCCATAACATTGTAGTTATCTACGCATGCTACAGAACCTAGCATTGTTCTTCTCCTTCCTTGATGGACATGTTATATACCAGAAACATGTTAATTTTGAACTAATACTGGACGTGATACTTTTTCTCATTGCAGAAGGGTGCCTACCAGGGCCCTTGCCTTGAGCGACTTGCTGTAACACCCTGTTTGGTTGCGCGGAATTGGGCTCGGAATCAACCAATCTGGAATTCGCGGCCACTTTCCACCGTTTGGTTTGTGCTCGGAATTGCTGCTCGGAAACGCAACCAAATTCCCCGCGCTGAATCCTCCCGTGCAAAAGAGCCAGCTAAGTTTCCGAGCTCTCCACCTCGGAAAGGCTTGGAATCGCACGACCCGCTCGCTCACTCCCTCGTCTTTCTCCCCCGACTCCGGCCTGCCTCCCTCCCCTCTCCCCCAACTCCGGCCCGCACCCGACGCCCCTGCCGCCGCCGCCGACGCACGCCCCTGCCGCCGCGTGCCCCGCCGCCGGCACGCAGGTACGCTCCCCTCCTCTTCTCTCTTGCCTCGACTCACCCTCTTCTTCTCTCTGGCCTGGCTCATGGGCGAGCACGGGGCGAACGGCGAGCGAGCACGGGCGAACGGCGGCGGCGCTTGGCCGGGAGCTCGGCGGACGGCAGATGCGGCGCTCGACCGGAGGCGCTCGGCGGCGGCGCTTGGACGCGAGCTCGGGGACGGCGATGCAGCGGAGGCGCTTGGCTCGGGGACGGCGGATCCAGGCCAGTCCCACGTCGGGGACGGCAGATACAGCCATACAGGCGAGTCCCGCGTCCTCGCTGGGAACGATGGAGATGAGCTGGACGGCGTTCCTCTCTGTATTCGATATTTGACTTTTTTTTTAATATGGGCACGATGGGATGAGGCTCCCGTCATGTGATTAATTTTTGTTTTATTGTGTGTGCCAAATAATATATTGTTTTGTGCTATGTGTTGGAGACATATTTATCATCCATGTTATATTGTTCAAAGTCCAAAATAATTCAATTCCGCATGATGTACATCCAAACAGGATTTGGAATTCCATTCCAGCCTTGATTCTACGGACGAATACCATGCGCATCCAAACAGCAAAACTGGAATTCCATTGAAATCGTTGATTTGGTATTCCATTGACAATTCAATTCCGCGCCGAATTCTGCGCAACCAAACAGGGTGTAAATCTAATACTGGATGTGTTACTTTTTCTCATTGCAGCGAAGGTTGCCTACCAGGGCCCTCGAATGACTGGTTGTTCTTATTTACCGTTTGAATATGTCACACTTTCAAGGGCAACTATCTGACAAAGGAAAAAATGGTATGTATAAATATTGTATATCAGTGCACATGTTTAATGATTTTAAAAAATGCTTATACAACTTAGCATACGTCTCTTATTGGACAAAAGAAAGCAAAAAGAACCAAGTAATATTGCTCAGACATTTACCTGAATAACCAGTTTGTAGCAGTTCATGAGTGCACCCCATATATATAATATGTGTAGTTGAATGTAATGGGCTGATAGGGTTCAGTAAAATAAAACTGCACATGAAAGTTCAGCATAAACGAATAAAACATCTGCTAATCTCTCCAACCTGTAGTTCCAGCAATAAGATTGAAGTTACGACGTGTAGTCTAGAGCCGTTGCTGCTTCGCGAATCACAGCTTTGTCATTTGAAAATTCTCTACCGAATGACAGCTCTATTTCGACTTATCCTGCCATGTAGGCACAGAGCTCATCAAAGCAGGAAACTTTGGTAATCAAGTGCTATATGCTAATAATTTCTGCGCCGGCGACGGGTAGGAATTGCCAGAGGACCTGAGTCCGCCGATCATAAGGACGCAGGGAGGAGGCCGAATCCGTCGGAGGGGGCGTAGGAGAGGACAGCGAGCTCGGTGAGGACGAGCACGACCCCGTCTGTCCCCACGAGGATGGAGGTGAAGGGGAGGCGGGGCCAGCAGCGGCGGTCCGGGTCGAAGGCGTGGAGGCAGCCCCCGCCGTCGGGGCGCGGGTGACGGAGCAGGAGGAGGCGGAGCGCCGGGAGGAGGGCGATTTGGTGTTACGGGGAGGAGAGGGTCTCGTGGAAGAGGCGCGAGACTGGGCGGCACACCACGGCGTCCCGCAGCAACAGGCGGAGGAGGACGGCGTGGAGCGCGTCCGGCGGCAGGTGGTGGATCGGCGGCGGAGGGGCCAGGTCATCGTCGGAGCCGTCCATGGCACGTATGGGGATGGGGGGGGATAGGAAGTAGCCGGAGGGGAGGGGAGGCAGAGAGCAAGCGGCACCGTAGGAGAGGAGGTCACGGGGCGAGGAATGGAGGCGACTCCATGGCCATCCGAGGCCCTGAGTGTGAGGTTGTGGGCTGTGCGGTCGACGGTCGGCACCCGCCGGCCCGTTCGTGGGAGAGGAGGCCGCGGGGCGAGGAAGGGGCGTGGGCGGCGCGGCGCCGGAGTCCGCCGGCGGTAGGCACAAGGCCGTGGAAGGAGAATAGAGTGGTGGGATTTGGGGTAAGGACGCGTGCAGGGTGAATGATAGTTTTGGTTGCAGGGTGACCATGCGTTTGGTTGCTGAACTAGCTCAGCTCGGCAAATCCAACAATTACACACGACTTTTCATTATCGGTACATGTTAACATGTCTATTTTTGTAGTCACGCTTATGGAGATGATAGTTTCAGACACAGATATTTACGAATGTTCATAAGAGGCCACCGACATATCCTCTCATGCAATGGAGACAAAAGCGACGAGTTTTTCACAATCAAAGGAGGTGATTGTCTTTTTTTACGCATGTTCTCCTACAACAATATTTAAATTTTGTTGCGACAAATGTTGCCATTTAATAGGTCATAGACAATATGAAAATTGACTTTGTCGATGCTCCAAAAGAAGCCATGGAAGAGACTCTAGACTCAAAGATTTTAACAGAGCCGAAAGAAGTGCATACAAGGACAGTAAATTCGCGACATAATAAACCAAAGAAAGCGAACAGAAAGGTTATCCTAGAAGGTACTTAATTCTGCTCTGATTATAGTCATTTCTCCTTTTTCAAATTCTTTTTCACCTAACTAATCTTCCAAACTTACATATCGTCGCGGACTATGTCTGCACCGCTGAAGATTTTGCTGCCATCGAATCAATAATGTCCGCACCTAGAGACTCCAAGTTCGTGGACATCGATGACGCCTTATTATCTAATGACGACTTGACATGTCTTACACGTGATGATGGATTCCTGCCCGACGATGTAAGTCAACATAGTTTGAGTCCACTATTTACACATTACTGTCTAAAATGTCTTCAATTCGAATTCGTTTTATGTGTCCAATTATAGGTGGTAAGTGCGTACATATATTGTATGCACTCATATGACCATCTTCTGGATAGAGCCGGTGGTAAGGTATTCTTGGACAACACATTCGTCTCCGCCGTACTAAAAAAGGACAAAAAAGAACATCGTCACAGGTGTATCTTTATCTAAAGCATGACATGGTTAGAATTAACTATACATATACCATTCCTTCAATATAACATGTGCATTTCGTACTGCTTATACAATATTTTTCCAGATCTTCCTTCCAATAAACATTAGTAAGACCCACTGGTATTTAGCGTTCATCAATGCAAAGAAAGGTTGATACAAGTATTGGACTCGCTTGGGGCTGGAATGAGTCGGACTGACCTCAATATGTGCTATTTTCTCTTGACATTGTGTTTGCCTCAGTATCAAATATTTTCTTCCTAAACGAAGCGCTGGAAATAGCACAACCCGGCTGCAATTCAGATATATATTTCTGGCCACGTAGTTATCCAAATGGTATTCCAAGAAGCCATGACAGGTGATTTGTTTAAAAGTCATTATGCATTGATCTGCAGGAACTTGTCAGGTTACTTAGTTTTTAGTTTCATGCTCTCATGGGATGGTGAAAAGTTAGTCCATCCAGTTTGTACCGTGAGTATTCTCTATTGCGCATTCTTACAACTTAAACGTGTTTTTTTAGGTCATTAACAACATATATTTGTACTCCTCGTGCAGAATGGTTATGAGATGAGGAAAATGTTTTGTTGTATCTGCTCAAGTATCATGCAAATGAAGTCGAAGACAACGTACATTCCAGATGTGTTACAAGAATATCTTAAGCATGTCAATAGATACCAGATTTGGCAACATAGGCGATGATTCAAATCGTTCCTTCTTTTGTACACATGACGTAAAAATATAAATCTAGATTTTAGCTTGTTGGATTACAATGTGCTACCTTATCTATGTACATTAATTTTACATTTATTCAATGTTAAATTGTGCAAAAAAAATTACCCGTTGCAACGCACGGGCATTCAACTAGTATCTTTAACACAAGTTCGGCAATTTAATTTTTACAATTCACAACGAAACAATATAGGATGCTTGGAATTTGTTACTTTATAAATCTTCAAACTTTTAGGAATTTTGTTAGTTTCTTATTTTTCTTTAGTTTTTCTTTTCCTTTATGTTGTTTTTCTCCTTATTAAAACTTTTCTTGCATGTATTTTTATATAAATCAAAATATTCCTTTTTCTGTAACACATGAGCAATGTTTTAAACCTCATGAATAATATTTTGAACAGAATTTTTTCATCTAAATAATCAGTCCAAACTCCAATCTCCACACTACAACGAACTAGTTGCCACTGTCCCAGGCCATGGCCAGTGTAGCCTGGCGCCTATCTACGCCCTGGGTCAGACAATCCCATTCCCATGGGGAATAAAGAGATAGCGCCCTTTTCTAGTTTCTTTTTGAAAAGCTAGGTCTTCCTCACTTAATTTCTCTTTTACTTGGTTTTCTTAATTTTATATTTTCACTTTTAGTTTACGTTTTTATCTTAAAAAATCAATTTTGTTGCATATTCTAGTTAATTTAATTTATTTTTCTACTTTATGTTTTAGAATCCTTTTTTACACTACTTATAAAGAAGGTTTAGTTTGATATATGCCATTAAAATTATTATATATTGAGAAATGTCACTGCAAATTATTTTTATGTGTTGATTTGTCGTCCTTACACGCCTTAATTCTTTAGGTCTTTACAGAGGTATTGGCGGAGTTGAAGGTCTTCTCCTACTCCAAGACGTCTCGTTGCCTCCACTTTGAGGAAATTGTGTCATCGTCGGCATCAACGCCTCCTTGGCGTGTAGGCGTGTAGCCCCTTATTAACTTCTTGGTGTTCCTAAATACCATATTATTATCTGATCAAAACCTGGTAACATTTTATTTAGACTATATGAATTTTTTTGACTATCACCTGGCTAACATTCAACCTCTTGATTGCACATGATCAAAGGGATTCTTCATATACGTTTGCTTCTATTACAATAGTTGTTTGTCAAGGTTCTTACTCCCTCCGTTCGGAAATAGATGTCTTACCTATCTCACATACATCCAAATTTTGAGATAGGTAAGACATCTATTTCCGAACGGAGGAGTACTAGTTTGTTGAGAACCGTGAAAGATCGAGCCAACAAACGAATCGACTTATAGTTGAGTCTCACCAATGCCAAGGCGAAAGATATAGCCGGCAAGACCAAATGACCGCTATTGGCGCGAGACGGAGGAAGTTATCCGGACTTAGTGCTTTATGATGAAGGGTTACGATGTTTGTGGCAAAGAACAACCTGTGAAAACAGACTACCACAATTGGCACCCAAAATGGACCAACTAGTGAATATTTGAGTTGGTTTTACATTACGATATGCCCGCTTTCCAATATTTTCACATTCGGCAGTTCCACGAGGGCACCTACGGATGTTTTGGTGCCGGTTCCGGTTGATAACTGCCTGCTTGTGTTATATGCTTCAACCATGGATTTAGTGAGTATGTCTTTCTTGCTCGGTTGTGAAGGCTATATCTTAGGGTGATTGTATAACTTGGTTTTGGTTCATTTTTTTTTTTGAGGACAAGGCCGTCGTTTGCCATTCGATTAGGTTTTGGTTCATTTTTAGTTGTAGCCGATATTGTAAATCCTAATCCCTCATTTTTGGTCAAATTTGTCAAAAGCAAACTGGTCTTTCCATGGACAGCTTCTAGTTTGTAAGAATGGAATTAGTTTTAACCACGCTATTACCATGTTAGCACATGTTTTATACTGGCGTCGTACAAAAGTAAGTCGGCGATCATGCGTCAAGACCGAGTAACCAATATGCTATCACCTAGGTAAACTAAAATGCATGCCAGCAACCGGATGCTTCTGTACAAACATTTTCTAAACGATAAACTTGAGTACGAATCAAGCCCCGTAGGAGATGTACGTCAAGCAGACGCGGTTTTCCCACGCGGTGAGGTCAATGGCCGTCAACGCCCGGTCTCCTCTTTCTCTAAAAAAATCCTCTTCTGCTCCCGATCTGATCCAGCTTGCAATTATCACTCTCCCGTCTCTACTGAGCTTCTCTCCCCCAAACCAGCACCAGAGCTGCCTCTCCCGTCTTCACTCTCAACGACGGCGCGGGCACGGCGGCGTCGCCCTCCCGTTGTCCTCACCTTCCCCATCCAGATCCGTTGGGGGCGAGAGCACACTAGGGCAGTCTGCTCCGGCCACGACATCGGCGGTGGCGGGAGATGAGGAGGCCGCTGCGCCGCCCCTCCTCTGACATCGAGTTCGTCGGCTAGCTCGCGTCGACGCCCTCTCTCTCTGTGGTTCCGGGAGGCGTGACAGGGAATGGCAGAGGCGCCGCTGCAGTTTCCATTCGCCTAGCTAGCTCACGAGCTGCTCGACGAGGCGAGTGGAAGGGGACGGGATGGCAGCGAGTGTGACGGCCGGGGTGATGAAGCCGCTCCTCGGCAAGCTCACGACGCTGCTCGGCGACGAGTACAAGAAGCTCACAGGGGTGAGGAAGCAGGCCGCGTTCCTCAGGGACGAGCTCAGCGCCATGAAAGCTCTCCTTGACAAGATGGAGCTTATGGACGAGCTCGATCCCTCGGCCAAGAACTGGAGGGACCATGTCAGGGAGATGTCCTATGACATGGAGAACTGCATCGATGACTTCATGCATGACATTCAAGGTGCAGATCCAAAGGTGGGCTTTGTTAAAAAGATGGCTAAGCGTCTTAGGAGGTTGGGGAGACGTCATCAGATCGCCAACCGTATTGAGGAGCTCAAGGTTCTTGCTATGGAGGCGAATGCTCGGTGCGAGAGGTACAAGATTGATGATTGTGTTGATTCGAATCCTGGTGTTGTGGCCGTCGATCCCCGGATGTCGGCGATCTACAAGGAGGCAGCAGGCCTCGTTGGTATTGATGGACCAAGAGAAGAGCTTATCAGTTTGTTGATGGATTCCCAGAAGAAACTCAAAGTGGTTTCCATCGTGGGGTTCGGAGGTTTGGGCAAAACTACACTTGCCAAACAAGTGTATGATAAGATTGGAGAGCAATTTAACTGCAAGGCGTTCTTCTCGGTCTCCCAAAGACCGGATGTGAAAAACCTTCTCATTGGCCTACAACGAAAGCTTGGGATCGGAGAGTCTTCTGATACTCATGAGGTGGAAGAAATTGTTGACCTGCTCAGAGAATACCTCAAACATAAGAGGTACTTTTTTCTCCTAGACTCGCTCATACACTTGCATCTGATTTTCAGTAATATGGGATTTGATAAAGCTTATCTAAATGTTTTTCACATCCATGGTTTAGTGTTAACTTTAAATAGTTGTACTCACTAGTCATGATGAAGATTTTTTTGGGGCAACACCAAACCTTTTGAGGCGTTTTGGCTGCGGAAAGGTTGCTCTAGCTTGTTAAGACTGCTACTATTTGGATCAAAATTGTAGGATCAACTTAAAACCTTCTCAATGTATATTTTATACTACATTGTAGTTTAGGTATATATAGGTAGAAAGTTGAGTGTGGCGTTTTCGAGCTCTGGATCCAGGGAGCTCGTTTTTGAAACTTTCAAAATCTGCATTTTGAAGTTTCAAAATATTCGGGAAAAAATCTAATATAGATAATATTATGATCTTCAAATGTGAAAATAAGCAATCCAAAATTCGTTGTATTTTGGGCTTAGTAAAAATGACAAATGGATAGATTTTGGGACGTTGAGCAGTACACATTTTAAAAACTTCAAAAAAAATCAAATTTGTCTTTTTGAGTAGCCTAAAATGATATGAATTTTGTACACTGGTAAAGTTCGATATTATCTACACCTAGGTTTTTTTCGAATTTTTGGAAACTTAATATTGATTTTGAATTTTTCAAAAGGAGCTCAGCCTCCATTTGTAGTTTCCATAGAAAATTTTACTATTTTATTGCTAAAAGGTAGAGTAAGTTATTCTGCGCTATAGCCACCTGAAGGAACTATTGGCTAAGTCATGTTTAGCCAAAACATCCGCCTGATGAACTTAAGGAAAATTATAGTAGAATACAATCTGTGTTCTCGACTTTGGACTTTACTGTAACAATGATTTTGCAATTATTTTTGTGCAATGATCACAATTTGTTTGCTGGGAATATTACAACTACTCTATTGTAATTTACTAACTACCACGGCAATATTGCAGTTTAATTCCCCATAAACATTTCCAGTATATTTAGAGCTTTTTACTGTCAAAACTCCGTATAAGTGTTGTTAACTTAATTTCTCCCTCAAAATTTATGGTAAGCTGAGAGGATTTTACTCCTGGCTTTTGTGCTGTCGTAAATTTCCCTGAACATTGTATGTCGTAAAGCTCTGCTATCGTAACTTCCCTCAGTGTTTACGGCAACTGAACAGGATTTTACCTAACCCAGTATAAGGCAGCTGGCATAACTAGAGTCTGACCTTACGAAAGTTAATACTTCTTGTACTATTCCGCGAACATTCATTTACTGCATGTTAACCATTGTAGTGCTATAAAGGAATTTTATCTTCTGGTAGTTCACAAACAGGGAGTAGGCAACATATGTGAACTGGAGTAAGTGATAGTAAAATTGTGTTCATAGTGTGGTAAAATCTTGGTGACAAGATAAAATACATAGAATATGTAGTAATTATGAGTCACACCCAAATAGAAGAAGTAAAAAGCATAACAATAACTAATGTTAATATGCAACATGATCCAAGCATAGAGTAGGATACTATTCTCTCACAGTGCTATCACAAAACAAAATTAATCAACCTCCGTGTGACGAGCATATCTAGTTTGAAAGACTTGTGTCAACTTCCTTTGTTATGTTCTTATTCCTTCATTTGTTTTAGTTTTGACGCTTTTATATATACCTTATAATCATATACTTATATAATTTATGATTAACATGTGCAAATGTTGCAATAGGTACTTCATTTTAGTTGATGACTTGTGGGATCAATCGGCATGGAATACTATATGTTGTGCCTTTCCGGAAAATAGTAATGGAAGTAGAGTGATGGTAACCACACGACTGGACGATGTAGCTGCCGTAGCTTGTCACAGTGACCGTGCATCCATTTACAGAATGAAGCACCTCGTAGAGCAAGACTCCGAAAGATTATTTTTTAGAAGAATATTTGGGTCCGAAAATACATGTCCACCACAAATTAAAGAAATCGCAGCTCAAATTCTCAAGAAGTGTGGCGGATTGCCTCTTGCAATTATCACCATAGCTAGCCTATTAGCTAGCCATGAAGCAAGGGCGTTGAATGAATGGGAGAGCATAAAGAATGCTCTTGGTGCCAAGTCTGCCACACAACCCACTTTGGAAGAGATGAGGGGTATACTAAACCTCAGCTACATACATCTTCCTCTTCATCTCCGACCATGTCTTTTGTACCTTGGAATGTATCCAGAAGATCGTGAAATCGGGAGAGATAACCTGGTTCGGCAATGGATACCCGAAGGCTTTATCTGTAGTTCACGCGGAATTGATTTGGAGGATGTTGCGAAAAGTTATTTCAATGAGCTTATCAACAGAAGCCTGATTCAGCCTGTAAGAACAGAATGTGGGGAGGTACTTTCTTGTAGAGTACACGATATGATGTTGGATTTGATCCTAAGCAAGAGTACAGAAGATAATTTTATCAGTGTAGCATATAACTATGAAGACATGGCAAGATTGCACAGTTGTGAGTACAAGGTTCGTCGATTATCCTTGCAATCAAGTGCTGGCGGTGCAACATCGGATACCCTTGCTACTAGCATGTCACAAGTTCGATCATATGCACAGTTTGGAGAGTCCAAGTACACACCTCTTCTTTCACAGTTTAAGTACCTACGAGTTCTTTCGTTTGAGTTTCCAGATCAGGGGATATGACAGTCGACCTCACTGCAGTTGGCCATTTGTTTGTATTGCGGTATTTGAAGGTTTTAGCATGGTCAGCAAGCGTAGCTCTCCCTACTGAAATTAAAGGGCTTGTGCATCTGGAAACTCTGGATTTAGTATGCATGTCCATACAAAGCTTTCCATCAGATATTAGTTGCTTGGCCAACTTGATTCATCTGATACTTCCACATGGTATAGTGCTTCCTCAAGGTATCCAGAACATGAAATCAGTACGCACCTTGAAGTGCTCGGGCATGTCACAGAGTTCTGTGGAGGATATCAAAGGTCTTAGCGAGCTGACCAATCTGAAGGAGTTGATATTATCCGGCTGGAATGCTATGACGGTTGAATGCTTTGACGCTTTGTTGTCCTCCATTGGAATGCTCCGAGACCTCAAGCATCTCCGCCTGGATTGCCAGACTGAATCTGATTGGTCAGAGAGCCATCTGTACTCATTACCTGATCCTCCTCTCCGTCTCGAGCTACTCGATCTGGATATAGGTCCGCTCAGTAGAGTTCCCAAATGGATTGGTGAGCTACGTTGCCTCCGGGAGCTCTCTCTGGTGTCTTGCACCTGTCGAGTGATGAGGTTCGTGTTCTTGGGAGCTCCCCTCCCTCGTCTCTGCCACGTTCCACGGGTTGGATGTCTCCCAGGGCAAGGTCGTCGTCAGCGCTGGGTTATTCCCGGTTCTGGAGGACATCAATTCTTGTTTACTAATGGTTCCTGTTCCTGTCAGCACGTGAGCTTCGAGGCAGGAGGTATGCCCAAGCTACGAAGGCTTGGCCTGTATTTCGGCTGGGAAGAGTGGACAGGCGCTACACCAGTCGGCATGGAGTACCTTCCCTGCCTCGAGAGCATATACGTGAGGCTCATTAGGAACTCCGAGGGGACCAAAATGCTGACTCCCGTACCTCCTTCTGTACAAGCTGCCATCGAGTCTGCCTTCAAGGCGGCCGCAAGTTTGCACCCAAGGCATCCATCCGTTACAGTTCGTTGATCCGCCACACCTTGTTATTTATTACTTATTATTATCACTAGTGTATTTAATTTCGTGAGTGTTGTAAACCCTTGAATCCATTATTTAACATCTCGGTCAGCACTTAGCAGACCCTATTTAGTACTATATAGTTTGTTAATGTTTGGTGAGTAGCGTGCTTTTGCGGCAGTACGCTTGTCGTTTTGGCAGCTTTCCATGTCATTTGTGGGAGCCGGACAGGTCATGCAAAGGGGACATCCTGTCCCGGTTTCTCTTGGTCGTGGCGGGTATGTACATTGTCCCCTTCATGATGGTATCGTTGCCGCTTCTGGTGAAAACTTGTGATCCCTTCATGTTGGAAGTACCAGACGTACAATTTTCTCATTCTTACCCTCTTCAGTCTGGAAGTTCCAGACGTGTGTATTTGGACTATTTTGCCAACCTGGGCCCGCACGCATTCTAATTCGAAGTCAAAGTCGCCAATTAGGACCAGTTCCTAATCAAGGCTTGATATAGTTGGTAGCACCGAAAGCAATGTACGCTCTTGATGTCTCATAGACTAGTCTTGGGCGGAAATCCCTTTTGGCTCTCGGGTGCCAGTGCACTCGCTTTTTTTAAAAAATTGAAAAAAATTAAACGAGTTCCAAAAAAATCCAAAAAAAACCAGGTGATACATATGCATGCAGTATTTGCTGATTATGGGGGAAAAATAAATCGTATTACGAGCTACATAAAAATAAAAAATTTCAGATGCAGCAAAAAGTGATAATAGTATGGATTTCCTGTCAGAATTTTGTCTTTTTCTGTAGGCCAAAAAATAAGTTATTTCCTTACGAGATTTCTTGCGTACATCCACAATATGTATATGTTGGTGTGTAAAAAAATGCAGATTTTTTTGAATCAAAAAAGTTCGATTTTCAAAAATTTCAAAAAAAAAAGGGGAGTAGTGTGCCCGAGAGCCAAAAGTCCCCTTCCAGTCTTGGGTTCCTTGTTAAAGCTTCGAAATTCACTGACAAAGTAGAAAAAAAATCATCGAATTCGAAATCAACAAAAAAGTTTACATGGCGATAAGATGGTTGAGTAAAACTTGAACTAACTGTTGAACTAGGATGAATGCTTCAGGGTCCAGGTTGAGCCGAGAGAGCAGCCAGCAAAAACTCCCATCACCGTGTACTGTGTCAAATAAAAAATCACGAGTGCCCATCAATCCAACTTGCCAACGCCATGCAATTATTGGTACACTGGTTAGGCAAGTGGCGGTAGTTAGTAGGGACATATCATTTTCCTTGGCTCTAATTTTTCTTGCTTGATGCAACGTGCTGCGTGTCGCCTTGTGAGCAAGAGAAACTTTCCACGGCTTTCGACGCGGAAGATTATCATGTCCAGTAGGCGCTAGCAAGGAAGAGTTATATTCTGAGTCCCCGATCTGACACAGCCTTCATCCCGTCGCCGCCATGCTCCCCGCCGTGTCCTGTGTCGACCATGATGTTGCATCAGAAGCACCATGCTCACTGGATCACCACGGATTCCGACTGTAAGCTCCACCATCCTGCAACTCCTGATCATTCGTACGTGTTAGAAGAGATATGTGCTGATATTTCTTTTCCTTGGCGAATTCGCAGTCGTCGTGCTCGAGCTCTAAGCCTCGACTGAAGATGTGATCTCCAATACGCGAGCAAGTGAACCCGTTGGGAGGCCGGCCCGACTACAGAGCTTCGCTCCTTGAGTATATTGTCCACAAGACACGGCCCATTATGGCTAGAAAATATCTGCGCAATATAGCCATGTTTTGTCTATTTGAGTTGAGTTTTTTCGTCAGAAAGCTCCTCCGAAAACTAATTCTAGCTTCAGTACAACTGAGCACCTGGCCTGCAAGCAGCAACAAATGCAGGTAAACTGAGACTTTCTACATTTGTCAAGTTGTACCATTGACGAAAAAAGGAACAATATAGTAGAAAATACCGCTTCAACCATCAAGTTACAAAGAATATATCTTTTGTAAGCATAATATTCATCTCGTTTTTGTATTTTTGTACAGATGAATAACAACGAAATTCTGTAAATGCAAAAGCACAATGAATTTTCTCGAAAGCAAGCCTGGTAATAAAGTTGACTAGCCAGACAGGTTCAGAAAGCAATCTTTAAACACCAAGGCAAACTCTTGATCTTTTGATTTCAAACTCCACAAACAAACAAATCTGCAGCAAACTGAAACGAGGTAAATACATACTTGAATTCGACTACCTCCCAGTCCCAGCTGGGCCACTAAGAAGAATCTGACGACATGTGTGGCAGCGTTCGCCGCGCAGGCCGGTGTTGCCGCCTGCCGTGGATGTTGTACTCCTCACCCAGCTCAGGGATGTACTCGTGGTAGACACCGTGCCTCACCACAAAAACAAACAGGGTTTTAAATCTTGAGTGAGACGCTGACGGACCCTGCACATTAACACTACTGTAAATAGTGCAGAAAATCCATGAAAGTAGTGCTAGCTAGCTAGGCCTCACTTGGAGCATAACGTCAGGAAGAAAGTAACTCCAATCAGAGCACACTTTTTTTGGCAGGGGCTCCAATGAGAGCACCGATCAGTTAACTCCAATGAGATCATCGATCGGCTCACAGCAACTCCAATCAACGCCCAGCTCCAATGAGAGCGGTGCCATCGCCAGCCGACCAGATCCCATCCAGATCCCTCGCTCCAGGAAACCGACAGCATATACTCCCACTGTCCTTCAACGTAGTACCAACAACTTATCTAGCAAAGCTACCTCGCTCCACTGATCGATCGAGCAGAGACAGCTCCATTGGTCATCGGAGATGGAGCTGCTGTGCAACGCCCCAGCACACGCCACCGTGCCGGACAGGTACGTCTTCCCACCAGAGAAGCGAGCCGCCATGCAGCTCGACGATGACACCACCTCCAACGACGTCACCCTCCCCATCATTGATCTCCATGGTGGCGGGGACCTTCTCTCCCAGCGACGCAGCCAGGTCGCCGCCGAGATCATCGCAGCGGGAAAGGAGTTCGGCTTCTTCCAGGTGGTGAACCACGGGGTGGGAGAGGATGTCGTCCAAGCATACCGCGACGCGGCGGCCAGGTTTTTCGCGCTGCCCGCGGAGGAGAAGCTGCCATACTGCTCCTACGACATGAGCAAGCGCTTCCGGCTCGCCACCAGCACCTCCTACGACCGCGGGGAGACACGCTACTGGCGCGACTACGTCAAGTTCCGCTGCTACCCGCCCTCCGAGGACAACGTGCGTTGCTGGCCGTCCAAGCCCGCGAGCTTCGTGCCCCGGCTAGTCGAGTACTGTGAGGCGGTGCACGGGCTGGCGCAGACTCTGCTCGGGCTCATCGCCGAGGGGCTCGGCCTCGGCACGGGATTCTTCGCGGGGGACCTCAGCAGTGGCGACACCCACATGAGCGTTAACTACTACCCTCCCTGCCCGGACCCGACAGTCACCATGGGATTGCTGGCGCACTGTGACCGCCACCTCCTCACCGTGCTCTCCCAGGCTGACGTCGCGGGCCTACAGGCCAAGCATGGAGGGAGGTGGCTCCTCGTCCGCCCCGTCTCCGGCGCCTTCGTCGTCAACTTTGGCCACCAGATGGAGATCGTCACCAACGGGGTGCTCGCCAGCGTGGAGCACCGCGCCGTCACCAACTCCGCCGCCGCGAGGATGTCGGTGGCCACACACGTGCACCCCACGGACGGGTGCCTCATCAGGCCGGCGCCAGAGCTTGTGGATGATGCGGCGAATCCAGCCAAGTACAGGGAGTTCCTGTTCAGCGAGTTCATGGAGGCGTACGACGCCGCTGACGCCAGCAGGGATGACGTGCTCGAGTCCTTCAAGATCCACCGTGACTAACTTGACGACGAACAAATTACTCCATGATTTCCGCTGCTGCCATGCCGAGGGTACAAAGAAGGGGAACAAAAAAACTGGCTGTTGTGTGTGCTGGTTCTATTACTCTGAATTTGTGTCGTCAGTCATTGTTGTACTAATTCAGACTATATACTAGATTTCACAGTAAGAGAATTAGCATCGCATTTATCATGGACTATTTAACTGACAGCATTCAAATATATGGAATTTCTAAATAGGAAAAGAAAACAATGGATGTAGCAGGACAGTATCAAAATAGCATAATTTCAATCGCTTTCAGGAGTATTACCAGTGATTGGTGCACTTGTAGGTCTTGTTACCGAAGTTGCAGCAAATCTTCCTGAAAATAGCCATCACCATGATTCTAATTACTCCCAATAGTCAGAACAAAACCATTGATAATGCCCGAAAATTCTCCAGTGAGGTCTGATAGTTGCTACCTAGCTGGAACAGAGGGATTTAGAAATTTAAAGAATGACCGGAGCAAAAATCTTGGATGATTGCAGTAGAAGGCTTGGTTAACCAGTACATAGCTCCCACCTCAACTAATCTGAAGTTCAAAAAGAATCTGTCTTTACTTCTCAAATGGAGATAAAGATGACAATTAGTACCTGCAGCTTAGGAGAATGTAATAATCTCGGTTTCAATATGGAATTGGCCAGTCCCAGATATAAACCACAGTTCATATACTGAAAAATCGGTATATCTATTTTGGGGCGAGGCACTAATAAAATAATCTACAACAGCCATTGTCCTACAAAATTCAGGACACACTGAATCATAGGCATTACATTTTAGCAGGCAGAGAAACTAAGCGTAGCCTACCAGTTCACTTTCATACTCCACCAGCGAAAACCAGAAAGTCTCTTGGTGGAGAATTGAAAGCAAACATGTACCGATATGCTCGTAGTACATCAGTTTCAAGGTAGACAGACCTTGAAAAAACTGAGATATATTCTTGGTGGTTCATGTGATGTTTCCACCTTCCCGACTTCTATTTCTTTTGGTTTGGTTGCTTACGTCCTTGCTTTTGCTAAACCTAGAATGCTCATTAAATCTGTCACACAAAAATCTTTCATATTATGTACTTATCTTTGTTTCGCGGAACATATTATGGTGGGAAATTATAGTCATAGTCATGACAAAAACTTTAAGTAAATCGAAGGAACTGAAGATACATACTGGCCAACTAAGGAACATGGGTATCCTGTTTTGCGAACAGTATAGTAAAATAATGAGTTTATACATCAGATAATGAATGTGGATAATCTTTTCTTTTCCAAGACCTGGACACTTATCATTTTCAGAGATCTTCTCTAAGCAATGACAACATCAACATATCGGGGTTCAGGAATAAAATTGTAGGGACTTTAGCAAAGAAAAAATTGGCATGCAACATGCATACTAAAGAATACAACCAGTACCCGGTTAGGCCAAGAAGACAAAAACAGGGTTTAAAGCTTACTACAAAGAGTGAAACCTTGTGGCACCATAGGAAGATACCATTAACCAATCTTCATAGCCGAGTGAAACCTTGTGGCACCATAGGAAGATACCATTAACCAATCTTCATAGCCGTGTTCTTGGTTCATGTAAATCTGAAATTAGTTGGCACTTCCCCTTTGCAAGCGGCCGCATAGTCTTGAGCGAGATGTGGTGCGGCTTCCTTGTGAGGGCATATGAACTTGTTTACGAATTCTTCCTCGCTCACCTTGACTATATTATAGTAGTCCTGGTTCTGATCAACCAATCCATTCGCCTTGAGAAACTTGAGAACGTAGTACCGGGGTACGAGCCGGTCCTTTATGCCATAACGGAAAATTTCCGGTTGATGAACAATGTACGCCGGTTCCAACCCCACCTCGGAGATGAACTCAGACCTGCGGCACAGGGTATCTTTGGAACTCCTCAGCAGGAAAGGAGCCTTAGACAGAGCAATGCTCACTTGGGCATCTGACCACCCGTACGTCTTCTTCAAGAGCTCTACTTTGGCGGCGATCTGCTCCTCGCTGAGGAAAGCGGTAGACTTGAGCGCTTGCAAGAACATCGGAGAGCCGCGGGCACACCTGTACGTTCCGCACATGCCACCATTGCCCGGACGCGTTCGGGTTGGGCGGTGAGCATCCTCGGCACAGGGAGGCATACCCTGGCAATGTCGCAAGCACCTAGCCCGCACTCCCGTAGGAATGCGACGTTGGGGTTGACCACCATCCCGTGGCCAATGCCGGCGGGGTAGGAGCCGTGCTCGAGCACCCGGAGGAGGTTCCCTGAGGATCCCAAGAGGGGCTGGTAGCACTGGAGGTCGGAGACGATGTCTCCGGAGCGGAAGCGGTCGGGGGCGAAGAAGAGGAGGCGGCCGATCTCATGACGCGAGAGGCCGAGGCCGGTGAGGTCGACGAAAACGGAGGCCATGGTTCTGTCTACGTCGCGGCGTAGGAACTTGGTGTCCCTGGCGACGACGGAGGTGACGTCGGCGGTGGAGAGGCCGAGGCAGGCGAGGAAGGCGAGCACGGCGTCGGTCCTGGAGCGGCGGGAGAGCTTCGGGGAGGAGCTTGGAGGGAGGCCTGGGGAGGCGGGCCGGTTCGGGGAAACGGGCGGCGCGGCGGGAGTGAAGAGGCTGTGGATGTGGGAGACGACCCATTTTTGGAAGCGGAGCATGGCGGCAGGGACGGCGAGCGGCGGCGCCAGTGCGATTTCCGATGGGTTTGCAGCTGCAATATATCTTTTCGGCCACGAGAATGGGCTGCAATCTCTTTTTTTCTTCCCCATTTTCTTTCGTTTGGTTTACGCAAGAACTGCAACACTGGATGCAGAATTTTATTCCAGATGTACAAAAAATGGAACCACTAAAAGTAATATCGTATGATTAGACAAATATTTAGAGACTCCAATCTGTTTAACACGTGTTCGGCAGTTTATTTTTTACAATTCACAATGAAACAATATTGGATGCTTGGAATTTGTTAATTTATAAATCTTCAAAATTTTAGGAATTCTTTTATTTTCTTGTTTTTCTTTAGTTTTTGTTTTCCTTTCTTGTTTTTCTCCTTTTTAAAACATTTCTTGCATGTTCTTTTTTATATAAATCAAAATATTCCTTTTTCGTGTAACACATGAGCAATGTTTTAAACCTCGTGAATAATATTTCGAACAACATCTTTTTTACTCCCTCCGTTTTTAAATACAAGGCCACTTCCAAATATACAATTTGCCAATATACAAGGCCACTATCGTTAAACGAGAAAAATTTGAACTACTCACATTATTTGCTCCATGCATGCATTTGACCATGCGGTACTACTATTGGCTTGCATAATGTGGCCGGATGAAAGATGCCATGCAAAGCAATAATTAGCCCCTAAAACGATGATGTATTGCCTAAATCGAGTAAAACATGGCTAGCTTTGTCAACTAATTATTGAAACATTAATTAGTTTGATTTTCTATCTTGTTATCTGGAATTTGAGTTTGTGGCCTTGTATACAAAAACAGAGGGAGTATCTAAATGATCACTCCAAACTCCGGTCTCCAGACTCCAAGAATTTTAAAACTCGGATCACTCCAAACTCCAGTCTTCAGGCCGACCGGGAACTGAAAGTGTACATTCAGTCTCCACGCCCCTTGTAGCTCTCGACGGCGCCAACCCAGGTTAAGCTAGATCTCATTGTTTCTGTCAATGTAAATTCAGTAAACTTTGAATAAGAAACGGCATCACATTATCATCGAGTATTAAACTGAAACCATTCAAATATATGGAATTGACACAGCAGCTTCTAAAGAGGGAAAGCATGGAGCAGAGAGTATCAGACAAGAAGCAGACTAAATAAGAACCCAGAGCAAAACTCTTGGATGATTACAGAACAAAGCATGGTACACGGCTCCCAATCCCTAGCAGTCCGGCTTACATTTCTTGGTGGCGCACTAAAACCAAACTTGTACGACTCACATTTCCACGCGGGCAGGCAAGCCATGAAACGAGTGCCGGTAAATTGCAATTCAAAAAACACTCCCAGACTCTGAACAAGGGGAAAATCATAATTCGAAATTTCTAAGGTGGATAGACTCGCTGAGAACTCGGAAGTACAAGAAGTCAACGAGAGCTGGCAAAACAACTTGTTCAAACTTGGATCACTCCAAACTCGAGTGCTGGTCGATACGGCATCTCCATTGCTGGTCGATTGACTGACATGGAGCTGCTGTCCAACGCCCCGGCGCACCACTCTGTCCTGTACAAGTTCGTCTTCCCGCGGCGCCCTGCAGCTCGACAGCAACAACCCAAGTTCAGTGTGGTGTCGTTGTTCCTGTCAATGTAAATTCAGTGTAGTTTCAGTTAGAAATGACATAACTGGTACACGGCTCCCAACTCACGCAATCCGAAGTACAGCTAAGTACAACGTGTCAACACCAGTCATTGTGCTAAATAATTCAGGACAGTGCATCTGGGCATTACAGTCTATTAGGCAGCACACTAAGCTTGCGTACTGCATCAAGTTTCCTCCTGGCGCACTAAAACCAAACTTGTGCCCACATGCGCCTTCTACATCAGTCAGGTAAGATGTGGAGGATGCTGCGGTGAGGACCTTCACTTGCCCAAGATTCTGTGCAGGAGTGTTGTTTCAGTGTTCAAAAATGTACTGACATAGACAATGAGACATGGATTACTCAGCAGCTTAGAACACGGTGGACACACGCACTAGACCTGTTCCATGAAATGCACTCAACAAACAAAGAGAAGCAGAGAGCAGAGCACACACGGTGGACACACCCCTCTATCCAACATCTTTAACAAAACTGACCGCCTCCAGAGCTGATACGGATCACCTAAGGATCATGTACGGCACGCAACATGTTGAATGCCCATATTAGATTTCTTCGTAGATATAACTTTCAAGATTATGATCTTTATATTACTTTCTCGTCCATGGATACATAGCGTCTCAGTTTTGCGTCTATGATCGAGTGAGCTAGGTGCTCTGTAGTTTATTATCAATGCAGCGTGACGATATCATGGTTAATTTTTACTAGTCCAAGGTCCAAGGTGCATTGTCTCCATCGTCGCCGTCACTGCTACTCCTTACTCACGCCTTGGTCACAAAGCTCTTCATTAGGCCTGTGCCAGTGCTAGTTTGTTAACGCGGTTTCATAAGCATTTTACTGACGTGGCATACTATTTAATGTAGAAAGAGTGTGGTAGTAGATTACTAGGTAACATACAACCCTTGTACGTGGTCATAGGCAAAAAATGGTTTTAGTCCAATTATATGCATGCATGAGCCCAAAATCATTAAATGCAGATACAACACATAATAAACAATGCATTAGACTAACTATATCTTAAATTTTTATTTCTCTTATAATATCGGGATAAGAAACGATACATTGGCATAGGCCTTAGAGCCTAGCTAGTACTAAACCAGGACGGAGGGAGTACGTAGGTCGCAGCAACTTGTACGGACCGGGAAGCTTCCGTGCGGTACGGCAGCAAGTCAGAGGGTCGATATTTGGGTGGCGTACGGTGGCGCCAACATTGCTGACTAGAGTTGTAATTGCCGACCTCGATTTTTGTGCAGGCGATCGAGTAAATATATTAAATATGGACGTGGTTTAAGTCAAGTTTGATAGCAACATTTTGCTCTTTCAAAATGAAGATTTGGTTGCCAAGACATCACCACGGTACATAGCGTCTATCTTGCACATGCAAGCCTACGTACGGTGGTTGACTACTTTTCCGCAATCCCAGCAGCTATATGCGTTGTCCACCGTCATCGCTGCACATCCATCCCTCTGCGTCAAGCCATCGCCCATCGTTTGCATCTCATCGCCGAAGTGAACCACTTGATCTGAAGAGAGGAATCATCACGATGATCTTTTGGTGGCCACCACAATCCGTAGCGAGGTCGCCGTGGCAGGCCGGCGTGGTTAACAAGGAACAACACCAACGGCGGAGCATCACTGCCAAAGAAAGTTTGGGCCAGAACCGGCCAGCCAGGAGGCCAATATTGCCGGAACTAGAGCACAAAACGCGGACCCATGTCGCCACCCAGTAGCGCCCGCAGCAGGCCCGCGCATGCCCAGATCGGACATGACCGAGTAGCGTTGCCACGCCCCGGACTGCCACTTTCAGGGCTGCAGACATAGACGCTATCTAGCAAAGTTCCAGACAAGTTCCAATTTTTTTGAACTTCTTTATAGACTTCTAGAGACCCTCTATGTAGTTGTAATTGTAGGGCAATCGATCTCTGAGGACAAAAGGACATGTCGTACTTGAGGGGTGGTGCTATAGTTGGATGGAGCAGTTGTAGTTTCTTTGATCCCATACACGATTTGTTTCTAACCTACCCCTCTATCATAAGGATGTGCAAGTGAGATCACACTTATCCCATTTATAGCTCATTTTAGGGTTTTCGGTTCAAATTTTTGATAAAATATTTGAACTAAAAACCCCAAGCTATAAGTGGGATCCCATTTACACATTTAACAAAACTAACCCCCTCCAGAGCTAATATGATACATTCAAATGAATCACCTTAGTATCATTTATGGTATGCCTACATGTTGAATGACTATATTAGATTTCTTCCTAAATATAACTTTGAAGATTAAAATATTCATGTGGGTTCTTATATTACTTTCTCCGTTCACAAATACATAACGTGCCAGCTTTATGTATTTTAACTTTGATCATCGATTTGACCATATCCATAAATGCATACCATTGAAATTTTTGTTTAGATTCTATTGAAACTTAATTTTATCCGAATAAGAAATCAATGGTATAAGTTTTGGAAGGTTTAACACATGTTTTGTTTGCGAAATGATGGCCAAAATGGGCGGGTGAAATACGTGTGCGCCTTGTAATTGTCGACGGAAAGAGTAGCCCGTAGCCTCTTGCACTACATGAAACCTAACAGCAGCATATGCGGACTACTGTGTATATAAACTACGGATTCATTGACCAGTGATCTATAGCCTGAACTCTCATTAGCTGGCAGAGGCATCAAGTTCACGATCTGACATATATACAAGTGCATCCATCTTGTCCAAGGTTTACAGCTCTGCGATAATTGGTGATAACTGATAAGAACGCCCGGAAGATCTACGGTGTGTTGTTTTGTCAAAGTTCTTAGGCGCACAAGCACATGCAAATTAGAGAGAGTTGACGATACCATATATAGCTGTGTACTCCAAGGTCCAAGGTGCTTGTCTCGATCGTCGCCGTCTCTACTCCCGGACAAGGTGTCGCAGTTCTCCGAAGATGAAGACAATCGGAAAGCCCAGGTCAGAGCAACATGTCCGAACCCCCGTACCCGGGAAACTTCCTTGCAGTACGGTGTAGAAAGTCAGAGGATCTTGTGTACTAGCGTCCAAAAGAGCCGGCCTTCACTGAGTACATGCAACTTGTTGGCCTCGAAATATGTGCATGCGTATCGAGTGAGTAAAAAAGTCACGTTGATAGCAACATTGTACTCTTTGAAAATGAAGATTGGTTGCCAAGACGTCACCACGGCAGGCGGCGTCTATCTTTTTAGTAGTACGTGGATCTCCTCTCTGTGATCTGCAGCCTGGACTCTCATTAGTTTGACATCTCGATCAGCTATCATCTCGATCGATTCAGTACACAAGGCCTTGCAAAGAGTTGACCCTAGCTGAAATTGGACGCATTGGCTCGTCGCACATGGAGGGGTGTATTGCTTATTATGCAGGCTGCCTTGTACTTGGCAGTTACCGTAATGTTGGTGTCAAGATGTAGCAACATCATTTCTATCTTATTTCGAGTTCCTATAGCTCAATAACAGACGAAATATAACCTGACGCCGGACCTCCCTAATAGAGGGTCAGAGGAGGGTAATTCTGATTAAAGTAGTGGCTGTGATAGTTGCATACTCTCTTTGTTTCAAATTATCCTATATTCTGGGTTTAGTCAACAGCAAACTTTGCAAATTTTTATTAAATATATTTTAAAAAGGTCAAAATCGATTTATAATGTAAATAATATTTTCCGGAATCATAATAATTAAAGATATGTTTGTATTATATGCATTTGATATGCAATATGGCAGAGGTGGATGATTGTTTAAAATCCCAACTCCTATCAGTCAGCAACGACTCATTGGCAGCTAGCTATCTATCTACCAAAAGATGCATTGTATTTAGACATGAGGTGCATTTTTATTAGCAGGTAGCTAGGTTTACTAGCTGATCAGTGTTAATTGTCAAGTTTAGTGGTTACTAACCAGCAGGTTTAGAGGTAACTAACCAGCAGGTTGGTGAAAGTGATCCGATCCTAGCTTGATCAATAAATGTATGTACATTTTGACATGTACTATGCTGACATATGCATACAATCTCATAGGTGTGGTACAAGACAAGTTTGATCTCCTAGGAGAAGTCGTAGCTAGGTAGTACAAGACAAGTTTGATCTCCTAGGAGAATCGTACTTGAACAGTTGTGGTACAAGTAAGTCCAAGGTGCTCCCTCTTGTGCTGATTGTAGCCGTCACCATGGTGTATTTTCCAAGGATAATCACAAGCTGACCAAAGCCTATGCCGCAACATCTTGTACGAACTCGTACTCGACAAGCTTTCGTACTTGTGGCATACACTAGTAGATAGTCAGAGGATCATGGGTGGCGCGGCGTACGTACGGTAACATCCAAAGTGAGGTTGTCAACACTGACTAATGTGAGTTGTTGGCTTTGATTTGTCTGCAGCCTGCAGGTGACCAGATGAATAAATTACATCAACGTATACATTGCGGCATTTTCTTTGGGGAAATGAAGATGGGTTGCGAACACATCATCGCAGCAGTGGGAATAATAGAGTCTGAGGATAGTATATATATCAACATATGATGGTATCCTTCCTGTCCATCGATGAGGATCAATTATGTGGTAATGATTTCTTTTTCTAAAAGAACCCCTAACATTCATCAAATTAACCCGCGCTCCATCTGTGAGGATATACATTCTAAGTTTCATAATATATATCTACTGCATATTTTGTGAACCCTATTTTGAAAATCTCAATGAACAATATTTTTCAATTTAAGAAAATGTTCTCTGCTATTTTTATTCTAAAACACTTGTGAAATCCAAAGAAAAATGAATCCTCTTTGGGGTGGAGCACAAGTTGATATTAGTAAGATGTAAGCTTCTATTTGTAAATATATTGCATCCAGCAGATGCATGAGTCGTTCAAGACGTAGAACAAGCGAAATCCAAACATTTCCTGCTCCGCTAATGAAGATGTTAAACGAGCCGGCTCGCAGTAGTGTCTATCTCACACATGCAAGCGTACGCTAGTTTCTATGTAGTACATCTAGTGTCTATTCTTGCTACAAACATCTGTGCACCCTGTAGCTTGAACTCTCATTGGTTTCGCATCTCTCTATCATCTACATATTTTTTTTCGAAAAGGACAGTCCCAACCTCTGCATCAAAATGATGCATAGAGCTTGCTTTATTAATTTATTATGAAAGTCTTATCCAGTCTATTACAATCACGGATCACAAAGTGTCGAAAAAAAGTCCACAGCATGAAAAATTATTCATAGCTCTATTCTCTTCTCAAAACGCCAGCCCGCACAGTTGTAGAAGTCCTTGCCACAGACTCGAACCGATATATCCAAAATCCATAGCATGGCGTTGCTCCACTGGTTGGAGAGAGGAACATGATCGGATCCTGTGAGTGATCAACGGAATGACCTGTAAAAAGATGGGTTTTTTTGCTTGATAAAAATAAAATCATTGAGTACATTCCACATCGCCCACAACACTGCACAAACACCCACTCGAATTCGTTTGAGAGTTGTCTTGTCAATTCCCTTTGCCTAATTACCGAACAGATTTGTAACCTTTTTTGGTGGGGTAATCATTAAGCTTTTTAAACTTATCAGTAATAAGAAAAAAGATCAAAACTTGATGACCGTCTATATTTAACTTATGTGTGGGTGTGGGTCAGGATGTAAGAGTACTACCCTAGACCATGGTGGTACATGTCAACAAAAAAGGGAATTTTTCAATAAAAACATATAAGATGCTTTAAAGATAAATTGATGTTGAATTCAAATCCAATGAACCTAAGATCAGGGCATGTGATTGCCATGAACACAAAGGTGAGTTGTGGGAACCACTAGCCCTAAGGATTGCAATGCGATAAACATAGATACTTATAAGAACATAGAGACTTTTGAAGAGCCAATATCATTTATTCCAAACGACATCATTCGAACTAATTTGCCATGGATAATACTAGCTAAATTACACTCAGCATATTGATTGGTGAGATCCCTCATCACACAGAGCCTTATAAGTCGCCGAAGGTGATATGAACCATACGATGACTGAAATGGTCTTTTCGGGGAAACGTTGAATATGTGTAAGAAAAAGTGGACCCCGTAAATATACCTTACAAAGACGGTATAATAGCAAAGTATGGAAATCTATCCATAAGTTCATGGCGCATTAGGAATACAAAAAAATATAGATATCAAGTAAAATGAGCATGGAGGTGGACAATCGATGGTCAGTTATTAGACACATGCTTGCCTCATAAGCAACAACTTCGGTTGTGGTTACGAGAAACCCTATACTATTTGCTTTTCGGGATCCATAATGATCTATGACAATTTTTTTATTCCTAAGGATTTCAGAGTAATGGCAACATTTAAATATTTAGGAATTTAACGTGTAGAGTTGCATTGTTTACTCTAGTGGATAATAATTCTTATCCAATATTTCTATAATTCGCATTCCACTGGAAATAAAAGGTTCTTTGAGTATAACCTCTTGGAAAAATATATATGTCAAGTGAGTGCATATATTTTCCTAATTAAACACCTCTTTATGATGGTTTCTATGTTTTTCTAGAGGAAATGTATATGGTTTTTTATCCTTTAAACTTAATGGTGTCACATCATTGTATTTTGCAATCACGTAGAAATATTGACGTCCGATGAAGATGCCAAAGGGGGGAGAGGGTTAAAAAAGTATTTGAACACAACATAGCTTCCATCTTAAAACAAATGACATTCTAAAATTTTGCCGAACTTCTAAAACCTTGGATATTGATGCATAATTTATTAATGAAAATTGAGAAAAAAAGGTAAGATAACTGAATAGATAATTGTTCTACCTCATTTTATTTTTTAGTAGCATATTCATATATTTACCAGTGCACAATGTTTTATATACGAAGACATCATGTATTCCGTAAGAATGTGAGAATCTCATGTAATTTCAGAACAAATAAAAGAAACAAGAGTTAGAAAGATCAAGTCAAGTTTATATGGTTAGTCGACGTAACTATTAATTAGGATACCTTGTTAATATATAAAACAAAATTACTTCCTATTCCCTCAGAATGGTTTGAACATCGTCGGAACATTCCTCAAGTTGTGAAAACATCATATGGTCGTTGGTTAAATAGCCCTAAATTATTTGACACCCTATGAACCGATCGAATATAACATAATCTATATCACAATCTAAAGCTCAGTATAATAGAGCAATTGTCACTATTGTACATTATATCCGAAAATAATTTTTTCTACACATGTGATATTAATTTAGCATGAGTTTTGGCCATAATATGTATTATTTTATATCACATAATGTGAATGTTCAAAAAAAAATTTACATTTACCAGTCATCCTCAACAAACTAAAGACAATGATGAACGCTCTAAGTAAAATAAAGATGATGCACTCGCATTTGCGAGGGCCACCTTGCTAGTTACATAACAAAATATTACAAAGGTCTGTTCGAGCGTCCGAACGAAGGGAACTTCTCCCTCAAGGAATCTTGAACAGATGATATTTTCCAAGTTTCCTTAACATTCATGCGTTAATCTTAATTAACATTGTCCAACTAGTGAACAAAAAGGATCGTGCATCTATCATGTTGACCTTATATAGAGTAGTAATACATGTGCAGGGCATTAAATGTTGCAAGTACAGGACCGTGGGGTTTATTCGATCTGACTGCACAACTTTCAGCGTCAGACACTGCAAAAACGAACGTGGTCACTAGTAGAAAAACCATCTTTGGTCCAGGGCCGCCCCAGCCATTGGTCCCGGTTAAGAGAAAAACCGGGACCAGTGCCTGGCACTGGTCCCGGTTCGAGCTGCCAGGGCCCCTGATCCATTGGTCCCGGTTCGGTTGGGGGCATTGGTCCCGGTTCTTGGCACGAACCGGGACCAAAGCTCCAGAGCCGGACCACGTGGCATGCCGCGGAGCTTTGGTCCCGGTTCGTGCCAAGAACCGGGACCAATACCCCTCCCCTGCCTATATATAACCCCCACCCCCCTCTCTCTCCTCTGTTTTTTTTTCCTGGATTGGTGGGAAGTGGGGGTGCTAGTTTTTTTTCTCTTTGCCACGCACAAGATGTGTTCGATGAAATGCCCGACCCACACGAGGTTAGCAACTTTATCCTTTTCATCTGTAATTGATACAGAAATATTGCACGTGTCGATGTACGGTGGTCATTTCACTATTCAAGATGTTATTGTAATGGTATTTGATAAACTTAATTATATGATGCAGATGGATGCACGGATGCGATGGATGTACGGCGAACGACGCAGTTCCGAGTTTATTGCAGGCCTGCATAAATTTCTCGATGTGGCTGAGGCAAACAAAGTGAATAATTTTATGCCTTGTCCATGTGAGAAGTGTCGGAACGTCAGGGAGTACTCTGACCCGAGAACCATTCAAGACCACGTGATTCGGAAAGGTTTCATGCCCAGCTATAATTGTTGGACCAAGCACGGAGAAAGAGGGGTTACGATGGAAGACAATGAAGAAGAGGAGGATGATGACAACTATCCTATGTTCCCTGAGGAATGCGGTGATACTGTATGGAAGACGTTGAAGAAGAAGAGGTGAACATCGGGCATCAGATGAGCCCGCTGATGGTCTTGGTGGGGTCATTTCTGATGCAAAGCGAGAATGCGATACAGAAAAGGAGAAGCTAAAGTTGGAGGCCATGCTTGAGGATCACAAAAAGTTGCTGTACCCAAACTGCGAAGATGGCAGCACAAAGCTCGGTACCACACTGGAACTGCTGAAATGGAAGGCAGAGACTGGTTGTTCTGACAAGGGATTTGAGAAGTTACTGAAAATAATGAAGCCGAAGCTTCCAAAGGATAACGAATTGCCCGAGACTACATACGAAGCAAAGAAGGCTATCTGCCCTCTAGGATTAGATGTGCAGAAGATACATGCATGCATTAATGACTGCATCCTGTACCGCGGTGAGTACGAGAATATGGATAAATGCCCGGTATGCAATGCACTGCGGTACAAGATAAGACAAGATGACCCTGGTGATGTTGAGGGCGATGACGAGCCCCCCCGGAAGAGGGTTCCTGCTAAGGTGATGTGGTATGCTCCTATAATACCACGGTTGAAACGTCTGTTCAGAAACAAAGAGCATGCCAGGTTGTTGCGATGGCACAAAGAAGAGCGTAAGAAAGACGGGAAGTTGAGACACCCCGCCGATGGGTCCCAGTGGAGAAAAATCGACAGAGAGTTCCCGACATTTTCAGATGACGCAAGGAACTTAAGATTTGGTCTAAGTACAGATGGCTTTAATCCTTTTGGGGAGCAGAGCTCCAGTCATAGCACTTGGCCCGTGACTCTATGTATCTACAACCTTCCTCCTTGGTTGTGCATGAAGCGGAAGTTCATTATGATGCCAGTGCTCATCCAAGGCCCGAAGCAACCCGGCAACGACATTGATGTGTACCTAAGGCCATTAGTTGATGAACTTTTGCAGTTGTGGTCCGAACCAGGTGTACGTGTGTGGGATGAGCACAAACAACAGGAATTTGACCTACGAGCGTTGCTGTTCGTAACCATCAATGATTGGCCTGCTCTTAGTAACATTTCAGGACAGTCAAACAAGGGATACAATGCATGCACGCACTGTTTAGATAAGACTGAAAGTATACATTTGGGAAACAAGAATGTGTACCTGGGGCATCGTCGATTTCTTCCGAACGGTCATGCCGTAAGAAAGCCCGGCAAGCATTTCAACGGTGAGGCAGATCGCCGGAAGAAGCCTAACCTCCCTGATGGTGATGTTATATATGACATGGTCAAGGATTTAGAAGTAATCTTTGGAAAGGGTCCTGGCAGTCTATCTGTTCCGAATGACGCTGACAACCACGTACCCATATGGAAGAAGTGCTCTATATTCTGGGAGCTACCCTATTGGAAAGTCCTAGAGGTCCGGTCTTCAATCGACGTGATGCACGTGACGAAGAATCTTTGCGTGAACCTGCTAGGCTTCCTGGGCGTGTATGGGAAGACAAAAGATACACCGGAAGCACGGGCAGACCAGCAACGTATGAAAGACCCATACAACAAGCAGACGGATAAAGGGCGTCAATACTTAAGCAGCTACGCTCTTACCAAAGCAGAGAAGGAAATCTTTTTTGAATGCCTGAGCAGTATCAAGGTCCCGGCTGGCTTCTCGTCAAATATAAAGGGAATAATAAATATGGCAAAGAAAAAATTCCAGAACCTGAAGTCTCATGATTGCCACGTGATTATGACGCAGTTGCTTCCGGTTGCATTGAGGGGGCTTCTACCGGAAAATGTTCGAGTACCCATTGTGAAGCTATGTGCATTCCTCAATGCAATATCTCAGAAGGTCATCGATCCAGTAACTCTACCAAGTTTACAGAAGGCTGTGGTCCAATGTCTTGTCAGCTTCGAGTTGGTGTTCCCCCCATCATTCTTCAATATTATGACGCATCTCCTGGTTCACCTAGTCGACGAGATTGCCATTCTCGGTCCTGTATTTCTACACAATATGTTCCCCTTCGAGAGGTTCATGGGAGTCTTGAAGAAATATGTTCATAACCGTGCTAGGCCAGAAGGAAGCATCTCAAGGGCTATGGAACAGAAGAGGTCATTGAGTTCTGTGTTGACTTTATTCCTGACCTTAAGCCGATTGGTGTTCCTGAATCGCGGCATGAGGGGAGACTGAGTGGAAAAGGCACGCTAGGAAAGAAAGCACTGATATGTAGGGACGGGCATTCTTTAACTCAAGCACACTACACAGTTCTACAAAGTTCCACCTTCGTGGCTCCGTATATCGAGGAACACAAGAATTATGTACGCTCCAAGAACCCGGGGAAGGATGACTCCTGGATTAAAGAAAAACACATGGAGACCTTCGGCAGTTGGTTGCGATTACAGCTCATGAATGACACCACTGTCGGAGATCAGCTCTACTTGTTGGCCGCGTCACCATCTTCGACTGTATTGAATTTCCAAGGGTACGAGATAAATGGGAATACATTTTACACGATCGCCCAAGATAAAAAGAGCACCAACCAGAACAGTGGTGTCCGCTTTGATGCAACAAACGACGATGGGCAAAAGGACACATACTATGGTCGCATAGAGGAGATATGGGAACTTGACTATGGACCTACTTTTAAGGTCCCTTTGTTTCGGTGCAGTTGGGTCAACATGAATGGAGAAGGGATAAAGGTAGACCAGCTGTACGGGATGACAACAGTGGATCTCAAGAATCTTGGTTGTTACAAGAACGAACCATTCGTCCTAGCCAATGATGTGGCTCAGGTTTTCTATGTGAAGGACATGTCCTCCAGACCGAAAAAAAGAAAAAAAAAGCAAACGAATACATCAGACGATGAGCCAAAGCGTCACGTAGTTCTTTCAGGGAAAAGAAACATCGTGGGAGTCGAGGACAAGACAGACATGTCAGCAGATTATGATAAGTTTGATGAAATTCCTCCCTTACAGTGAAAACTGACCCAAGCATCCCGTTAAATAATGAAGATGCTCCATGGTTACGGCGCAAACAGAAGAAAGGGACACACACGAAGAAAACGTGAAGACTAGATAGGGATGTTGTTGGTAATGTGTAATAATGTATTCAACTTTTATGTAACTGTGTTCTAAAAAATCAGAAGAGAACTGTCAACTCAGAAGTATCACGCATACATCTTTATTTAATCCAGTTACATAGCCCGGGTCCATTTTTATTTAACCATAATACATCGGCGGAGCCCAGTCCCGGACATCGCCCCTCGCATCCAACAGGCCGGACATTGTCGCCGAGATCTGAAAAAATGAGTGGGAAATTTGATCAAACACCTAGGTAGGGGAGGGAGAGGGCAGCACCCTGGGTAGGGGACGGAGGGCGGTGTGGAGCCTCCTTATATATAAGCAAAACTGACCAAAATACACGGTTTCCCCGACATACAGCCCTACGGTGCCTCCTCAACTTCCGGGTCGTGAGTGACTGCATATCAAATGCACCGTAGGGCTGTATGACGGGAATCCGAATGCTTTGTATACTGCAAATCATCGCGTGGTCGTGAGCATGGCTACCACTTCCACCACCACCACTCCCACCTCCTCGGAAATTCATCATTGTGTCACCCTAATCCAGTGGTTGGATTCAACCTACCTGAGGGCTTGTGTTTCCAACAGCGTCGTTGTGTTGTCCTTATTCACCGTCCTACAGGAGGTGCCTCCAATGGCTGGCCGGTGAACAAGGACGAACACAATAATTCCAGGGAACATGCCAGCAGGTAGGCTAAATCCAACCATTGGATTCGGTGGCAAAGGTAGACGCTAGTTGTGTGCCGTTCGGCAAGACGTCTCTGATGTTCTACAACCGTCCGGCAAGACGTCACTGATGATCTGCAACCGTTTGGAACGGTCGCAGATCATCAGAGACGTCTTGCCGTTGGTTGCCCAAAGATGCCTCTCCGAGTGACGCTGGAATGTTTTGTGTGAGTGAGTAACCTGTCTGAGGAGGTGGGCTATATATAGTGTTGATCCGATGGCTCAGAAGCGCTCGAAAGAAACACACCGCCGATCCAACGGCTCACAAGCGCTGGAAGGAAGCACACGATCCGTGTGCTTCTTCCTGATTGGGCATACTACAGCTCACAAGCCCTGAAAAGAAACACACGATCTGTGTGATTCTTTAGTACCGGTTGGTGTTACCAACCGGGACTAGTTCTAAAAATCCAACGCCTCACAAGCCCTCAAAAGAAACACACCCCTGATTCAACGGCTCACAAGCGTTTGAAAGAAACACACGATCCGTGTGATTCTTTAGTTCCGGTTGGTGTTACCAACCGGGACTAAAGGCGGGCTTAGAAAAACCATATCTATTTGTATGTGAGACATATTCATATTTATGTTCAAATTTGAATTACTTTCGGAAAATAGACATAAAGTCGTTTAAATAGGCGAAATTTGAAAAAACTCAGTTCTGCAACATTGTTTGTCGTACCAAGATACAGCTATGTGTCAAATATGGGCACATTTCGACAAACTATGACACGGGGATGACCATAACGAGGTCATTTGACCCGAAACTTATACATGTTTATAGATGATTGACCTTTTTGTGAAGAAGTTTTTTGTAAACTATGTCAAAACTCAAGTTTATCATTTATCCTAGCAACTACTACACATGAAAGTACTCCATGCCAAAGGATTTCATTTTTTGAGTATTTTTTTCACTTTCTTTGACTTTTTTTTAAAAACTGTCAAAATGGCCGCCGTTACTATTCATTGTAAGGGGTCGAATTATCCAAAACTATCAATGGTTCTGTGATATAACCACTACTTGTGCACGTTAAAAACATTTTTGAAAAAATTTCAGAGCAAGGTATCACACACTTGTAGTTCAAATTTGAATTACTTTCGGAAAATAGACATAAAGTCGTTTAAGTAGGCGAAATTAGCTAGAAACCGAGAAAATTACCAATATTTGTGGATTGTCCATAAAATATGGTCTACTTTGTGTGATAATTGGATGGGTGCCATTTTGCACCATATTTGTTGTACTTGCTTCACAAAAAATGTCATTTTTGACAATCGAAAAACAAAAAACGATATTTAGAATAGTAATTTGAAAAAACTCAGTTCTGCAACATTGTTTGTCGTACCAAGATACAGCTATGTGTCAAATATGGGCACATTTCGACAAACTATGACACGGGGATGACCATAACGAGGTCATTTGACCCGAAACTTATACATGTTTATAGATGATAGACCCTTTTGTGGAGAAGTTTTTTGTAAACTATGTCAAAACTCAAGTTTATCATTTATCCTAGCAACTACTACACATGAAAGTACTCCATGTCAAAGGATTTAATTTTTTGAGTATTTTTTCACTTTCTTTGACTTTTTTTAAAAAACGGTCAAAATGGCCGCCGTTACTATTCATTGTAAGGGGTCGAATTATCCAAAACTATCAATGGTTCTGTGATATAACCACTACTTGTGCATGTTAAAAACATTTTTGAAAAAATTTCAGAGCAAGCTATCACACACTTGTAGTTCAAATTTGAATTACTTTCGGAAAATAGACATAAAGTCGTTTAAGTAGGCGAAATTAGCTAGAAACCAAGAAAATTACCAATATTTGTGGATTGTCCATAAAATATGGTCTACTTTGTGTGAAAATTGGATGGGTGCCATTTTGCACCATATTTGTTGTACTTGCTTCACAAAAAATGTCATTTTTGACAATCGAAAAACAAAAAAGATATTTAGAATAGTAATTTGAAAAAACTCAGTTCTGCAACATTGTTTGTCGTACCAAGATACAGCTATGTGTCAAATATGGGCACATTTCGACAAACTATGATACGGGGATGACCATAACGAGGTCATTTGACCCGAAACTTATACATGTTTATAGATGATTGACCCTTTTGTGAAGAAGTTTTTTGTAAACTATGTCAAAACTCAAGTTTATCATTTATCCTAGCAACTACTACACATGAAAGTACTCCATGTCAAAGGATTTTATTTTTTGAGTATTTTTTCACTTTCTTTGACTTTTTTTAAAAAACGGTCAAAATGGCCGCCGTTACTATTCATTGTAAGGGGTCGAATTATCCAAAACTATCAATGGTTCTGTGATATAACCACTACTTGTGCACGTTAAAAACATTTTTGAAAAAATTTCAGAGCAAGCTATCACACACTTGTAGTTCAAATTTGAATTACTTTCGGAAAATAGACATAAAGTCGTTTAAGTAGGCAAAATTAGCTAGAAACCGAGAAAATTACCAATATTTGTGGATTGTCCATAAAATATGGTCTACTTTGTGTGATAATTGGATGGGTGCCATTTTGCACCATATTTGTTGTACTTGCTTCACAAAAAATGTCATTTTTGACAATCGAAAAACAAAAAACGATATTTAGATAAGTAATTTGAAAAAATAAAAAATGATTTTGGATTGTTTATTCAAATTTAAACACTTTTCATGTTGAAAGTCTTTTCAGATTCAAAACCATTTGAAATTCATATTCAAACATGAAAAAAGGCGGGAACAAAATTTCAGAACTGAAAAGTTCGAAATATTTCTGAAAAAGGACTCTTTGGTCCCGGTTTATACGAAGAACCGGGACCAATGGGTCCGTGGACCCGCGCACTTGATCGGGCATTAACTGCCAACTCTTTGGTCCCGGTTGCTGGCAAGAACCGGGACCAAAGAGGCATTGGTCCCGGTTCTTGCCAGCAACCAGGACCAATGACCCCTGCTACTTAACTGTTGCCCTTCTCCTTCCCCGATTCATTCGCAGAAACGCTAAGGACCGGAGAAGAGAAGGAGGAGCCTGTGCCGCCGCGCCCGCACGCCGTCAGGCTGCCCAACTTCGCCCTCGACGCCGGTGCCCTCGACGCCCGTGCCGCCGCGCCCGCACGCCGGCCTCCCGTGCTGAGAAGAAGGAGAGGAGCCCGTCGCACGGCCCTCTGCTCCGGCGCCTCCATCACGCGCCCCTGCTCCGGCCTCCCCCTCCTCCGATCATCTCTCTCCTCCGCCGTACGTCGCGCCCGAGGCCGTCGCGCTCCCTCCGTTCGCCGGCCTCCTCCTCCGTCCTCCTCTCCGCCGTCGCGCTCCCCTGCCTCGAGCTCCTCTGCCTCACGCTCCCACTTAGAAAATGTGAGCAAAATTAGAAAATTTAGAGTTTTTAGCTATGTTAGCAAAATGTGAGAAATTTTAGAGTTGTTAGCAAAGTTAGCAAAGTTAGAAAAGTTATAAAATTTTGAAAATTTAACAAAGTTAGAAAGAAAAGTGAGAAAACAATGTTAAAAAATTGTGTTAGTTTAATTTTGTATAGTGGTAGTTTAATTTAGTGTAGTTTAATTTTGTACAGTGGTAGTTTAAAATGTGAATCCAATTTTGTTAGCTTAGTATTGTGGTAAATTAGCATCCCTAATTTTTGTGGAATTAATTGAGCAACAAAAATAATTTGGCATTCAATTAACGTTTGTAGACCCTTCTGTACTACAACATTTTTAGTTGTCAAATGGTTAATCTGTTAGCCATTTGCTAGAATTAGTTTTGTTAGTGTTAGTTTTAGTTTTTCTATATATTGATGTTATATTTACTTTTGCTATATATTGATGTTAATTTTAATTTTAGCTTTGCAAATGATTTTGAAGTGGTAAATTTAGTGTTCAAATTTACGAGTTTACGAGTCTACGGGTTTACGATACGAGTTTACGGGTTTACGATACGAGTTTACGAGTTTACGATACGAGTTTACGGGTTTACGATACGGGTTTACGATACGAGTTTACGGGTTTACGATACGAGTTTACGGGTTTACGATACGAGTTTACGATACGGGTTTACGATACGAGTTTACGGGTTTACGATACGAGTTTACGATACGAGTTTACGGGTTTACGATACGGGTTTACGATACGAGTTTACGGGTTTACGATACGAGTTTACGAGTTTACGATACGAGTTTACGGGTTTACGATAAGAGTTTACGATACATATGGAACAAATTAAGTTACCCAACTAAAGTTTTGTGCATTGTTCTTAATTTGCAGAAACTATGGAACGAGACGAACATCAGGAAAACATCCTCGAGGATATAATCCGCGGGCCGGAAGATGTTGTCGATGTCACCTCGGAGTTTTTGAACAACTCCGGTGAGGGAGATGAGTCTCTCAACCAAAGAGACGGCTCCGGTGAGGTAGAACCCGACGGCAGGGGTGAGGGAGAAGCCGACGAGGGAGAAGCCGAAGGCTCCGGTGGAACATTAAATGTTGCAAACTCCGGCGAGGTGCATATACATATATTAATGACGCCGAAGATTGTATTAATTAAGCCTCTGCTGTCTATATACATATATTAACGCTCTTTCTTCTTTTAGCCCTCCGGATCGAGCAAATCTTCTGTAAGGACAAAACGAGGCCCAACCAAAAAGTTGGGCGACCAAGAAAGGTACAGGATCGAAAGAGTCGCTGAAGACGGCACACCGACTGCTCCCCTGATGCTGCAAGAAAAATGGTAAAGCAATGCGGAGTTCTTGTTAGGGACTACATCCCGATCACCGTTCGAGAATGGCATCGGCCAAAGGATAAAGGACTGCTATATGTCAGCGATAAGGGCAAAGAAAGACTTTGGAGAATGCTCATGCTTAATTTCACCCTGCCGGCGCCAGAGGTGGATTCAGATGAGAAGGATCCAGATGAGGCAGAAAAGATTGCCCGGCAAAACATGGAGCAAAAAGTCAAGGCCTGGGCTCTTAAGAAGATGGCCGAGCTATTCAAGAACTGGAAGAAAAGATTGAACAACGAGTTTGTCAAGAAAAATAAGACTCCAGACTTCGATAAAGGGTATGAGAAGATAAAGGACTACTGGGAAGAATTTGTGGCGTACAAGAAATCGGAGGAAGCTCCGGAAAAGTCTGCAAAAAATAAGGCAAATGCTGCTCTAAAGATGTACGACCATACTATGGGGCCTGGTGGCTACGCCTATAACATCCCTAAGTGGGAGAAACTTGAGGCGGAGTATCTGGCTAAAGGGATCACTCCAGAGCCACTCGCATGGACCGAACGGGCAAGAAATTGGTTTTACGGGCATGGGGGCACGTTGGACGCAGAAGGGAAGTGCATATACAACAAACGACACAAAGAAAATCCCCTACTACCCATCCAAGAGCTTAGAAATGCATTCAAGAATGTTGAAGAGGGACGGTTCATTCCCGATAGAGAGGATGACGAGCTCACACGCGCCTTGGGAATAAGGAACATGACGGACGGTTACGAGGCGTGATAGGCTCCAAGCCCAAGACAATTGCGATTCCCGAGCACAGGAAGAAATTTCCTGATAGAAGCCATCAGAGGAGAAAGGAAAGGGAGGCAATGGAAGCACGCGCTGCTGCAGACCGGCTGCATAATATAGAAGAAGAATTAAAGCTGCAGAAGGAACAAATTGCCGCAGTACTTAGCCAGCAAGGTACTAGCGGCCAATCTCAGTGGCACATGGTAGAAGCTGCATGCGATGGTACCGGCGGCGGCCCATCGAATCGGAAAAGCAGCGTGGCTTCCACGGAGCTCCAGGATGGTAATGATGATGCAGTGGCTCCTCTTCGTCGCTACCCAGTGGATGATATCACGGAGAGCACACCTTGTGAGCTTCATGTGAAAGTTTATAACTTATCCTTCAAGGCGGCGGTCGGCTATGCCGTACCAATTGGACCTAATCCAACTTATCATTTCTCTCCGGTTCCAAATGGCTACGCTGTTCTCGGGGTGGATGGAGTGATGAAAGATTATGAGGAGCTGAAGCTGCAACACCCTGCAGGTGAAGATGGGGAGCTGCTTGAACTTGGAGAAGCCAAGAAAGCGCTCATTCTATGGCCAAAGGAATTCATCGTGCTTCCGAACTGGCAGCCAAGGCCATCGACTCCTCACCAGTCTCCAGCGCAACAGTCCTCTTCACCGCCTCAGCATTCTCCAGCGCAGCCGTCCTCTTCACCGCCTCACCAGTCTCCAGCGCAGCCGTCTCCGCCGCCGCGTCAGCCGTCTCCGCCCACCGCTGGTACTATGAGGGGTAAGCGATCACCGACGAGGGAGATGAGTCGCCCCCGCTCCCCACTCACGCGCCCCACTCAGAAGAAACGGACCAACGCCGCTCCCCCGCTCCCCACTCAGAAGAGAGGTCGCACTCAGAAGATAGTCGACATCCCGTCGGTTCCTCCCAAGAGACCTTATGACAGGACTGAAGCGGAAAACGCCGCGGTAGTGGCTGCCTACAATAAGGCTTTTTTTGCACCAAAAAAGCCCAAGCCAAAGAAGGTATATGATGCAAAGACCAAAAAGTGGGCTAAGTCCTTCCTTGAGCAGCCATCCCAGATATCGATGAATCTGCCAGATGACTATGGTCGTGAACTTAGTAAGCTAGCACGTGCCCAGTCTGAGCAGAACAAGGGAAGAAGTGCAAAAAGCGGGAAACAAATTGCCCAGCTCGGACAGCAGAAAAATCAATCGGTCCCCCCGCTCATAGTGTGTTCCGATGCCGACAAGGACTTCAGAGACGCTATGGATAAGGATCTGGAATTATTGGACCCAAGAGCCATAGCTGCTGCTAAAGAACTTGGTGTCACTGTATCGCAGGCCAAGGAACAGGCTACCGCCTTGGGTATGTCCCTTGGTCAACTTTTAGGCTATGAATATCAGCCAATGTTAGAGATAGCACGGAAATATGTCCAAGGGGAGCCTATGGTCAGTAATGAGGAGCTCACGCGTCTATCAACACATATGCGAAATCTGCACGACTGGTACCTGGTGCACACATCAAAGAAGGGCGCGAAAGATTGGTTTCCGGTGGACGTTAGAGAGGAGCATTTCTTCAAACGTTACGTTACACAGGTTCAACTGACTGAACTGTTTCAGTTATTCTAAAAGCGCGCCCTCGACAAATCTATCCTCGCTTGCTATTGTCTGTAAGTGATTTATTTTCATAATTAAGTCTCTAGCTCAGCTCGTTCATTGCCTGTATTATATTATCCTGACTATATATATATCCTTTTGTACGCTATTATGCAGAATGAAGCTGATGGAATGCAAAAGAACTAGAGTTTTTGAGATTGGGTTCGTTGACCCGTATATCGTTAATTCATATGTGTTAAAAAAATCACCCCAAAGACGTGGAGGATGACCTGACCACCTTTTTAATCAAGCAAAATTTCTGTACGGAAATACTATTTCCTTACAACTTCAAGTGAGTGTTTCTGTCTTGTACATATTTTTATTTGGCTTTCTCGATGTTAAGTGTAATTAATGAGCTATGCATGTCTGCTTTATGTAAACGTCCGCAGGTTCCACTGGATTCTGCTAAGCATTCAACCTGACAAGTCCATAGTTGAAGTCCACGACTCATTAAGTTGGGACCAAGAGACGTGGTCCGACATGAAAGAAATGCTCAACAAGTAATTTCAATCATTATCGCATTATATCGGCCTCTTTCGTTCGTTTCCTGATATCAAGTAATTAATAACTCCTTTGTTCATTTTCTTTGCCAAAGCAGGTGTTGGAAACTTTTCAAAGAGATGGTAGAAGGTCCATTCAAAGAAGAGCTAACTTATATATCGGTGGAAAGTCCGCAGCAGCCACCGGGGACTAATTTATGTGGATACTACGTTTGCGAGTTCATTCGCGAGCTGACCACTGAGCGGACAACAACTACTATGAGCGAAATGCGGGAGAAATTCAAGAGGAATTGGCGGGATTTATGCTTAGGGAGTGCATCGATGAAAGGGGAGAACATTTTGCTTCAGACGATGAACTATATATGCCTTGATGGCTTGATCTATCTCCATGTAATTAAATAGTTGTATTCTCGCAAGAGATCGAATATTAATTATATATGCATCAACGTGTACTGTGTATATAGTAATGCGTATAATATGCGTACGGAAACGATGGAGAGCACGTCGGCGATGCGAAGAAGGGGAGACGACGGAGGCACCGGCGAGAGAGAGAGGGGGCACCGGCGAGAGGGAGAGGGGGCACCGGCGAGATCGAATCCTAAACCCTAAATACCAAAAAAAAACACTCATTGGTCCCGGTTCGTAACAAGAACCGGGACCAATGAGTCTCCCCCCACGAGCAGCCAGACCAGGCCACGTGGACACACATTGGTCCCGGTTCGTGGCCCAACCGGGACCAGCATTGGTCCCGATTGGCCAGTCCGGGTTGGGCAACCGGGACTGATAGCCCAACCGAACCGGGACCATAGGGCATTTTTCTACCAGTGGGTCGTACAGTTAAAATTTAATTACTTGTATGTAACCTCGATCTGTATGGTTGTTGTGAAAAGCAGTGCAAATTAGAGCTGATTGTGCAGAGATTTACTGTACTGGCCTTAGCTCTTGTACGCGCAGAAGCTAGAAGTGAATTTTGTTTAAGATGTGTTATAACACCAAGAAACTCGTTGAGAGGACTTGTTTACGAAAGTTAACAAGTAATCCCGCCATATCAAAATATAATATGTTTTAATCCCGCCATGGACGATACTTTGGAGCAGTGGTGGTGCGTGCAGCGGAACGGAAGAAGCGTCAGAGGGAAGAAGGAGCTCGACACGGCTGTCTGCACATGCGCGTGGTTCTTGTGGAAGCAGAGGAATGCGCGTGCATTTGGCAACACGTACGCGCAATTTCAGACGGACAGAGTGGCTGCTCTCATCGCGGACGAGGTTGCGTTGTTGCTGGCAGTAAAGAGGAGTAGGGAGGGAGTTCAAAATAATGACGCGAGAAGTTAGCCTAGTTTATTTTTGGATGTAATGGAGTTTCTGTCTTAGCCCTCTGATCTCTTTGTACGCAAGGATATCATGGCTTGTAACTTTTTTTCTGCCTTTTATAAAAAGTACGGTACGCGTTCGCGTACTCTCTAAAAAAAACATTTCAATACGGACTAGATACGAGATGAAATGGGTGTCTCTACACACTAATACGAGTCTAGATATATCCGTATCAGAGAAATGTTATAACATCTTATATTTTGATACAGAAGTAGTAGTAGTTAAGTACTAGTGTTATACTCGCTCATGCATCATCTGGCTTATGTGTATCCGAAGCCTACATAACTACTGACTAAGAGGTAGCTGCAAGTAATTACGATTGATTTAGTCTGCTAAGCCACTTACGACGTAGTACTCCCTCCGTTTCACAATATAAGATGTTTAAGAGTTTGTCCACATATACATGTATATAAATGTATTTAGACATGTTTATTTAGTGTGTATGTTCACTTATTTTGGTGTATGTAAACAACATGTGTAACATCTAAAACATCTTACATTTTGGAACGGAGGAAGTATATGATAAGCTTACATGTGGTGATGTAGAAGAGTTAGCAATCAAAACGTACAACTCCTACGACCAACCGTGAGTACAAACCAAACCGTGTGCTCAAGCAACAGTACGGATCCTGGTGGTTGCCTCTGCCTCGTCATCGATCAGCCATAGTATATTGTATAGTACATGATCGAGATCTGTCCAGAGATCAACAAAGACGCGAATAAATTTCGGTTCAGCTTCTTTAATTATTACAGTAAAACAGCTGTTGGTGGTAGGAATCATTGACCAAAAGCTGTATTGAGTCACCATGACGTGTATTGCATTGCCTTGCATGTAGTGTTGCATGTCGTCTAATGAAATATACTCCAAAAACTAAGCTGTACAGAGTACCGTACGAAGAGTTGACCCGATCTCCAATAGCACATGTGAGCTAGTATACGCTGCGTCACCGGTGTGCATAGCAAATTAAGTAGTACTGGCTGATTGCAGGGTTGCAGTTGCAGGAGCAAATTAATTAATCAATTGGTATCAAGAACTACCTAGAAACATGATGTGCCTTCCACAAACAGGCTTAGCGGGTTGACCAAACGAAATTAAAGTTGTCATGCTAGCTAGCTTGTGTGCTCTCCAACTCCATGGTAGCCTAAAATCGAGCGGATATTCACAACGGCTTGCGGGTTTAGATGCACCCATTACGAATTTTATTTTTGGTTTTTTTTCAAAATGTCAAAAAATTTCAGAAAAAAATTCAGATGTACTTTACAGCGTGATGTGTTAGCACAAAAATTGGCATGGTGAAAAAAAAAATTTAGCAACCTATACAAAAAAGACAAAATTCTGACACGTATATATACATTTCGGTATGTCCGAATTTGTCTTTTTTGCACAGGTTGCAAAAAAAGTTTTTTCTTCGCGTAACTTTTTGTGCTGACTTGAAATGTGTTGGACTACATGCAAATTTTTTTTTTGAATTTTTGACATTTGAAAAAAAAAATTGGGTAGTGGGTGCATCTGCACCCACTACCCAAATCGCCGTGTCCAAAATCGAGGAGCTAGTTCTTGCCGATGAAAGAGGCAAGCGTATATGCCCATGGGCATGGAAGATCAGTCGCTGGAAAACTACAAACAAAAATAGTCATGCAAATGTCCGAGTCTTTGTATGTTTTTGAGATTTTTGGGGCAAAAGTGGACTGTTACCTTGTATTTTAAAGCACCCACATTTCCCTTTCTTTTTTTCTCTGAAAACGCAAATGTGTTGTTTTTTATGAAGCTTCACGATAACATGTACGTGTAGAGATTTTTGGATTTATATTTATAAATAAACATTCCTACGAATATACTATGTTTTTCAAACATCGTTTAGTCACCGTTGCATTAATTCAACCGGACAAGTCGTCCAAGGACAGGACAGTGACAAGTCGTAGTCCAAGACCAGTGAAATTTCACAAAATTAACTCTTTTGGCAAAGCTTAACGAAAAATAACCCTTTTCCAAAACTATTTCTAAATCTAACCCTTTTTTGTAGCGCCCTACCAAGACCAAGGCAGCAACGACTTGTACAATAGTGTTATTGGTCTGCCAGCACTGTGGTATACTCGTATATATGTACCCACGGAGAGCGACATGTTTCTTTCCTTTGCGTGTCACTTTTCACGCCGTTCCTTGTTGTCGAACCCTATATATGAGATCCACCTTTTTAGATTTGCTCCCTACTACTATTAGGTAACGAAATTCAAGCATACTTCATGCATCTTGGTTGTACACGAACCATTCAAACGGTTGAGTTGAGCTTATATATTTCCATCTTTGATCACGTTAATTGAAAATACTATCGGCATTTGAAATACCTAATCGGTAGCAATAGAATTATAGGCGTTGCTAATATTTATTTATTTAGTGTTACATAGGTTGATAGTAAAACTAAGAAACTTTTTTTTTCAAAAAACTAATAGTTTTTTTTTGAAACCGAGGCAAAAGCTTTGCCTCACCTTTTATTAAGCAGAAGGTGCCCGGTTTATTACGGAAGAAAACTGGTCGAAAACCATACAACAACACAACACAACCCACGGGGCGAAGCCCCACAACCTCGAGAAACCACGACGCCGCACGACACGGCCACCCACAGCCCAAGCTACACCAGGAAAGCCGCTCGCAGACCACGGACGTCACACCACCAGAAAAAACTAATAGTACGCCTTATAGAAAATAAATCGGAGGAAAGTACAATTGTATGTTGGCTGCAAACATGCCTGCATGGGTCGGTGATCGATCCTCTAAAGTCTCAACTCCCATTAGTTGTTTGTATGTCGTTAACTTCCAGGCTTTACGGACCGTACACATGCAACATCATCAAAGTACTATATTCTCCATACCTATAAGCTTCTGTCTATATCATCGGTAACCTAAAGTCTAAAGCTACTCCATGTACTATCTCAAGAGCTGGCTATTGACAGGAGCTGTATTTTATTGCAGCAGCGGACTAGCCTGGAGTACGTCATAAACAAGTTTAGAGGGCTAGTTCATTGACCAATCTTGTTAATTTTGGCGCCAGCTGACCGGCCAGCGCACTTTGGCGAAAACGATCTTTAGCTGTTCCCACTTTTTTTTTCCACGAAAATGATCTCATAGTTGATACTCTCCATCGGTCGCCGTCGATGCCAAGCTACCATACAAGTTTGATCTGCAAATACAAGGACAAAGTTGTACCTCAACAGTTGTGTTGTGCTATATTACCTGTTCTTTGTACGGAATAGTTGGCACGTGCTAGTTCTTCATCTGTAGCAGTTGCTCCATTCCAAGACATTTTGGCTACAGTTTTTATGGAAATGAAACACTGCTGACGAAAACAACCCCCAAGGACAACGGCTAGTGGCTGAAATTACAAAAGTGCAAACAAGTACAACAACATCAGCAACAAGTGCAACAGAGTGAAGGATCGAGAGACCAAGGGGTAATAAAGATAAATTTTATCATATTGATCTATTTTCATTGGTACATGAATTCATTTCAGCATATCACAAATGGTGTGCCTCAGTGCCTCATATATACTAAGACACAGAGGACTTGGTCCATAAAGTTCAAAACTGAAGACTTTTTGAATGTGCAGCTACAATATCTAGTATATTACTTCACATTTTCACAAAGGGTATAGTATGTCCCGGTAGCTACTAATCATAGTGCATTCTAGAATTTTCTGCTTCTAACGCTACTAGAAGTGACAATGACATGTTTTGTCTCAAGCACACAACCTACTTTGTATTATAATGTTGCCATCACAACATAATCTTAAAGCATCGAAAGTGGTCTATCATATCATCACCACGCCTAATTAACGAACAGAGATGTCCGTACGCCCAAGCTGCAACTAACAGAACGCAAATTAACCGAATTAATGTACCATACTAATGCACATTCACCCCCACAATCTGCTAATATAATATCATTAACATATAAAGAAGGGAGGGGGTGGTAGGTAGACATGAAATGCGAAAATCTTTCAAGATCTCAGGCCAAACCTTTAATTTACAGGTGTAGGGCTCACTAGTACAGAACAGGGCATTAGTACCGGTTGTATTGGGCCTTTAGTACCGGTTGTGCAACCGGTACTAAAAGGTCGGGACTAAAGGGGTAACACTTTAGTACCGGTACCAAAATACGACCGGTACTAAAGGGTCTCCACGTGGGTACACAGACGCGCGCGACCCTGATGCCTTTAGTACCGGTTTTTATGAAAAACCGGTACTAAAGGTTCCTGATTTTTTTGCCCCCGCATATTTTTTCAGGGGGGTTTTGGTTTTCGGTTTTATTTCTTTTCGCTTATTTTTCGGGGTTTAGGGTTTCTGTTTTTTCCTTTTCGCTCATTTTTCAGGGTTTCGGAGGAGATCACGTATAAAGTACTGACTACACATATGAAGTACTCATTACACATATAAGGTACTCTCTTTACATATAAAGTACTCATAATTACAATGGAGATCACCGCTAACTAGTACATCATGGAGGGAGTCTATTGTTCGACATAGTGGAATTCACCGAATTCATCTAGGACATGCGTCAGAATGAATCCCGCCAATTCCTCCGCAATAGCTTTCACGCGGTTTTGTGGTAGGAGCTGGCTCCGCTTCCTTGACATCTTTAAAAGAAGGAGATCAAATCAGTTATGATCGGAACTAAACACAATTGATGGTAGCAAAATAAAAGTTGTGTATGATGTTTACGTACCTCTCGATTTCTTAACTATTGACTCTCTCATTGACCCTCATGTGAATATACTCGCAAACGTAGTATCCACATAGTTCCGTCCCCTGTGGTTGTCGCAGACACCACTATACAAGAATATAATTTAATCAAATAATAATCAAGAGAACGATAATGGTATTAGAAAGATACGCAGACCTAGATACGTAGTAGTACTTACAGTGTTAGCCTTGAACTCCAGCTTCTGTTTCCATTCACCGCGTTCTTCCGCGATGAACCTTTTCCAAACCCTGCCCGGAAAAGAAAATGAATTGAGAGTTATTACTTATACTTTTGATATCCGAAAATGAACGAAAGAGGACGATATAGTGCGATTGAAATTACCTCTAAGCATTAGACGCACGCTTTTGTAATCATCTTGATCTTTCCTCAATGAGTCCCAGACTTCAACTAGTCCTTCCTCGAGTCTAATGATTAGCAGAATGAAGTGGTACCTGCGCACATTTATATACGCAGGTATTCAGAACTCATCAATTACACTTAATATCGGGAAAGCAAAATAGAATGTGTACAAGACAGTAACACTCACCCGAAGTTGTAAGGAAAAGTATTTCCTTTTTGGTACTTTGTCGCTTAAAACAAGTTAGCACAAGTCCTCTGTGTCCTTGACATAAAGGTTTTCTACGCTCTCCACATTAACTTTATCCGGGTCAATGAACCCAATGTCCCAGATTCCTCCCATTCGGCATTCACGAATCTTCATTCTGCATAATAGCGTACAAAAGAATGTTGTGAGGATAATTACAAGCAATGAACGAGCTGAACTATAAATAATTAAATTACACGAATAAATAACTTACAGACAATAGCAGCTGAGGATAGATTTGTCGAGGGCAAGTTGATTGTACATCTGAAAAAGTTCGGAGAACGAACCTGCACAGCATATTCTCGGAACAAGTGTTGTTCCTTAACTCCCGCCATGAGATATGTCTTCCCTTCTTTTGCGGCGGTCATGTACCAGGTATGCAATTTATATAACTGTGTTGTTAGAGCACTCGGATTTTCGACCAGAGGCATCCCGAGTTCAAATTTATATTGAATTACCATCTCCGCTATGGGGAGACCTGTGTCGCCAATGACAACTTCTCCATGCTCGATTTCCCGAGCTTCAGAAGGCACAATGAGCGGGGCGATCGATTGTGCTTCTTGTTCTCCGAGCTGGGCAACTCCTTTCCCGCACGCTTTTTCTTCCTCCTTCTGTGAGGAAAGTACCTTGTCAATACCTCGCTCATAGTCTGAACGGGACGACGGTGGAGGGCAATATAGGTTGTCAACGGTGCGATCTTTTACCTCAGTTGGTATAGTCTTCAGAAGTTCCTTTATGGGGTCAAGTCTTGCCTCCAGTCTTTCCTTTTTTTCTGTTCAAAAAAGGCTGCAGCCTGGCCTTGTGTGCTCACTTGTAATTCCTCCAAAGTCATCTCGCCTGCTAACTTCTCAGGAGCCTTGACTTCCTTGGTTTTTTTTGCACGTTTCTTGACAGGGGACGACGCCGTGAACAGCTTCCGCTTTGTCAAACTACTAGTGGCCGCAGCAGTCGGCTGACGGGAGGGCCGGGCGATGGACTCGCGGTGGGGTCCCAATCGTCGGGGGAGGAGGGTGGACAATTCTGTGGTGAATTTCTAACCGGAGGAGTCGGTGGCCTTGGCGCCGAGTCTGGAAACTTGATTAAATTCTTCTTCCATAGAACGATACCAAGTTCGACATCTCCTAGTGTCTTCTCTCCTTCAGGTCCGGGAATTTCAAGCTCTATTGAGTTCATTCCCGGCATAATTTTCTTGACCCCGACACGAGCAAATCCAGCTGGAATCACACCAAAATGGAAGGTTGCTCCAGGTTGATGTGGTAAAGCATAGCCAATCGCCACCGGACAAGTAATGTTCAACATTGGCGCATGTAACTCACAATTTGTCTTCTCCGTGATATCATCCACGGGGTAGTGAGCCGCCGACGGTTCAGCAACTGGAGGAGTCGGTGGCCTTGGCGCAGGATCATCCTGTAGCTGCGTGGAACCCACGCTGCTTTTCCGCTGAGATGGGCAGGCATCGCCTGCAGGATCTTCTACTCGCAGTTGAGATTCCCTTGTCTTGGTAATTGAGGCCAGTTGCTCCTGCACAACCTTCAACGAGCGTTCTAACGCAGTAACCCTGTCCGCCTCCTTCTTCTTACTTCTGCAATGTTTTCTGTAAGTTGCAGTGTCCTCCGGAAACCCTTCAAGAAAACCAACCCCGCCTCCTCTAGCTCGACATCGTCCCCAGTGTTCTTTATTCCCGAGGGCGAGTGTCAGCTCGTCGTCCTCTCTATCGGGAACATATTGTCCCAACTTGACTAGTTTATTGCGCTTTTATCTTTTTTACGACTCTTGTAATTCTTTTCCTCCATTTTCCCTTTGCAACAATCTTCCCTGTTTCCATGTCCAACACTGCCCCATGCGCGAACAACCATAACTTGGACCTGTCGGGCCAGTCATCTGTCTCTGGAGTGATCCCTTTTGACGCAGCTCGTTTTCATAGGATTCCCACTTAGGCACGGCAGTCTTGTAGCCACCTGAGCCCAAACGATGGAAATATTTCTTCTTCTTAGCATTCAACTTATTTTGGGTCGATCGGGCCACAGCGACGCCCGATTTCCTATACGCCACAAATTCAGGCCAGTCATCTTTTATCTTCTCTAGACGTCCAGTGAATCTGGAGTTTTGTTCGCATATTTTCTCCACAAAGTTTCTTCCAGTTGTTGAATTGCTCGGCCATCTTGCTAAGAGTCCACTCCTTGACTTTATTCTGCCTACTCGGTGGGAGATCTGCCGGTAGGCTGAAAGAACCCAATATCGACTCCCAAAGGGTATCTTTAATTCTTTGTCGAGAAATTTTGCGCCAATGTTCTTTTTCTTCGGCTCATTCCATTCTGCAACGGTGATCGGGACCATGTCCCTTACAAGAACTCCGCATTGAGCTACATATTTAGTGCAGATTCCATCGGGTTTCTCCGGTTTGCCTTTTATGCTAACTTCGTCGATCGACAACTTTGCACCATCCGGCAGCTTTAACCCTTTGGCCGGGCCTCGTTTAGGGATTGAGCTAGATGATCCAGAGGGCTGAAAGAAAAATGTTTCGTTAATAAGTGCGCATATAAATCAATTAATGCATCTAGCTAGTGATCAACAAGACTTAATATATACCTTGCCGGAGTCGTTTTTAGCTAGTGATCCGGGGTTTTCTTCGTCGTCGTCGTCGTCTCTGAAGTTTTGTAACTCAAGTCCCTCACCGGAGTCGTTCAAACATTTCGCGCTGAAATCTTCGGCGTCTTCTTCGTCGGAATCTTCTCCATCAGAATCTTCTCCGTCGGTATTGGGTCCGGCAGCGTTGTCAAATATTACTTGTTGCATTCGCTCTTCCTTCTCCATATCTCGGATGAAGGGGGGGACATCGGCGATGATGGGGGCGTCGTCCTCCATAGCTCAATGTCACTGCAAAATTTTCAAACTTAGCTAAAATTTCTAACTTAGCTAAAATTTCTTATACACTAATAAAATAACTTTGCAATATTTCTAACTTAGCAATATTTCTAACTTAGCAATATTTCTAAGTTTCTAACTTAGCAATATTTCTAACTTAGCTAACACATTTTAAAAATGGGCAACAACACAATGCTATTTTAAAACTTATCTAATTTGCTAACAAATTTTAAACAATCTAATCAAACTTATCTAATTTGCTAACTAAATAAACTCTAATTTGCTACACTAAATAAACTCTAATTGCTAGAATAAAAAAAATGACAATGCACATATTTACTAGAATAAAAAAATGACAATGGACATATTTACTTATTTACTAGAATAATTTGTAACTTAAAATTGCATCGTGTTTCAAATTTGTAACTTAAATGTGCTAACTTAAATTTGCTAACTTAAATTTTTGCTAAGTTTCAAAAATTTTGCTAAGGTTGTAAAGCACAATCTCAATTTCTAACTTTATGCTAAGTTTCCAATTTGCTAACTTTCAAATTTACTAAAAATTGCATCGTGTTTCAAATTTGTAACTTAAATGTGCTAACTTAAATTTGCTAACTTTGCTAACTAACAATTTTTCTACTAACAAATTTGCTAACTTAAATGTGCTAACTTAAATTTGCTAACTAACAATTTGCTAACTAACAATTTTTCTACTAACTTAAATGTGCTAACTTAAATTAGCAAATTTAGTAACAAAATTTAGTACTTAGTAAATTTAGCAAATTTAGTACTTACAATTTTTTGTACTAACAATTTTTTAGCACAAACAAAAAAATTTACTACACTAATAACAGTAACTAAAATGAAAGAACAAAAAAACAAACCTTGCGGGAGGCCGGCAGTGGTGTGGAGGCCGGTGGCGGTGGTGGAGCTAGGCGCCGGCGATGGTGGCGGGGGGGCCGGCCGGCGGGGTGGGCGCGCTGCGGGAGGCCGGCGAGCACGGGGGTTGGTGAGCACGGGCGCGACGACGGCGAGCACGTACGGGCGGCTACGACGGCGGCGAGCACGAGGTGGAGCACACGGCCGGATGGACGGCTCCTCCGGAGGCGAGGCCGGACTGCGGCTCCTCCACTCGATCCTCGCCAGTGAGGAGCGGCGCGCGGCTCCGACGGTGATCTTCGGCGAGGGCAGACGGCGGCGGAGCGGCAGCGTTTCGCCCGGAGCAAAGGAGGAGGCGCGCGTCGAATTGGAGTCCTTTGTCGATTTGGGGAGCAGAGGAGGAGACTTAACCGTTCAAAAGAGCTTTAGCACCGGTTGTTATAAACAACCGGTACTAAAGGGTCTTTAGTACCGGTTGTTTAGAACAACCGGTACTAAAGGGTCTTTGGTGGGCCGCGGCGTTTTCCGCGCGCGAAGCGCACCCCTTTAGTACCGGTTATTTAGAACAACCGGTACTAATGGGCTTTTGTTTTTTTTCTCTCTTATTTTTTCTTTCTTATGTTTTCTGTTTATTTTTTCTCTCTTATTTTTTCTTTCTTATGTTTTTTGTTTATTTTTTCTTTCTTATGTTTTCTGTTTATTTTTTCTCTCTTATGTTTTCTGTTTATGTGTTCTCTCTTATTTAATTTAATTGTCTACAAAATTGTAAAAATCATATTTGATGAGATTTTTTTAAATAATATTATTTTTAATGGCAATTTCGCCTAATAGCACGCGCGGTGCGGAAATTTGAAAAATAGGGCGGCGTCGGAGCAGTTTTCGCCTAATTTTTTCACGCCACCGTATTATGCATGTTTGAAATAATTTGAATTTCTAAAAATGCTTTTAATATGAATTCTTCTCACTGAGGTTGGTAAGAACCCCGCCCTTTCTTCCCGCCCTTTTTTCAAACAGAATTTTTTCCCGCCACCGTCTTATGCCAAATTTTTTCCCCCCACCGTAGTATGCCCAATCAGGAAGAAGCACACGGATCGTGTGTTTCCTCCCAGCGCTTCTGAGCCGTTGGATCAGCGGTGTGTTTCTTTCGCTTGATCCAACGGCTCCCAAGCTCTCGAAGAAAACACACGATCCGCGTAGTTGTTCCTGATTGGCTGGAGGGAGTCACTCGGAGAGGCGGGTTGTTTTTTTCGCGCCACCTTTTCCCGCACAATTTTTTCGCGCCACCGTTTCCCACCCAATTATTTCCTGCCGGTTGTTCTATAAAATCCAGTCGAAGGTAGGCATGATACTCACTTGAGCGCAAGCATGGTGTGTATTGGTCCTTGCGAGAAGTGTGTGTCCGGGTTTCACATTTCCGCATCCGAGCATCTCGCAAGGCTTTCAAGCAATTTGAAGGTAGATGGTAGGGTAGTTCCAATTGAAGAAATTTTGCACACTGAGAGTCATCTCGCTTCACTCGGGGCGAAGCTATGCCGCGATGGGTTTTCCGTATAGGACCCCGCTCCAAATTCGTGCAGAAATGCTCAGGCTTGCAGATAAGTTTGACAAGAAAGTTACGAATAATCCGTTCTACCGAACTGAAGCTGACCGTGCTTCGTACGGTCGTTCATGTCTCTGGGTAGTTGACAGCGATGATCACGACAATTTCATGCCGTCGTCAAAGGAAAGGAGGGTTGAAGCACTGAGAAAAGGCAAGGAGAAGAAGGCTGAAGCATCGAGCAAGGGTAATGGCAAGAAGGCTGAATCTTCGTCCAAGGGCAAAGGCAAGAAGGCAGAATCTTCGTCAAAGGGCAAGGATGGGAGATAGGTAGATTCTTTGTTTTACTTGTGTTGTATCGTAATTTGCAGTTGTACCTTAATTTGTTCTATCCAGTATTTAGAACTAGTGAAGTTGTAACGTAGATTAATTTATCGTGTGTTTCTTTCAAACGCTTGTGAGCCGTTGGATCAGGGGGTGTGTTTCTTTTGAGAGCTTGTGAGCCGTTGGATTTTTAGAACTAGTCCCGGTTGGTAACCCCCACCGGGACTAATGTAGTATGACCAATCAGGAAGAAGCACACGGATCGTGTGCTTCCTTCCAGCGCTTGTGAGCCGTTGGATCAGGGGTGTGTTTCTTTTGAGGGCTTGTGAGCCGTTGGATTTTTAGAACTAGTCCCGGTTGGTAACACCAACCGGGACTAATGTAGTATGCCCAATCAGGAAGAAGCACACGGATCGTGTGCTTCCTTCCAGCGCTTGTGAGCCGTTGGATCAGCGGTGTGTTTCTTTCGAACGCTTCTGAGCCGTCGGATCAGCACTATCACGACCACTTCGTAACCCATGCGACCCTATATATAGCCACCTCCTCAGACAGGTTACTCACTCACACAAAACATTCCAGCGTCACTCGGAGAGGCATCTTTGGGCAACCAGCGGCAAGACGTCTGTGATGACCTGCGACCGTTCCAAACGGTTGCAGATCATCACAGACGTCTTGCCGGACGGTTGTAGAACATCAGAGACGTCTTGCCGAACGGCACACAACTAGCATCTACCCTTGCCACCGAATCCAATGGTTGGATTTAGCCTACCTGATGGCATGTTCCCTGGCATTACTGTGTTCGTCATTGTTCACCGGCCAGCCATTGGAGCCACCTCCTATAGGTCGGTGAACAATGACAACACAACGACGCTGTTGGAAACACAAGCCCTCAGGTAGGTTGAATCCAACCACTGGATTAGGGTGACACAATGATGAATTGCCGAGGAGGTGGGAGTGGTGGTGGTGGAAGTGGTAGCCATGCTCACGACCACGCGATGATTTGCAGTATACAAAGAATTCGGATTCCCGTCATGCAGCCCTACAGGCCCTACGGTGCATTTGATATGCAGTCACTCACGAGGCACTGTAGGGCTGTATGACGGGGAAACCTTGTGTTTTGGTCAGTTTTGCTTATATATAAGGAGGCTAAATAAAAATGGACCCGAGCAATGTATTATGGTTTTCACCACATAAAGGTTTAATACATTATTACACATCACCAACAACATCCCTATCTAGTGTTCACTTTTTTCTTCGTGTGTGTCCCTTTCTTCTTCTTGCGCCGTAGCCATGGACAATCTTCATCATTTAACACGATGCTTGGGTCAGTTTTCACTTTGAAGGGCGGAATTTCATGAAACTTATTGTAATCTTCTGACATGTCTGTCTTGTCCTCCACTCCCACGATGTTTCTTTTCCTGAAAGAACTATGTGGCGCTTTGGCTGATCGTATGATGTACCGCTTGCTTATCTTTTCTTTTTTTCGGTCTGGAAGACATGTCCTTCACATAGAAAACCTGAGCCACATCATTGGCTAGGACGAATGGCTCGGTGTGGTACCAAGATTTTGAGATCCACTGTAGTCATTCCGTACCGCCGGTCTATCTCTACCCCGCTGACAGGTTGACCCATTTGCACTGAAACAAAGGGATCTTAAAAGAAGGTCCATAGTCAAGTTCCCATATCTGCTGTATGCAACCATAATATGTGTCCTTTGTCCCATCGTCGTTTGTTGCATCAAAGCGGACACCACTGTTTTGGTTAGTGCTCTTTTTGTCTTGGGTTTCCGTGTAAAATGTATTCCCATTTATCTCGTACCCTTGGAAAGTCAATATAGTCGAAGATGGTGACTTGGCCAACAAGTATAGCTCTCTCCAACAGTGTGTTATTAATGAGATGTGTACGCAACCAACTGCCGAAAGTATCCACGTGTTTCCTTTAATCCAGAAGTTAGTCTCTCCGGGTATTCGGAGCGTAAAATATCCATGTGTTTCACGATATACGGAGCCACCAATCTGGAATTTTGTAGAACTGTGTAGTGTGCTTGAGTGAAAGAATGCCCGTCCATACATGTTGTTGCTTTCTTTCCTAGCGTGCCTTTTCCACGCAGTCTCCCCTCATGGCGCGATTGAGGAACACCGATCGGCTTAAGATCAGGAATAAAGTCAACACAAAACTCAATGACCTCCTCTGTTCCATAGCCCTTGGACATGCTTCCTTCTGGCCTAGCACGGTTATGAACGTATTTCTTTAAGACTCCCATGAACCTCTCAAAGGGGAACATGTTGTGTAGAAATACAGGACCGAGAATGGAAATCTCTTCGACGAGGTGAACTATGAGGTGCGTCATAATATTGAAGAAGGACGGTGGAAACACCAACTCGAAGCTGACAAGACATTGGACCACACCTCTGTAAACTTGGTAGAGTTGCTGGATCGATTACCTTCTGAGAAATTGCATTCAGGAATGCACATAGCTTCACAATGGGTACTCGAACGTTTTCCGGTAGAAGCCCCCTCAATGCAACCGGAAGTAATTGTGTCATAATCACGTGGCAGTCATGAGACTTCAGGTTTTGGAACTTTTTCTCTGCCATGTTTATTATTCCCTTTATATTCGACGAGTAGCCAGACGGGACCTTGATACTGCTCAGGACTTGAAAAAAGATCTCCTTCTCTTCTTTGGTAAGAGCGTAGCTGGCAGTACCTTGGTACTTCTCTGGATTCAGGTTGTCTCGTTCGTGCGTACTTTGCTGGTCCTGCCGTGCATCCGATGTATCTTTCGTCTTCCCATACACGCCTAAGAAGTTTAGCAGGTTCACGCAAAGATTTTTCGTCACGTGCATCACGTCGATTGCAGAGCGAACCTCTAGGATTTTCCAATAGGGTAAATCCCAAAATATAGATTCTTCCACAAGGGTACGTGTTAGCGTCTTTCGGAACATTTAGACTGCCAGGACCCTTTCCAAATATTACTTCCAAATCCTTGACCATGCCATATATAACATCACCATCAGGGCGTGTAGGCTTCGTTCGGTTATCTGCCTCACCTTTGAAATGCTTGCCTGCTTTCTTACGGATGCCTGTTTGGAAGAAATCGACGATGACCAAGGTACACATTCTTGTTACCTAAATATATACTGTCAGTCTTATCTAAACAGTGCGTGCATGCATTGTATCCCTTGTTTGACTGTCCTGAAATGTTACTAAGAGCAGGCCAATCATTGATGGTTACAAACAGCAACGCTCGTAGGCCAAATTCCTCCTGTTTGTACTCATCCCACACACGTACGCCTTCGTCAGACCACAACTGTAAAAGTTCGTCAACTAATGGCCTCAGATACACATCAATGTCGTTGCCGGGTTGCTCGGGCCTTGGATAAGCACTGGCATCATAATATACTTTTGCTTCATGCACAACCAAGGAGGAAGGTTATAGATACATAGAGTCACGGGCCAGGTGCTATGACTGCTGCTCTGCTCCCCAAACGGATTCAAGCCATCTGTACTTAGACCAAACCTTAAGTTCCTTGCGTCAGCTGCAAAATCCCCAAACGCACTGTCGATGTTTCTCCACTGAGACCCATCAGCGGGGTGTCTCAGCATCTCGTCTTCCTTACGGTCTTCTTTGTGCCATCGCAACAACTTGGCATGCTCTTTGTTTCGGAACAAACGTTTCAACCGTGGTATTATAGGAGCATACCACATCACCTTCGCGGGAACCCTCTTCCTGGGGCTCGGCTCGCCCTCAACATCACCTGGGTCATCTCGCCCGATCTTATACCGCAATGCACCGCATATCGGGCATGCATTCAAATTCTCGTACTTCTCACCGCGGTAGAGGATGCAGTCATTGATGCATGCATGTATCTTCTCCACCTCTAATCCTAGAGGGCAGACAATCTTCTTTGCTTCGTATGTATTGTGCGGCAATTCATTATTCCTTGGAAGACTCTTCTTAAATATTTGTAGCAACTCCTGAAATGCCTTGTCAGATATTCCATTCTTTGCCTTCCACTGCAGCAATTCCAGGGTGGTACCCAGCTTTTTCTGGCCATCTTCACAATTTGGGTACAACAATTTTTTGTGATCCTCTAACATGCGCTCCAACTTCGACCACTCGTTTTCACTTCCGCACTTCATCTGTTCATCAAGAATGACCCGACGAAGATCATCATCATCGGACTGATCAACAATGACCTCGAGCTCAACTTCGTCTTCCCCCATTGTAGTATCACCGTGTTCAGAGAACACAGGATAGTTGTCATCATCCTCTTCTTCAGGGTCTTCCATTATAACCCCTCTTTCTCCATGCTTGGTCCAACAAAAATAATTGGGCATGAAGCCTTGTCGCAACAAGTGGGAGTGTATGGTTCTTACGCTCGGGTAATTCCTCGTATTCCGACATTCATCACATGGACAAATCATAAAACCATTCTTCAGCTTGTTTAACTTAACCACATCGAGAAAACGATGCATGCCATCAATGAACTCGGGACAGCGTCGATCACCGTACATCCATTCTCGGCTCATCTGCATTACATAAATACATCAAAAACCATTACACCAGCTAAATAATGAATAGAGATACGTGACCAAATTAATTAATACAAGTTCATCACATTAAAACCAAAGTAGAGTAGTGCCCAAATGTAATACATAGTTCTCACGAAACATACATCAATCGAAACTAACATACAACTATCTAAAGAATTTAAATCCAACAACAAATGCGATCAGAATCGCAACCAAGGTAACTATTGAACCAACAGCATAATGATACCAAGCCTCTTGACTAATGACATATTTTCTAATCTTTTTAAGCTTGACGCGCATTGCATCCATCTTCTCTCGTAGCAGCGACGACGTCGGCAAGCTCGACCCCGTGAGCATCAACGATGTCGGCAATCTTCAAGTCCAATACCATCTTCTCTTCCAGGCATTGGAGACGAAGATCTTCACTTATCTTCAATTTTGCTTCAAATCGTTGTTTTCTTTTTTAAAAACTCGACAATAGGGTCGGCTGGAATTTCCGGTTCAACTACCTCCTAAATAAAAATATATCTATGTCAAGTTGGTCGGCATGATTGTTATAAACACGAAACAAAATAAATAGTTATAAAAATATACCACATCCGAATCATAGACCGGACGAGGGCCGACGGGGACGGATATCAAAACCATGACACTATACATATAAAAAAACATAAGAAAATTATACAAGAAATAATTATGCATTTAAATCATATAACTAACATTTTTAAAATAAAAGATAAAAAAGAGGCTCACCGAGGTGGTGTCGGTGACGGAGCGGCGCGGGCGATCGACGGCGGTGAGGAAGGGGACGGGACGACACTATATAAAACCACAAATTATACTTTAATTTGAGCTCAAAATGCATATAAAACAAATGAAATCCCTAACTTAGGATTTCATCAAACACCTTGCAAGCACCACCAAAATCAAACTTGCTAAACTTGCACGAAAATGAGCTAAACTTGAAATGCCGGAAGAGAAGATGAAGTTGCTAACCCTTATATATGTAGGTGCCACCAATCTTGGAAGTTGTTGGAGAAAAATGGTGAATTTGAGCTTGGGAGAGAGGAAAAATGGAGTGTGGGTCGAGTTGCTCAAATGGAGCTGGCTCGGGTGGAAGAAGCAAATATAGGCAGAACCTTTAGTACCGGTTGTTATTACCAACCGGTACTAAAGGGCTTGCCGTGGGGCCACCAACCGTGGCTGCACCTGCATCCCCCTTTAGTACCGGTTTTTCATAGCAACCGGTACTAAAGGTCCATCTTTAGTACCGGTTGGTATGAAAACCGGTACTAAAGGTGCTCAACGCAGAACCCCTGCTGACACACAAATGCAACCGGTGCTAATGCCCCCTCTAGTACCGGTTTTAGGTCAACCGGTACTAAAAGGGGGGGTATCATAGACCTGTTTTCTACTAGTGGCTATGTTCAAAGTTAAGATAAGGTGGCTTAGGCTCATAGCAACAAGGAAAAAGTATCTTCGATCAGTTTGCTTCTTGGGTAGATGGCTTTATTTGAACCCTTAGGGTCTTTTCCCTGTACAGTTTTTTTCTCTTCCATTTTTATGTATAAAACTCTTCTATTGTTTTTAAATTAATAAAATACTGGCAGCAAAATTATGATGTTTCCCATAAAAAGGGCAGGTGTTTAGGAGCTAGGGTTATCCCACAAACCAGGAGATGATGAAGGAGAGGTGATGCCGCATCCGCAGGTCAACAACACAGGGCCGAGATAGATGCAACGGGTGACGCCGGTGACAAACACCAGTTCCATGAGGAGAGCGAAAAAGGTGGTGACGCCATAGGCGGCGGAGGCATCGCTGTCGATAGGCAGTAGGAAAGCTCATTGCAAGAGAGTCAAGAGGGATGCGAGCGCGTGTGGTTGCGCTTCTCGCGTGTGCAAAGCGCAGTGCAGGCCAGCGGCGCAGGAGGTGAGGCAGTGTGGTGGCGCAGGCCCCGAAGGTGCGCATCTGTAAGTTACCTCACGCGGCTAAAAATCATTAGAGATAGACAGTTTTGTCCTCAAAGTTTAATACCGAGTTATCCTTCTGCTAACTCAAAAAAGTTGTAATATCTAAAAGGGCACTTTCTGCTTATTATCAAAAAATTGTAATATCTGAAAATCATTAGAGTTAGACAGTTTTGTCCTCAAAGTAAATGTATTGGTAAGTTGTTGGAGCATTTGTTTTTTGCACAAAATATCTAAAAAGGCACTTTTGCGTATTGGGGGCTTTTTGGTAATTAAGCTATTGTAGATGCTCTTAGTCGTACTCATGCAAAGTTGCATGCATTACGGACCGTACACATGCAACATCATCAAAGTAGGTGGTTGCTATACTAGTACTATAAACTCCATTTCTATATATATTATTCTGGGTCGTTTCTGTCTCCGTCATCAAAAACCTAAAGTCTAATCCTACTCCGCGTATCGGGAACTGGCTAGCGACAGGAGGTGTATTTTAGTTCTGTAGCGGACTAGCTTGGAGTACGTCGTAAACAAGTTAAGAGGTAGCTCATTGACCAAACTTGTTAATTTACGACAGAAACTTCCTGCTAACCCGCCAGGACGTTGGCGAAAACGATCGTTAGTTGTCTCCAATTTCTTTTCCGTGTCTGCGAAAACAAAAAATGATCTCAGAGTTGATACTCTCGATCGGTCGACGTCGACGCCAGCTACCGTTGCGAGGACAAGAACATAGTTGTACCTTATTAGCAGTTGTGGTTCTTGTACGGACTACGGAGGAGCTGCTTTGGATGAAGAAAACGGTAGTTCTTCATCCGAAGCAGTTGCTCCATTTCAAGACTCTTCACCTACCGTATTCTTTGGAAATTAAACGCACGCTGCTGATGAAAACGATCCCGGAGCCAACGGATAGTGGCTTAAATTACAAAAGTGCAAAACGAGTACAACAATAAAGTGAAGGATCGAGAGAACAAGGCGCGCGTAAGAAAGATACATTGTATCATATTGATCTCTTTTCATAACATGTTACAATACCCTGTAGAAAGACGACTAAGGCCTTTTCTCTAAGACGGGTTTGGATGAGCGCCCACAAAGTCACGTGGTGTGGATAACCACACCGTCTTAATAGGATGCACCATCTCCACCCCCAGGGGTTTGCACATGCTTATTTACGAAGAGTCGATCCAGAGCTTGCTTATACGTGTTGGGGCGTGTTGTTCGACGGGTGGCAGGTCCAGCAACGATGGTGTTGCGTCTGCCACGCTCGGAGATGCTGTTCTCGGCAAACTTGAGGCTGGCACCATGGAGCCCCTTGCTCTTCTCCTCCTCCGTCCACTCGGTGCCATAGTAGTCCTCCTCGGTGGCGTTGGCGCTGGGTGGGAGGAGCATGGAGCCCCACTGTGGGAAGTGCACAAGCGTCACGGGGAGTGTGCACACCATGACCATGATGCCCATGTATTGGAGCCCTTTGCCCGTGGAGTACTGTGACGACGTGAAGAACAGGAACTGTGTGAGCCCGCCACCCACATTACCGCCGGCACCGCTCATGCCGGAGATGAGGCCGAGGGAGCGCCGGGAGACGAAGGGATGACTCCGTACACGGCGCCACATGCAGCCTCGACGCAAATGGAATAGAGGACCATGCATGTGATGGATGTGGGGAGGGTGGATGCGCGGCCAAGACAGATGCAGAAGGCTCCACCGGCAGTCTGCAGGATCCAGCTGTTCTAGAGTCGGGCTCGCATACCGAAGTAGCGGGCTCCAAGGTCGGAGAGGTAGCCACCCATTGGGCGTGCGAAGATATTGGCCAAGCCAAAGCAGGCGGCGATGGTGCCGGCGGCACGGAGGTCGAGGTGGAAGCTGTCGTAGTAGTACTCTGCGATCACGTTGTTGGTGGTGAGCTCCACACCCATGCAGTAGCCATAGATGAATACAAATATCCATGTACGGTAGTTGGTGACGGCACCGCGGAGAACGGTGGAGAACTTGTCTTTGTTCATGTCACCATTTTTCTGAAGACTCCCGAGGTTTCCATCAGGAAGGTCTTGTCCCAAGGTGAGCACGAGCAAGCCCATCACCACCAACATCATTCCGGGCACAAAGTAGGCAAGGCGCCATGCTGTGAAAGGTGTCGCACCACATGCCACGATGCCGTCAAAGACAAGAGGCATGATGAGCTGTGTGGCGCCGCCACCCATATCACCCCATCCCGCCGTCAAGCCACCGACTGTGCCGATGATCTTGCTATTGAACATGGTGCTCACCCAGTATTGGCAGGACACAAAGGTTGCGAGAGAGACACCGATGAGGAAGCGGATAGTGATTTATCCGGCGGGGCCGTCGATGATGGACATGCAGAACACCGCCGGCGCCGACAGCATGACGAGGAAGGCGCAGCCGTAGCGTGGGCCGAGGAGGTCGCAGATGGCGCCCATGGCCAACCTGGAGAAGATGGCGCCGGAGACGGAGGCAACCCCCGCGTTGCCGATGTCAGCCTTGGTAAGGTTGAGATTGTCGCGGATGATAGGGATTAGGGGTGCTGCGGCAAACGTGGAGACGACGCAGGTGAAGAAGGACATCCACCCGAGGTGGAAGGCGCGCATGTGGGGTTGCCGAAGGAGAATATCTTGATGGACTTGGCCTTGTGCTCGGAGTCCACCGGCAGGGAGAACGCCGGCGGCGCCGTCGTGGCACCCGCGGCAGCAACCTCCATCTCCATATCTTCTTCTATTGAAGAGGGGAGGCTTCTTCTTCCTTGCTTGGTTGCTCCTTGGAGCTCTCAAGGCTGCACTCTGGAAGAGATAGACAAGAGGAGCTGAGACTTAAAGAGTCTTGAGGTTGCAATGGCTACTGGGTTTGTGCTCGACCGACTACAAGGAGGCACGTATTTATAGGATGGAGCAACAGCCTCAGCTTGGTATATTATTTGGCATATGCTGCCGTTGTTTCGTTTTGTCAATATTGTTCCAGTTAAGTTTACATGCATTTCCTCAAGTTAATGCACAACATTAGTTATATGTTTGACCTTCCCCTCTGTTTCTTAATTAACTCTGTCCAACTAATCAGGAGATTAACATGGATCGTACATATGTCCTTCTGAATTTATAAAAGTGCTGCCAAACAACTTACAGGGGCATGCAAAGAGTTGACTCTGTATGGTTTTTCCATCTGACTGCCAAACTTGCATGTTGAGATATTCGTGAAACCTAACTGATGCTACGGATAAGTAAAAATTCAGAGTGTAGCTACAGAGCGAAATACCGTGTTTAATGTAGCAAAAAATCTCACGCATGATTTACCTCTTAAGTTGTACTCCATATGCATGCAACACGTCGAAAGAGACCCTAAATTGCTATATTATCTCTTCGTCGCTACACCTGCCACACAACTTGACCCGATCTCGGTACGATTGTGTTGTCGACAACCGTTCAAATTAGAGTAGCCTAGCTCTTGCACATGCTGTAGCTGGGAGTAAATTCAGTTTAATGTGTGTTACAGGATTAAAATGTTTTAGAGGGCTAAAGTTAATTAATTAGTGAATTTAGTGCAAGGCGTAGTATGTTACAACATTAAAAGTGTAGAGGACTACTACCTCCATTCCGGTATTCAGGGCCCGTACTGAAAAAAAAATTGTTCCGAGCTCATTGGTGGAAACGTTAGCCAGTACTCCCTCCGTCCTTGAATAAGTAGGTTTAGTACTTAGTCAAACTTTTTAAACTTTGACCAACTTTATACAAAAAACGTCGCAACATATATGGCATAACATTGGTATATTTTGAAACTTCATTTCAAAATGAATCTAGTGATACTAATTTACTGTCATAAATGCGGGTACTTTTCCCAATAAAATTGGTCAAATTTAATAAGTTTGACTTAGCTCAAAAGGTAGAATTACACTTATTCGCGGACAGAGTGAGTAAGTAGTTTTTCACCTTTTTACACTTATTACAATGTTTCAGATATTGTGTGTTATTAGCATCGTACGTACTAGTAATAAATCACGCTTCTATCGGAAAAGGATGATGTCATGTCTACATCAGATAGCTCGTGGGCTTCTTACTCAACATAGCAAAACCAACTTAGTGTTACTTGCAAGTAATTGCGGGTGACTAAGTATTGTCAGATATATTGGCAACCTAAGAAATCCATGCATCTTATCAGGTCTGTCAGGCTACTTATACGATAAGCTTATAGTATATGGTTGAGATTTGGGACGAGATTACCACTAAGCGCATAACTTGGGCGGCCAACCGCGCACGAGTAGAGACAAAACCGTGTAATCGATCAAAGAGTTGACGCCGAGTGAGAAGTTGACTCTTGGCGTGCACATGCTTCCACACATGCAAACCATACGGAATCATGGTGGTTGCATGCCTCGTCATGGATCGATCGGTCATCCATATAATCTACCCGAGATCTGTCTAGAGATCAACAAAGAAGTACTCCCTCCGTTCATAAAGGATGTTATCTAAATTTGCATGTATGTAGACATACTTTAGTGTGTATATAGTTGCATATTTAGATAAAGTTGAGACATTCTTTTATGAACAGAGTGAGAACTAACGTGTAAGAAACACATAGGAAGAGTTGACCCGATACCCAGAGACACATGCGACTAGCTAGGCGAGTGTAGGGTTACATACATGTGGGCGCGTCAGCGGTGTGATCTAAAGTCAATGTACTCACCAATTATATATACATGGTCGGCATCAACCTACAGCTGCCCTTAATTTGGAGCTACTATCAGGGATGCCAACCTACTTATACGAGATAAGCTATACTATATGTACGGCGCTGCACGGAAACTAATTTAAAGTGGGATCGATCTGTGCAGGATTGATTCAATCTGGCTGCAAAGAGTTGCAGTGTGTTCAAAACTTACTCATCCTGCGCCAGGATCTGTTCAAAGCGTATGTACACATTAACTACGCGCTCACGCGCGGCCCTCAAAATCCTCGTTAGTCATTTTGCAAAGCACGCGCCTGGCCGATCTGCCTAACTTCTGCCTCGCTCCCAGGCATGCCTATTTTCTTTGCCCACGCCAGCTCACAAGAAAACAAATGTAAGCAATCCACGTCTCATTTTTTGGTTCCTGATCCATCCGTGATCCATGCTCTGGATCCCGATTTTGTTTTGGTGTGTCTTCAGATCCAAATATCTTCAAGCACATTTTTTAATATGAATGTATGCTCCAGAATCTTCTCTCTGGTCCGAATTTATATGATCTTTTGGGTCTCAACAGGATCGTTTTTGTTATCTGCATGATTTTGTACTCCCTCCTGTTCTTTTTTCTCTGCGTGTAAGTTCTAGCTCCAGCTATCTGCATGGTGCATGCGTATCTCTCCCTCAACGATTGGAGCAAGAAGTTACGGAGGAAGCTTAATGGGAGGGGTATGACCGGAAAGAATCGATCAACAATCCTAACACGCAGACTAATTCGAAACAGAAAACAAATGAAAGAATTTCGGCGCCTGACCAGCAGCTTCGTTTCGCATCTCCTATGCTATACTGTCACAAGCGGCGGCATACTGTTCGTCCGAATGGGGCTGTGTGTGATCAATGTCATCTCCAGAAGTGAAATCCGCTGCTGCATCGCGGTCGGACGCCTCCTCCACATAACCACGGTCATCTTAGTCCTCGAGATCGGATGAATCCGGCGAACAGCTTGACCTAGAGCAGATGTGGAGAGGAAGATGCGAAAATTAAGGTCTGAATCCGTTGACCAAGCAAAAAACTATTTTGATTTACAATGTTACCTGGAAACTTGAACATTCCTCGAGATCGGATGAATCCAGGAACGCCGACGCTAGCAAGAAGCTCGGTTCCATCCAGTCCATGGCGGCGGCCGCGCCGAGCAAGCGAGTCTGCTCTGGAGAATCTAAAGCACGAAGGATCCGAGGCCTCACCGCGTGCTTCCGGGAACACCGAATCTAGAGAGGAGCTCGGTGTAACTCTCCAATCCGTCCATGGTGGCAGAGAGGACGGCGCCGAAACGAGGTGCCGGGAGCGAGGTTCAGGGAAGAAGAAAAGGAAGAGGTCGTGTGTGGCCTAGTGACACGCACATGACGGAAAGAGCCAGTACAGTTTAGTCGCTGCTTAGGCAGATTTCTTGCATTAGCCAAGACACCAGCTCGCGCCCAGGCATCCGCGTTTTCCGGATCTGTACCGAATGAATGGCCAGGATAAGACCGGGGCGTACACCGCGGCGTGGAAAAACCACGCTCTGCTCCATGTACTCGTACACCAGCGTTCGCACGTCGGCGTCGTAGCAGAAGCCGAACAGCCTGACGAGGTTGATGTGGTGCGTCCTCCCGATGGTGCCCACCTCCGCCATGAACTGCTCCTGCGTGGTCCTGTTGTCCTGGCCGGCGTGGAGGCGCTTCACGGCGACCATGAGGCCGTTGGGGAGCATGCCCTTGTAGACCGCACCGAAACCACCGGCTCCGAGCCGGGCCGAGTAATTGTTGGTGAAGCCCGCGAGCTGCTGCGCAGTGAACCGGATGGGCTTCTCTCCCGCGATCTCCTCGAGGAACCTCTCGACGGTGGCGTCTCGTAATGAATGGACATTATTTTGAATCCATGACCAATTATTTAACGGTAAATCTAATAAGGGGACGTGCCCCACGGAAAGCTTCTGTCCGGCGCTGCGTCAATATCTGCGCGTGCTGTATCGTGTGCCTGGAGGAGCTCGCGTCATTGTTTACAGACGCTGGCGTGTGGGCCCATGATTAGCGGGTCTTGATGGGGGCCTGGTGCTGAGCGGATAAGGCAGTTCCCTTTTTTCCATTGTGTGTTTCTCCATAGCCTGAGCTTTCGAGAGAGATGGAGATCCAGAAGAGGAGAGATTGAGGATGACGTGGTGAGAGCAGGCGGGAGTTGCAGGTCGCAGCGGTGGGCGCATGGCGGAGCGGAGTCGTCGGCGGAGTGGCGACGCGCATGCCGGAGCAGGCTCGGCGACTGCGCACGGCGGAGGCGCAACGGCGGCGACCGTGGGGAGTAGATGCTGGAGAAGCAGGAGGCGGCACACCGACGCGTGTAGCGGTGATGGACACGGGGGGCAGAAGTGGCGGTGCAGCCGCTACGGCGACGCCGTTTTCATGGATGTGGGTGGAGAAGGTACGACGACAGCGGGCGGTGCTTGGGAGAGCTGGAACGGCGACGGCGGACAAGACCCCATGACGGAGCAAGCACGACGACGACGGCCGTGCGCCCTTGGCGGAGCAGGCACGACAACAACGGCCACGCGCCCACCGCAGAGCCGGCATGACGACCGCGGCCGCGTGCTCACGGTGGAGCAGGCACGACGGTGGCGGTCTGCCCGCTTGCAGGAGTTGGCATGGCGGCCGTGCTGGTGGTCAGCTGTGCGAGAGCTGCAGGATACGAGCGGAGATGCTGCTATCCTTGACGTTGGCGGTTGGGGGAAACGCCGATCAGCAAAGTTGTGTCGCTGAGCTCGACCGGCTGCCCAACCTTTCCCTCGGCTAGTCAGATGCGCACAACCTCGTCGCTCGATTCCTGAGTGAGCGCCCAACAATCGAGCCGAACAACTCTCAGATTCAACAAGGTATAGCTCATTGGTCTTTGCTGCTGTCCTCCATTCACACACTTTTTTGTGCGTGTGCTTGTGCATCCACATTCGATAGTGAAAAGGCATCCACACTCGATAGTGAAAAGGAAATTGGGATGTTGAGTGTTGCTTGAGAGTTTGTGAGATAAACCTGGTTACTTTACTGCGTACTACATTTTCGTGTCCGATCAGTGTATGACGATTGATCTATAGCGTGAGATGGGCAAACGAGTGAAACACACGGTTTATTTCAACATCGATCGTGGATAGGAATGTAAACCGTCGATGTCAAGCAGTTCTGAATCTGGTCAATTCTCTTACCAAAATAGCTTGGTATTTAGCAAAATACATCTAGGTTACTTAATTCGAATAACCTGGTTACTTTGCATGATATATCTTGTGTTGAAAATTGCATCTAATTAATCCGGTGACTTTATTTTTTTCACAGTTTTTCAGTAACCAAGTTATGCAGTGATAGGCTCATAGCCACCTTGATAGTCCCTAATAGTTCACAGGGGTTGGCAGCTCTTATATTTTGCATGTTTTATGTCCATTGTTGTGTTCCTTTTTTACTTTTTTTTGTAATTTTTTTTTACTTTTTTTAACTCAACTTCGGTTTTGTTTAACACCTTTTGATGAAACTTTTTCACAGTAACTACAGATCAATAGGCTGTCTACAAGAAGCTCATCCTAAATACATCCAAATCTTTTGTCTTCAAACATCAAGGGGTAAGGATTACCATTTTACACTTTGTTACCTGTCAACATTGGCCAAACATTAACCAAATCACTCTTTTCTGTTAGTAGCATTTCTTGTCCAGTGTTGATTTAAGTTATCTGTTGAATGTTACTTCTTTTAGTAACCCCCAAATGAACCATATCTTGGGCAAGACAGTATATTTCCATTTTTTTAGCAGGCAATTATATGTGAAAATAGCTTGGCAACTACATGTTATAACCTGGAAACTACAATGTTAGTAACCTGGCAGTTATCAGATATAACTTGGCAAATAGATGGTAGTAACCTGGCAATTACATCAGATACATCCGGCAACTATATGTTAATAACCTGGCGATTACATGGTAGTAACATATCAATTACATCAGATACATCTGGCAACTACATGGTATAAATTTGGCAACTAACGAAGAGTACATATATTCAAAATGTGGCAGCTGACCTTTCCATCCCTTTGCATTTTACAATATTCACACTCATAGTGTCCTTCGGCAACATTTTTTGCAAGAACGTAGTATGATCTGTTTCCATAGTGTGGAAAACATGGCAACTAGTAATAAACAACCCGGCAACTTATTGTAAAGAACTTGGCAACTTATATAAACAATTTGGCAGTCGATGATATTTTTGTTTTTGTTACTGAATTGAAGTACCTTGTCGTTCTGAAATATCATTGTTACTGGTTTGTTTTAGCATTGCTTCATTTTCATCATCACACTGCATGGGGACAACCATGTATTCCCAACCTGATACAAAATTCAAAAACATGTAAGCTCAAAGTTTTCTAACATTGCTTCTTATATTTTCTAGAGTATTTGGAGTTTAGGATGACACGACTGACAAGAAAATGGTGTGCTGAAGGATAGGAAGCGCAAAAGATACGTGTAGTGTAAGGGATGGAGCTGGTGTTGTGCAAATCAAGAAGTCATAGGTGAAAGGTTTACAAGTTAGACTCTACAAATATAATTTGTTCCTTGTGTTGTTTGCTAAGGTTCCAGATTTTTGTTGTCAGGTTCAGATAGTTTAGTTGCCTAGTTTCTAGTGTCTAGTTGCCAGCTTTTGGTGTTTAGTTGCCAGGTTCATACTCTGTGGTTGCCAGGTTCATGTTCTTTGTATTTTAGATTTTTGATAGAGATGTTTTTTGTCCCCAGTTTATTATTTCCCCAACTTTGCTGTTAGGAGTACCTTATTGCCTAATTTATGTATCTAAAGTACTTGATTATCTTTGTGGTTTAGTTATATAAATTTGTCATAATTGTGTCTATATGGTTGCTGTGGATTTCTATCTTCATTCAGGTTATATTACCAGATTCCATCCTTTTGTGATTAGTGATCTAGAAACTACGCCATGGTATGTTTGCATGTTATCTCTCTAGATTCAGTAGTACCCTTTTCTGCCTTGGATCATGTGTGGGAAAAGATTCATCTCGTTCATAGGTGTCCAATTTTATGGTTTGATTTTGGAGTACGTGGCATGGTGACAGTTGATTGCGCATCTACAGTGGAATTTTTGAAGAAAGATATTGACCATGGCGACGTGATATTCATCTAGTTCCTTGTAAGGTTACATGGCGTCAGGTTATGGTTATGGGATATGTTGGTAGTAGTGCTGCTTTTTGGGCCATACGTCACCTACAAGTCCGGTTGAGAATTGGGTGTGCTAGGAAGGAGCGGGCTACCTTAAAAAAAAAGCAGGAAAGAGCGGGCATGAGCGGACGTGCTGGCGCGTGCTTCCTTTCGCGTACGTGAATATTTAGCGTGGGTGTGGGCGCCGTACGGGAGTGGTAACGTGGGGCACGGTCGCTAGGTAGCACGGTCCATTATTTAATTCTTTCATGTTTGTGTATAGGCTGACGATTGAAACGCGTTGTGGCTTCTCGGCTCCTATGTTTTGCAAATCCAACAATAAAGTGTTTCAGATTTTGACTTGAATTTTTGTCACGATGTATATTGGTGTTGAGTCAATGACTAGACCTTTTTTTCTGAAACCATTTTAGATGTTCAAGCCGGATTCACTTGGTGCACCAATTGCTTGGCTGCATGGGAGACATTCTCCATTAGACACACATGAAACCACAAGTGCTTCCACTCAAAACACGCAAAAAAAAGGAAAAAAATGATATCTCTTCAACCATGGGAAACACCATTGGCGGACGATGAGACCGTGTTTAGGCTGCTCGTCCCGGATGTCCACAGGTTTGCCGCCGCCGGTGCTGCCATGAGATGCTGGAACGGGTTCGCCGGCGGAGCGATGTCCATCTGACCCTCGAGCATCTTCACCACCGCGCCCATTGGCGGCCTCATCTCCGGCTGTTGCTGCACACACCAGAAAGCCACCTTGCACATCCTCTCCACCGTCTCTAGTTTCTCCGGCTCGTCGTCCACGCCGTCAGAACCATCTACGACTTCCATAAGCTGGCCGCTCTCGTACTTTGTCCACGCCACCTTGGGGAACCACTGCTGGCTCTCCGTCGCTGACTCGAGGAAGTTCCTCCTCCGGCCGATGATCTCGAACAGGAGGATGCCGAAGCTGTACACGTCGCACTTCTCGGTGGCTCCGGCCTGCATCCACATCTCCGGCGCCGCGTACCCGGGTGTGCCACGCATCCCGGAGACAGTCTTGTGCGTGTCTGCTCGGTTCAGCAGCTGCGCGAGGCCGAAGTCCGCCACCTTTGGGGTGAGGCCGCCGTCGAGGAGCACGTTCCCGGGCTTGATGTCGTAGTGCACGATCTTCTGCTGGCACTCCTCGTGAAGGTACCGGAGTCCCCTCGCGACGCCCACCGCGATGGCGTTCAGCGTCTTGAAGCCGACGACGCCCCGGCGGCTCTGGGCAAAGAGATAGGAGTCGAGCGCGCCGTGCTCCATGTACTCGTACACCAGCGCTCGCACGTCGGCCTCGTAGCAGAAGCCGAACAGCCTGACGAGGTTGATGTGGTGCGTCCTGCCGATGGTGCCCACCTCCGCCATGAACTGCTCCTGCGAGGTCCTGTTGTCCTGGCCGGCGTGGAGGCGCTTCACGGCGACCATGAGGCCGTTGGGGAGCATGCCCTTGTAGACGGCGCCGAACCCACCGGCTCCGAGCCGAGCGGAGTAGTTGTTGGTGAAGCCCGCGAGCTGCTGCGCGGTGAACCGGATGGGCTTCTCTCCGGCGATCTCCTTGAGGAAATTCTCGACGGTGGCGTCTCGTATCTGGGAGTCAGGCACAAGGGCGTACGGCGCCGTGCTCGATTCTGTGGCAGGCTGTGCCACGGTGGTGTTGGTGTTGATGTTGATGGCGGGGAGACCGTTCTTCTTGACGCATCTGTACACGAAGTAGACTATGGCGACGGTTGACAAGATGCTCAGAACCCCAAGAACTGCAGCATCATGTACGTAGCAGAATTAGGGTATATATGTACGTATGAGCAAAACTTGGAGCAATACACAGAAATCTTGTTTAAATATTGTTCATGACAACATTTAGTGGCCATAAACTGCGAACTTTGTTGGAAACGCACCGACGGAGATGGCCGTGAAGGAGTTGACAGAGCTAGAGACTTCTTTGTTGCCAAAATCGTCGCCAGAGGGTGGTGGGAAACCAGGCCAATTAGACATGTTGATGAAGTTGTTTGGGTGGATGGGTAGGTGTGGAAGAAACGGGATTAGGCAAAAGTGAAGCAGTGATATAGTATTTTCACATGAAAGCTGAATTTATAGGGATTCCTTGGCTACTAGCCAACACCATCGAAGCGGTGACCGTTCTAAAATAAAAGGAGTAGCACTCATTTAACGCGGCAAAGACGAACCTTCAAAAAAACATAATCAATAATAGTCAAACATCTGTTGCTTCGATCGTGCATACAAACCAATAATAGTGGAGTATATGCTGCACCTACGGAGACTTGCGTACGGGGCTTTGACATCAATAATCCTTGGGATGGCGCTCTCTGGCGACCCGGGCGGCGGCGCTCCGCCCCCCGCGTCTCCACGCCCCTCTAGTCTCCGCTCTCCGGCGGGGCTGTGCTCCCGCCCTTCCCTGAGCGGCGGCGGCCTGCGCGGTAGGTTCTGGTTGGCGGTGGACTGGCCGGAGGAGGCGGTCAGCGAGCCCAGCGAGGACGGCGATTCGGCGGCCGCGCCTAGGAGCTCGGCTTCTCTGGGCGATTTCCTGGCCGTGGCCCGTCACAAGGCGTCGCCGCGGCGGCGTACGGCCTTTGCGCCGGGCGGTAGAGGCTCGAGGTTCTCAAGGTCGAGCGGTGGCTCGCCGGCGCATCTGCGGCAGCAGCCGCCATCTGCGTCACGCACCTGCTCCAGTCCCCACCCGCAGGTGTGTCCTTCTACACCCATTCCCGTGCTTTCCGGGAGGGGGAGGTGGTTGCGCCACCGACCCAGGCTCGTCCGGCGGAGATCCTCACCGCCTCGCCGGCGAGTGCGCCGCCGCTGCGGCAGGCGTCGGAACCGGAGGCGAACCTAGGGTTCGTCCGCTCCGAGATTTGGGCCGTGCCCCTTCCTGGGCCGGCCTTTTTCCCTCTGGGGTTGACGCCCCACGAGATGGCCCATTCTGCCGGGAACGGTAATTGGGCTCCAAGCCCTGTGCGGCCTCTGTTGGGCTTGGGGGCCTCAAAAGAAGAGGAGTCAGCGGCCCAGCCCAACGTCGGCCCACCGCGATCTAGTCCAGCGGCGGAAACTACATTTTGGTGGATCCCCCGTGGCTCGCGTGACCTAAACCTAGGTTTTCCGGCGGCGGCTGAGGATATCCAGCGCCATTGGCGATCTGCGCGCCGCATCCAACTCTCTCCACCGCCCACCCTCTCTCAGCCTCCTTTGCGCAAGTGGTGATGGCTTCCGGTGCGGGTCAGGCTGGAGGAGCGGCTCCTGGCGCGCCTGCTCCTAACGCGGCGGTGGGGGCGGCGGGTGCTGCGGCGCCGGCGGCTCCGGGTGCGGGCGGGGGCAAGCGGCTCCCGGCGGCGCGTCCGGGCAAGGGCGGTGGCGTCAATCGACAGGGCACGAACCCCAACCCCAACCAGCAGGGACCCCAGGGCCCTCACCAAAAGTGGTGGCTGGAAAGGGAGAAGAAAAGGGCGGCGCGGGCTCTGTCCCAGGGGGGTGCGGCGGCGACGGCCGCTGTGGCCCCCAACCCCTCCCGCGGTGGTGGCCGGGGAGCAGATCAGGCGGGAGGTCAAGCTCCACCCCCTCCGACCAAGAAGCGCCCGGCGGCGCGCGGTTCCTCGCCGCCCCCGGTCTCTGGGTCAGGTGGCCCGAGCGATTCGCAGGCGGAATGCTTCAAATGCGGCCAAACTGGCCACTTCCAAGCCAAGTGCAAGTTCCCGCCGAAGTGCGGCCGCTGCGGGCAGGATGGCCACCGCTCGGCGGAGTGCGCTCTCGCCGCGCCCTCCCCCAGCCTCAACTTCATGGGCCAGGCCATCCCGGGCGAGGGTTTCTTCTACCTCGACTTCGAGATGGGGGAGGAGGACTTGGAGGACGACTCCAACGAGGCTATCATCTCCTTCAAGAAGGGGAGCGTCTCGGCTCAGGCTCTGGAAGCCGAGGTCCGACACCTTGTCGAGGGCGACTGGGACTGGCGGGTGCGGCAGGTGGCTGCGCAGGAGTTCTCGGCCGTCTTCCCGTCCCGCGAGATCCTCAAGATGAGCGCGCGCAGTGGGAAGCTGTTCCTGCCCCTCAGCGACACTGAGGCGGCGATTCGTCTCGCGGATGCGGACCCTGCGCCGGTGGTGATGTTGCAGGAGGCGTGGATCACGCTCTCGGGGCTGCCCAAGCGCCTCCGGAATGCGCGCCGGCTCATGGCCGCGATGCGCATGCTCGGCAGGCCGAGGTGGATGAGACCACCTTGGCTCGCCCTCAGCCCGTGCGCATGCGCATTGCGTGCAGGGACCCGGCCAAGCTCAATGGCTACGCCCAGCTCTTCCACCGCAAGGAGGGCTTCAACATCGGCATCCGAGTTGACCAGCCCCGGGCTCCTGTGGTTGCGCCTCCCCCTCCACCTCCTCCCGCTGCGCCTGACAGCGACTCAGAGCACAGCAACAGCGAGGAGGATTGGCGGATCGCCGGGGAGAAGGACTTGGCCTACAAGGCCGCCAAGGAGCTTGGAGGCTCCTCGTCCCACACCGTCCAAGGGACGGGCGACCAGCCCATGGCGGATGCGCCGGTGGGGGCTGAGACGGAGGCGGTGGCCTCCGAGCCGCTGGTGGTGGACCAGTACGGCTTGAACCTTCAGGGGGTTGCGGCGTGGCCTCCCTCTCTCGCCACCCTGGAGCGGATGCGTGCGGAGGCAACCTCGCAGGGGCCTAAGACCGTGGTGGTGGTGCAGCCTGCCGCATCTCCACCTAGGTCCTCCTCTGTGCTCCAGGATGGCTCCGGGGTCTCGGATGCGGACTCTGAGGGCGTCGTCGATGCGGAGCCACAGCCGACAGGTGAGGCGCCTGTGTTGCGGCGGCATCGCGCCAAGGCGGCGACGGCTGGTCCGCAGCGCAAGAGCGCGCGGCTGCACGGCCCCAACGCCGCGGTCCCCTCGGTGGAGCGTGCGGAGCGTCGTGCGGCGGTGAGGAACCTGGAGATCCCATCAGGTACCTTCGCTTCCCAATCCCGTTTTGCTATCTTGCATGAGTTACCTGACGAGCATCTAGCCGCGGTAGTGCACGACGTGGGTCTAGCGTTTACGGTGGAAACCGGCCGGGAAACCGAGGTCCTCTCCCTTATTCGTGCTAAGGAAGAGGCTCAGGCAGCGATCGCAGAGGCGAATTTCCGCAAGGAACTTGCAACAGCCAGGGCGGCTGCTGAGGCGCCTAGCGAGATCACCGAAGGGGTTGACGCCCTGGAGGTTCACGCCGGGGATACGGACATGGGTAATACCATGCCCCAACCCGAGACCACCCCACCAGCCACAGGTTCGGGTGCGAGTTTTCAGAAGGTGGCAGCCCGTCGTGGACGGAGGAAGACCACACGAGCTTGATGCGTGCGGGATTCTACAACATCCGGGGTTTCGGCAAACCGGGTCGCCGAACCCAGATCAAGGATTTTATTTCCCGAGAGAGGCTAGACTTTGTGGGGCTGCAAGAGACCATTAAAGCCTCATTTTCTACATCCGAGCTGCTGAGCATCGACCCTGGTGGGCGATTCGCGTGGCACTCGACCCCGGCCAATGGCCACTCCGGGGGTTTGCTGTTAGGTGTCAACGAGGATGCTTTTGAGGTGTTAGAATGGAGTAGTGGCTCCTTCTTCATCAGGGCAGACGTCTTACAGCTGGATTCTGCACAGACTTGGTCTCTGTTTGTGGTATATGGCCCGGCAGACCATAGGCGCACCGATGACTTCCTCGTGGAGTTGTCCGTTGCGGTGGCGGCCTGCCCCTTCCCATTGGTGGTGGGAGGTGATTTTAACCTGATTAGGGGATCAGCGGATAAAAACAACGATAACATCAACTGGCCTCGAGTGCATAAGTTTAATGATTTCATTGCCACTCATGCACTGCGAGAGGTCCGTAGAGGCGGAGCCAGATACACCTGGACCAACAGACAGTTAAACCCGGTTCGATCGGTGTTGGATCGGGTTCTGATGTCGGTTGAATGGGAATTGATCTTCCCGCTGTGCTCTTTGACGGCGGAGACCATCATTGGTTCGGATCATGCACCATTGGTGTTAAGCTCGGGTGAGGAGCTTAAGAAGAGGAGCTCGCGCTTCTTTTTTGAAAAGGCTTGGCTGGAGAGACCGGAGTTTGTGGACCTGGTCTCAGCCAAATGGCGTGAGCTGGAGGCGCTTGGGGGTACCTCCACTGACCCAATTGATGCGTGGCAAGCCATCTCTGCTGGCCTCCGGCAGTTCCTTAAAGGTTGGGGAGCTAATATTGGTAGGGAGGATAGAGATGCTAAGGCTGACATCTTGCGGCAGATCCAGGTGCTGGATGGTCGCGCAGATGCCTCTGGTTTGGATGATGAGGGTTGGGCCCTGAGATATCATCTAGAAGACCAGCTCACCCACTTAGCGAAAGTGGAGGAGGAGTACTGGCGTCAGCGGAGTCGGCTTCAGTGGCTGCTCAAGGGCGATGCCAACACAGCCTTTTTCCATGCTGTCGCAAATGGGCGGAGGAGGAAGTGTGCCATCTCCCGACTTGTCGCGGAGTCGGGGATCATCTCCCACCCTCGGGAGATTCAGGCACACATTTACGATTTCTATCGGCACCTCCTTGGTGAGGTGGGCGATCTGTGCCACTTCACGACCTCCCCCACGCTCTGGGACCCGTTGAGACGAGTCACAGATGAGGAGAACACGGACCTCATGCTCACCTTCACTAGTGAAGAGATGGACCTTGTGCTCCGTAGCATGAAGGTTGACACAGCCCCGGGGCCCGACGGTCTCCCGGTGGTGTTCTTCAAGAGGTTCTGGCACCTGCTCAGACCTTTTGTCCTAGCTATTGCGAATGGTTTTGCCCTTGGGAGGGTGGACATCGCTAGGCTAAATTTCGGGGTCCTCACCTTGATTCCGAAGGTGCCCGGGGCAGAGGATATTAGGCAGTTTCGGCCCATTGCTTTGATCAATGTGATCTTTAAGTTTGTGGCCAAGGCCTATGCCCTTCGCCTCACCCCTATAGCCCACCGCACGATTAGTAGGACGCGGTCTGCTTTCATCAGGGGTAGACACATCCATGAGGGGGTTCTCTCTCTTCAGGAGATTGTGCACGAGGTCAAGTCCAGGAAACTTGGGGGAGTTTTCTTGAAACTTGATTTCGAGAAGGCGTACGACCGCGTTCGTTGGCCCTTCTTACGCGAGGTTCTTCTTCGGAAGGGTTTCGACCCGGGGTGGGTGCATAGAGCTATGGGGTTGGTCTCGGGGGGCCAGACCGCCATCACCATTAATGGGGAAGTCGGCAACTTCTTCAGGAATGGCCGGGGGGTTCGCCAGGGTGACCCCCTTTCTCCACTACTCTTTGACTTTGTGGTGGAGGCCCTTGCGGCTGTGCTGGAGGCAGCCAAGAGGAGGGGACATATTTGTGGACTTGTCCCTCACCTGATACCTGGGGGGTGTCTCATCTGCAGTACGCGGATGATACGATCATTATGATCCAACCGGATGACCTGGCTATTGCTAACCTCAAGTTCATACTCCTATGTTTTGAGAGCATGTCGGGGCTCAAGATCAACTTTCACAAGAGCGAGGTCATGGTCTTGGGGGAATCACTGGTTGAGCAGCAACGGATTGCTAACATGCTTAACTGCAAGTTAGGATCCTTCCCCTTCACGTACTTGAGTCTTCCCATTAGTGACAGGGCGCTCACGGCAGCGGATTGGGGTCCGCTCCCGGCAAAGGTGGGCAAGCGAGCTGAGCCTTGGATGGGCAAACTCATGTCTTCAGCTGCGCGTCTCACCTTGGTAGACGCATGCCTATCTAGCCTCCCACTTCACGCCATGGGGGTGTGCTTGCTGGGGAATGGTACACATCACGCCATGGACTCGCACCGTGCCCGTTTCTTTTGGGGTGACAGGGCGAACAAACGTAGATATCATTGGGTGCGGTGGTCCGATGTGTGCATGCCCAAAGCCTTGGGGGGCCTGGGGGTTATGGACACCAAGCGTATGAATCTTTGCCTTATGGCAAAATGGATCTGGAGGTTGTATGCGGGGGAACAAGGCTTGTGGGCCGATATTCTACGCAACAAATATCTCCACAACAAAGACCTCTTGGTTGATAACCATACGCATGGATCCCAATTCTGGAAGGCCATCCAGAAAGTCAAAGATGTGTTTCGCTTGGGGGCAAAACACAAGGTGGGTAATGGGACATCGACCAGACTCTGGTTAGACTGGTGGGTGGGTCCTGGCCCACTGTGCGACAGATACCCGGGGCTTTTTGCCATCTGTGCAGAACCGGAGGCCTCCATTGCTCAGGCAATGAGACAGGGTCAATGGAACATCCCTTGGCGCCGTTCTTTTGGCTCCGCAGAGGTTGTTTTAGGTGACAACCTCAGGCGAGAATTGGACGGGTTTAGGCTCTCCTCTGGGCACGACCAGATCACTTGGGCTCTAGAACCTTCGGGGAGGTTCTCAGTGAGATCCTTGTATAAGAAGCTTTGCCAGGGCGCCCCTCGCCAACATTTCTTGGAGATTTGGCGCATTGGGGTACCCCGTAAGATTAGGATCTTCCTTTGGCAGCTGATTAGGAGACGTCTCCCATCCAATGATAACATCCGTAGGAGGCGGGGGCCTTCCACGGGGCGATGCGCTCTATGTGGAGAGCAGGAGGACACAAACCATATTTTCTTCACATGTCCTTTGGCGAGGTTCATGTGGAGCGCAGTACGCGAGCTATTGGGATGTGGCTGGAACCCTGCCTGTTTCGCAGACGTCTACCGTGAGGTTCGTAAGAACACGGGTCAGACGAGGCGGGTTCTTTGGACGGCCTGTGCCGCCTTGGTTTGGACGCTTTGGACGACTAGGAACAAGTTCACTATTGAGGGCATCTTGCCCGCACAGGCTGCTGACGGTCTATACAAACTCTCGATGTTTTTGCAGGTATGGAAGCCAGTGGCTAGGAGTGAAGACCGTGGGGCGCTGGAGCTGACGATTGGCAGGATTCGTTCGCTCTATGCCCGCGTCAGGGAGGTGTCGGGATGAGTCCCTGCCCCCTTTTTCCTGCTTCTTCCCTGTGTCTTGTGGGACCAGGCGACGAGTCTCTCGGTGTCTTGGAGGACATAGACTCGGTTATAGGTGCTTGTCTACTTTTCCGGAGTAGTTGTAGCTGCTGTTGTAGTAGGCCCACCTGTATCCCTACTGTCTGCCGCCTTCGTCGTGCGGACATGTATCTTTTCTTTTCGAGCCTGCGTGCTCTTTGGTGTCGGCCTGGCCGAGTGTACGAACTATGTTGGGATGTTGGCTTCATTAATTTAAAGCCGGGCTCATCTTGAGCCTCGGGTCTTAGACTTGCGTACGGACGTCCTCGACGTGCCTGCTCGATCCCTTTGGTTTCTCCTCCATCGTCCCGATCGACCGTACGGCGGCGCCGTACGCCGTAAGTCGTCGCGCTCGTCGGAGTTGACATTTCTGTGTAATGCTTTTTTTTTACAGATGCTACTGCATGGAAATGGAAAGTTGAACATTGGAATGGATGCCGTGCACGCATGATGTCTCCTCCAATTCGTTGATGATGGTGGCCTGGGAGTTTGAATATGGTTCTTCCCGAATTGTAAACACTTTCTTTTCTTGCGCTTGTATGCTGTTCTCTTCTTAGCCACGGTGACCTATATCAGGCTGCCACTTTCTTTTTTGCGGAAAAGGCCTAAGGCCATATATTATCTGAAACCAACCCTTAGAAGAACATCCTTAAAAAAAGAACGAACACATTCTTGAAAAAGTTCAACACCATTCTCCTTCTACATCCCTCGACGGACGGCGAGTGTGAAGAAAGCTCGATGCCGCATCTAGGCCTCCGGCGTAGCAAAACTCGTGTAGGAGAAAACTTGAAAAAACCCAGGCGCTCCTAGAAGCAGCGGCTGGGAAGTCGTCGACGTAGACCAGAAGATGTCGGCAACCATGGTCTTGAGAGATCCCCATCCCGGAGAAGCTAGTACCGAGAAGGGCCGGGAGATAATCCTAGCTCCGGTCAGGCGGAGATGGGGGAAATCAAACTCGCAAGTTCCCCAACAAAGCCGTACTTGACTAGCCTTCATCAGGCGGAGGCCGAACTTGCGGATACCAATACGCTGCGACATCATCCCCACCACTGGACGCCGCAGCTGTAGACAGCCACTTACCACGCCAAACTCCAACCCGTCGACGCTCCTCCGGGGAAGAACACCGATCTGGGTCATCGCCGCCGATGCCCCTACACCAGAGGCAAAGAATTCGAAAACCCTACGAGAACGGTCATATCCGATCCGAGGTTCCACCACCCTCCGGCCGCTGTAGCGGCCGACGGAGGGCAGAGAAACCAGCTGCGGCAGCAGCGCCGGCGACCAAAGCAGGTAACGAGCAGTGCTTAGATCGCCTCTCGTACCTACGTAGCCATAGGAAAATGCTTCACGTGTAGGTAGCTGTCACAGGCTGCAACTTTCTGGAGCGAAACTTCTTCAAAGCAAATCAATTTACATAGAAGAGTCGCCAAGAGGTTGAGATTATAAGGCGGGCTGGCACAGATGCAAAGCGCGCATTCCACGTACGCTGCACTCAACATGGACTACTCGCCTACCATGCATATCAGGCGCTCCGCCTACTAGAGACATCCTCGGAAGAGTCCTACTAATCTCTAAACCTCGACTTCCGCCATGATTCCGTCGACCACGCACTGTCGCCGTTGATAAGTAACATCGTTGAAAACAATGACTAAACAAGGACTAGAACACTGTTGGAACTAATCTTGTTATTAGTGTTAATTTAGGTGATTAGATCTTATTTCAATTTGTGGTCAAGTTGTAACACTAAAAGCTGCGGCACTATGTGTTGTGATCACGTACACATAGGCAAGCTGACAGTGAGTTAGGTTAGTCGTTAGTGGCAGGCTACATGCATGGATCAAGATGGCCGGGTCGTGATGGCCGTTGCGTGAGGTGTGCATGCGGCTGACTAGAGCAGAGTGTTTTAGTGGATCAAGTAGTTAGTGGGATCGTGTGAGTGTGTGCCATGCCCGTAGTGGTTAGTGGTGTGAGTTGTTATCTTGTATTGACTATTAAGCTGAGCAAAGGAATGAGATAAGTAAGGCCTGCGGGTAGAGGATAGATGTAGCCTTTGTGTTTGCCAAGGAAGTGTTCCCGTGTGGCAAAGCTGCTGTGCTTCTTCCTCCTTAGCGTGTGTGTTCTGGTCCTGTGTGTGTGTTTTCTTGTGTGCGTTCATGAGAGAAACAAGAGAGTTGAGAGGTAGAAGAAGAAGAGGGGCTGCGAGCTGCAGCTCCTTCAAACACAAGTGCTACCGCCGTCCGCATGTCACGCTCATCCCGGCTAGGGCTAGGGGCCTCTCGAGCGGTGATCCAGTCCAACAACGATAGACCCTTCATGGGCACCCAGTTCACATACCACCACCCGCAGCAGCAGTTCTCCACACCATCCGAGCTAGCTAGCACACAACCAACCAACATGGGGACGATAGATTCGTCGATCGTATTGGTCGCAGAAAGGGAAGGCCTCCGGACGGGAAAATCCACGGGGGGGGGGGGGGGGGGGGCGATCTACCATCCTGCAGCTGCCCCGGGAGGTAGCCACATCAACAATTTGCACTTTGTCGGGGCCCTGGAGTGTCAGATCTGGAGAGCCCTTCCATGCCAATGGAACCCTTGAAAAGCGCCGCATAGCACACGAGCGCGGGGTGTAATCACCACTCGCGTCCCAAGAACACGAGAAAAATTTGTCCTACCTATGGGTCGGCTCGATCCAGACCGGAAGATTTGCTAGGTCAAGGAGCTCCACTACTGTCGCTCGTGTGGAGAGCACAGGAGAGATATCCGCAAGCCACCCAACGGCTAGCTCCTTGACCTACCGTGATCTAGCGGCACCCCTCGACACAACCATGAAGAGGTTCAATGTGAAGTCGTGGATGTGGCTCCTTGGTATCCACTTGTCCCTCCGAAACAGAGTCGAAGCTATCCATCCCAAGCACCCAAGGATCCACTACTAGTACAGACCGACTCTTTGGACATAGGTAAAAAAAGCATTGGCGACAGAAAAGTGCTCCGTTGTCTCAGACCTATCACTGAGATGAACACGCTCGTTGGCAACGGAGGATTTAACCATCACCAACGAGGCCTATCACCGGCAATGATTTTTTCCTAGCTTTGTTCCTCTCAAGGTCGGGCGCATCATATACAGTGTTTCTGATTCCACTCGTTTGCATTGAGATTTTTTCGTATGTGTACAACAGGAATATAGATGGGCACCACACATTAAAATCTCGCAACACAAGCACCAAAATTATATCATATTTCATTCATAGCTTATACAAAATTACATGCCTCACTCAACTTCTCAACTTATCATAGTATGACGAATTACACATAGTCGTGCCTAAGTATCATGCAAATGAAACAACCTCATTGCCATTGAAAAAGGAGAGAACAAATTAAATTCTTCCATGTGAAGCATGTAGCCACGAAGGAAAAAGATATACTAAGAACATGCAACACCGCATATCGGCTCGACCCTATGCATCAATCAAAAATCAACACTAAGTAAATGTGCTTATAAATTTACAAAAAAATGAATTTAGACAGATTGAAACAACAAATTATCTATGCCTGGAGACAACTCTGCTTGAGAAATCAGCAAACCCATAAGATGGTTGACGACAACAAAATTTGTCGCCGGGGCCAACATTTGCTCGTACTTTTATATTTTTTCACCATAATATAATCTAATATATATCCTCACCGATGTGAAATTTCAGTCACACTTCATAAAACACTCTTATTTAAAAAATAATTTATGCAGCAAGCCAAAACATTACACAACGATGGTGGATGTTTAGGGAGCTCCGTGAATGGAATAGCTTGATATCCTTGTTTACATGTAAATGAAGAATTAAGTTAATTATAAGATAATTCTGTTAACAAGATAATGAAGTAGATGAAAGGAAGAACCATTACATTGATGAGCGCCATTGCCGCTTGATTGAAAAACAACCACCACTAGAGTTATCATGCATTGGAATGAGAGATTTTCTTGTATGTGTACAGTAGGAATATAGATGGCACCGCACATTAAAATCTCACAACACAAGCACTAAAACGATTACATATTTCACTCATAGCACAAATAAAATGACATCATTACATTTATGTCTCAATATGATAAATTTCACATTGTCATGCCTCACTCAACTTCTCAACTTATCATAGTATGACAAATTACACATAGTCATGCCTAACATATCATGCAAATGAAACTACCTCATTGCCATGGAAAAAGGCGAGAGAAAAATAAAATTCTTCCATGGGGAATCATGTAACCACGAAGGGAAATGATATACTAAGAACATGTGATATTTCCGTTGGGACACCCCAAGAGGAAGGTATGATGTAATTCAGCAGCAAGTTTTCCCTCAGTATGAAACCAAGGTTATCGAACCAGTAGGAGCAGTAGCACTTCAGAAGGTTGTTGGCGGCGCCGTTACTCGATCACCAACGTGGAATCTGCACACAACACAATCAAAATACTTTGCCCCAACGAAACAGTGGAGTTGTCAATCCGGCTTGCCGAAAACAAATGATTAAACGTATGGTGTGGAAAACAGTATTTAATTGCAGAAAGTAAAAGAGAACAATTGTTTGCAGTTGCTGGTTTAATCAGTGTAAAAGAATGGACCGGGGTCCACAGTTCACTAGTGGTGTCTCTACATAAATATAAACGACATGTTGGGTAAACAAATTACAGCTGGGCAATTGACAAAATATTGAGCGCATGACAAAGCACACATATATGACAAGTTGGCTACCATGATATTTAATTGGGCATTACGATAAAATACATAGACCGTTATCCAACAGCATCGATGACTAATAATCCACCTTCAGGTTGACATCCGTGTTCCCCGTCGGTATTAAGTTGCAAGCAACGGATAATCGCATTAAGCAATGTGTGTAAAGTAAACAAATACATATGACCGTGGACATAGCATTGTTAGGTTACCCGTAGTAGCAACAACACATCCACAACATTAGGTGTTGCTGTAACTCGCCTAGATTACTGGAGACTGAACCCACTATCTAGCATAAATACTCCCTCTTGGAGTTACAAGCATCTACTTGGCCAAAGCATCTACTAGTAACGGAAAGCATGCAAGATCATAAATAACATGTATCATAGATTAATAAACAACTTTTTTTTAGACCGAACTACCGTAGGGGAAGCCCCTACGGTTATTTCATATTAATAACATAAAGAAGCAGTTACATGGGTGAACAAAGAGAGGGGGTGGAGGAGTCAAACAGGGATGACTCAACCAGCGGAAACAAAGAAAAAACTAGGCGTTCGGTCTAAAAATCCAACTCAAGAGACAAAGGAGTTGGCAGTAGCAATAAGCTGCTGGACAAGGGTCTTCTTGACCCTAAACTGATGAAGCAGAAAATCAAATTTGGCTCTCCTCCGCCAACTCTCCAGCGAAGGGTTCACGCCATTGAAGATGAAGTCGTTGCGTTCTTTCCAAATGTTCCAGGCAACAGAGGCAAAATTTTCCCAGAAGAAGGGCTGAGCAAAAGTGGTCATCGCCGCCTCCATGCGTTCTCTGACATCTTTCGAGAAATTCCACTGTATCCCAAGACGATCCCAGCAGTTTCTAGCAAAAGCACAACTGAAGAAGAGATGCTCTGAGTCCTCCAGAACCCCCTGATTGCAAAGAATACAGTCATGTCCATCATCAATATGCCAGTGCTTGCGATTCATCAAGTCTTTTGTATTTAGACGATCCATTAACAACAGCCAGCAAAAGACTTTCAACTTTGGAAGACATCTAGATTTCCAGATTCTCGAGAGCATTGCATCATCCTGTACACCTTGGAACATATACTTATAGAAGTCAGTTGAGAAGTACTTGTTTTTTCCCCAAACAAACGATCTCACATCTGGAGAGGCCGACAGCGGCAGAGAGTCCAGGCATAACTGTTGCAGGGCTTGATATTGCTCATAAGCTCAACTGATAACGGCAGAGAGAGGGTGGTGCTCATATCTTGCAGTGACAACATATTTCTAACCGAGAGATCTTGCTTTTCCACAAAAGAGAACAAGTGCGGCCATTTATCAGCTAGGAGCTCATCCCTAGCCCAGAAGTCTTTCCAAAAGAAAACAGAAGAACCGTCGCCCACTTGACAGGTGGTAAAGCTTCTGTAGATTTCAACCAGGCTGAAAACATCTCTCCACCAGAAGGATCCTTTCTTGATTTGGGCCTGAGGAGCACCATCATGGTATAATGACCACACTAACTTGACCAAGGGATATCAGCCTTGGTGAAAAATCTATGTAATTGTTTCAGCAGCAAGGCCATGTTTTGCAGTTCTAGATTGATAATTCCCAGGTCCCCCCTTGCCTTTTGGGCGACACACCAAGTCCCAAGCAGCCAGCCCAGCAAAGGATGTGGAATCCTGGCGTTTGTCCCACAGACAATGTCGTCGAACTCGATTCACTGACTTGACAAAGCCCTTGTGGAGTTTCAGAGTGCACATCAGGAATGTGGGCAGGCCTGAGAAAACAGAGTCAACCAGAGTCAGACGCCCACCAATGGGTAAGAACCTAGCACATGCATTCAGCCGTCTCTCAAGTTGATCGCCAACCGGAGCCAGGTCCCTGATCGTTGGCCTTGTCGTGCCCAATGGGAGCCCCAAGTAAGTGAAAGGGAGAGAGCCAACGGCACAATCAAAAACTGCTGCTAGAGAGGCCATCTTTTCTGGAGAGACATTGATAGGAAGGATACAAGACTTTCCATAATTAACTTTTAGGCCAGTGGCTCCAGCAAACTCCTGCAGCAAGTCCTTTAGAGCAAGTAACTGAATTGGACAGGCTTCCATGATTAAAAGTGTGTCATCCGCGTATTGCACAATCGGAAAATCATTTCCAGCGATTGGAAGAGGAGCTTTCAGAATGCCCTCATGAAAGATGAAGTTCACCATGGACTGTAGCAAATCAGAACCAGCAACAAAGAGAGTTGGCGAGAGAGGATCCCCTTGGCGCACACCACGTTTGCAAGCAAATTTCTTCCCGGGTGTTCCATTAAGGAGGACAGAGGAGGTCCCACTGGACATAATACATTTGATCCAACCGATCCAACGATCATCAAAACCCTTGCATTTTAGGATCTCTAAAATTGCCCTATATGCTCAACGGTATCAAAAGCTTTGGCAAAATCCAGTTTCAAAATGATGCATTCCTTTGCTGTTTGCTTGCATTGGTGAATATATTCATAGGCCCAAGCTACACAATCTTGGATCGTCCGAGATTTGACAAAACCATATTGATTAATGTGAATAAGCTGAAGGATTTTCGATTGCAATCTGTTTGCCAGAAGTTTAGGAACTTTAGGCAGGAATTAAGCAACGAAATTGGACGGGATCTCAGGGGAATTAATCTTTGGAATGTGTGTGATGAAGGAATCATTAATACTTTGAAGGTTCACTTTGCCATTCCAAAAATCAGCAGATAAATCGTAGAAGTCCCATTTAATGATAGGCCAGCATTTCTTTAGAAAGAAGCCAGAAAATCCATCCGGCGCTGGAGCTTTAGCATTTGGCAGGCTTTTTAAAGTTTCTTCAATTTCTTTAACCGAGAAAGGAGCAAATAGAGCAGACAGGTCGATGCTTGGGGAGATAAACTGAGAGTAATTGAAAGAATGATCAATATCTTGAGTAACCCCAAGCCTCTGCTTGTAGGAATGCCAAAGCAAGCCTGCCTTTTCTTCATGATCAATAGCGAGTGAACCATCTTCTTGAGCAAGAGAAGAGATGGAATTTTTCCTGAAGCCAACAGTGGCCATAGCATGAAAATAAGAGGTATTCTCCTCCCCAATTTCTCCCATCTTGCCGTGCATCTTTGTTTCCAATAGATTTGCTTGCACTTAAAAAGAAGATTAATAAACAACTTGATCATAGTATACAATATTCATCGGATCCCAGTAAACACAACACGCAACATTACAATAAGATGATCTTGATCATGTTAGGCAGCTCACAAGATCTAAACATGATGGCACAAAGTGGAGAGACAACCATCTAGCTACTGCTATGGACCCGTAGTCCAAGGATGACCTACTCACGCATCACTCCGGAGGCAGGCATGGTGATGTAGAGCCCTCCGGTGATGATTCCCTCTCCGGCAGAGTGCCGAGAAGAGGTTCTGGACCCTCCCGAGCTAGGGTTGACGACGGCGGCGCCTCTGAAATTTTTCGTGGAATATGGCTTGGGCATCTTAGGTATTTTGCATCGGGGGGAATAAGTAGGCGAAAGGGCGGCGGCTGGAGAGCCCCGAGGGGCCCACACCACCCCAGGGCGCGCTAGGGGGGGACCCGCGCCCTGGGTGCATGTGGGGCCCTCCTGGATCCTCTTCGTTGCTCCTTTGGACTTCATGTGTATTCTGATAAAATAGGTTCCTCCGTAAATTTTCGTCCAATTCCGAGAATATTTCCTGACTAGCTTTTCTGGAATACAAAAAACAGGAGAAAACAGGAACTGGCACTGTGGCATCTTGTTTTTTGAAAGGAATGCGGTAGGGGAAGCCCCTACAGCGGTTTTGTTTTTTGAAATAATAAGAACCCAAATCTGCGTCCGTGGGGACTTGAACCTGGGTGGCTGGGTTGTACATCCACTTGCCCTAACCAAGTGAGCTGGGCTCACTTCTTCTGTGGCATCTTGTTAATAGGTTAGTCCCAAAAAATGTATAAAAGTGAGATAAAATGGATGCAAAACATGTAACAATTGGTATAATATCAGCATGGAACATCAAAAATTATAGATACGTTTGAGACGTATCAACATGCAACACCGCATATCCGCTTGACCCTATGCATCAATCAAAAAATCAAAACTACGAAATATGGTTATAAATTTACAAAAATTGAATTTAGACAGATTGAAACAACAAATTATCTATGCTTGGAGACAACTTTGCTTGAGATATCAGTAAACCCATAAGATGGTTGACGACAACAAAATTGGTCGTCGGGGCCAACATTCGCTCTTACTTTCACCATAATATAATCTAATATATATCCTCGACGATGTGACATTTCAGTCACACTACATAAAATACTCTTACTTAAAAATAATTTATGCAGCAAGCCAAAACATTACAATAACGGTTGTCAGCCCAGTAAGAACTAGGGTGTACTGGGCCTGGCCTCTACAGCCCTCGACAGTTGGTGAACGAGATTCACTAAGTACCAGGTCTACAAGCCTGGGGAGCCCGCGAGGCGTGATTGCCTCGCGAGGGCCTGAGGAGGCAGCAGAGGCTTGTGGAGCCCCCTCTCCAAGGATATCCTCCCTGAAGAGGAGTCAACGCCGAATCCTCCACAGGGCGCTCCAGCCCTCAAGAGGGTTCCGTTGCCCAAAAGGGAGCTCTGCAGAGCGCACATGGGCTCTGCGGAGGCCGCAGAGTGACGCGCGCCTGCTCAGAGTGACGACGGAGCTGCAGTTGCCACTTTGGTGATAAAGCAGTCAACAAAGCGGAGCCCGGTGGTGGAAACTACCAAGCTTTCCCCTTTGGTGATAAGGGAGCAGGCCGGCGCTACGCGCCAAGGGCGACGTCACCGTGGGGCACCCCCCCGCGTCTCTGCGGCAGCAGCTGGCCGTCCTTGTTGGACGGTGGCCTTCCTGCAGCAGCCTCAGCTTTTGTGCCGGTGGACCGCGTCCATGAACGCCCGAGCTGCTGTGCACCGTGCTCCCCGCCGTTGTCGCCATGTGGTAGCCCCTCCGCTGCGCAAGGACAGGGAGGAGGCCCGGGGCGCCTATAAAAGGAGCCGGTGCACCACCATGTAAAGGGATCGCATTTCCCTCCTAGTTTAGCCACATACGCGCAAGGAAGCAGAAGGCAGTAGCTTCGCTTCCCTTCGACGCACCATAGCCATAGCTGTGCCTTCGGCAAGCACCTTTGTATTGTGACCCTCCACAAGCATCAATACAACAAGCAGGACGTAGCGGTTTTACCTCCTCAAGAGGGCCGTGAACCTGGGTACGAGCTGTGTCCTCTCTGCAGTGATGTCCCTCCACAGGCTCGACGAGCAGCGTCGCCGTGCCTGCTGAGGGTTGTTTGACGTCGTGGTTCAGCCCCTGCACGAACTCTCTTCGCGAGTGTGACTGCCCCTGTTTCGTGGGAGTCATTCTCCGACAATTGGCACGCCAGGTAGGGGGCTGAGGCGCGTCTTCAACCTTCTTCGACCTCTGCGCCATGGCGGACATCGCGCTGCTCGCGCCAGCCGGCGCGTGTCAGACAGAGCTGAGACCGAGCCCGTCCACACCACCAGGCCTCGCGGCCGTCCCCGCACCAACCTCGCTTCGGGGCGCGACACCGCGGAGCCGCACGTGGAGCACCCCGAAGATGACGACGACCGCCGCGACGAGACGTCGACCGCGAGCGCAGCGAGGACGCTGAGTCCTCGCATCCGTCTCGGCGCCAAAGCGCGTCCACCTGGGAGCCCTGCGCCCAGCCCAAACACGGCGCTGCTCATGGCAGCAGAGCTCTTCCGCTACCGCCCCACCGCCGAGGCGCACGACAACTGGCTTGGCCGTCTCCAGCACCTCGTCGACATCGCGGCTGCGCCGCGCGCGGTTCCAGCACCTTCGCGCTCCCTGGTGCACCACAACTCAGCGCGCGGCACCGCCGCGCATGGAGCCCTCCGCCTCCGCCTCCGCCTCCGCCAGGACCACCTCCGGCTGCGGCAAACAAAGCCGCCTCTCACGCGTCCTCGCCGCATGATTGTCAAATCGTGCAGCGGACGCCGCCGGACGCGCGGGTGGAGATGGAGCGCCAGCGGGACCTCCAGAAGCGCATCGTCGAGGAAATTGGCCAGGCCGGGCGCCAAAACCGCAGAGCTCTCCAGGGCGGCGTGGCCACGTACGCCACAGGCTGCACGGCCTTCACCCGCAACCTGCGCCGCGTCGTCTGGCCGCAGAAGTTCAGGCCAGACCTCCCCAAGGGCTACGATGGCACGAACAACCCCATCGAGTTCCTGCAGCTCTACACCACCTCCATCCAAGCTGCGGAGGAGACGACAAGGTCATGGCGAACTGGTTCTCGCACGCCCTCAGGGACTCTGCCCTGTCGTGGCTCCTGAACCTCCCTGAGGACTCCATCGACTCCTGGGAGGACCTCTGCAAGCAGTTCGTCGCGAACTTCAAGGGCACGTACGAGCGCGCCCTCACCTACAACGACCTGCGCGCCGTACGCCAGAAGTCTGGCGAGACTCTCCGCAAGTACATCCAGCGCTTCAGCCAAGTCCGCAACAAAATCCCCAACATCCCTGACTCGCACGTCATTGCTGCCTTCAGAGAGGGCGTCACCAACCGCAGGATGCTTGAGAAGCTCGGCATCCACGATACCCTCTCCTCTGTCGTGAAGCTCTTCGACATCGCAGACAAGTGTGCCAAGGCTGAAGAGGGTCTCCTCTTCACCAAGGTGGCCTCTGCAGACGACCCTCCAGAGGGATCCAAGGCCCACAAGAAGCGTGACGAGACCAAGCGCAAGCCTACTGCTGTGCTGGCTGCTGAGCCCGGCGCTAAGCACGCTCGAGAGGACTCTGCAGAGGATGGCGAGAAGAAGATGGACAACCGTCCCTTCTGCATCTACCACAACAGGCGCGGCCACGCGACAGAGAACTGCTACGACCTCAAGCAGCTGAGCAAGAAGCGCGAGCAGGAAGAAGGCAGCGGTGGTCGCGGCAGAGGCCGTAACTACCGCAAGGGCGGACGCAAAGGTGGCTACCAGAAGCCTCAAGGGACTCAGGCCAACGCCGCTGAGAAGAACAACAACCTCCCTGACGAGGAGCCTGGGGGCTACCAGGCCCCTAGAGGCGCCATGGCGTGCATCCTCGGCGGGGCTCAGGCGCCCAAGTCCAACAATCAGTTCAAGCAGTTCGCCCGCGAGCTCAACGCAGCGCTGCCTGGGGTGGAGACATCGCGTCCCCTCAAGTGGTCTCAGTACACCATCGCCTTCGACGCCAAGGACCACCCCAAGTCGACCAAGACTGTAGGCACCCTCCCGCTGGTGTGCACCCCCACCATCAACAATATCGCCGTCGGCAAAACGCTCATTGATGGGGGTGCAGGCCTGAACGTCATCTCTGTCGAGACCTTTGAGACGCTTCAAGTGCCCTACGAGTGGCTTATGCCCTCCAGGCCCTTCACAGGGGTCACCAGCGGCTCAATCTCGCCTCTGGGGCAAGTGAGGCTTGCAGTCACCTTTGGCACGCAGCAAAACTATCGCACCGAGCTCATCGACTTCGACGTCGCGCACATTGGCCTGCCCTACAACGCCATCCTCGGCTACCCCGCCCTCGCGAAGTTCATGGCCGTCACGCATCACGCCTACAACATGGTCAAGATCCCTGGCAGCGGCGGCACCATCACCATCCATGGTCACGTACAGGACGCTACACGCGCTGTCGAGCTCGCCTACAAAGCCGCTGCCATGGCGTTCCCTGCTGACGAAGACCTGGAGCCCCTCGCGAGGCCCAAGAAGAAGAAGCAGCTGTTCTCTCAGGAGCAGGCCGCTACAAAGAAGGTGTCGCTGAGCACCAGCGACTCGGGGGCTGAGGGCTCGGGGGCTAGCGTCACCATAGGCGCTGGCTTGCCTCCCAAATAGGAAAGCGCGCTCGTCGCCTTCCTTCGGGCAAATTCTGACATGTTCGCATGGACTCCGTCAGAAATGTCCGGCGTACCAAGGGAGGTGATCGAGCACCACTTAGCTGTGTGTCCAAACGCACGCCCCGTCAAGCAAAAGCACGGAAACAAGCCCCTGAGAAGCAAGCCTTCATCATCAAAGAAGTAGAAAAGCTAAAAGCAGCAGACATTATTCGAGAAGTTGCCCACCCCACCTGGGTCTCTAATGGCGTGGTTGTCCCAAAACCCAATGGGGGAGGCCGGCTCTGCATCGATTACACTGATGTAAATAAAGCCTGCCCCAAGGACCCATACCCCATGCCAAGGATTGATCAGATCGTGGACTCCACAGCCGGCTGTGATCTCCTCTGTTTTCTGGACGCCTTCTCAGGCTACCACCAGATCAAAATGGCTAAAGAGGACGAGGAGAAAACAGCATTCCTCACCCCCTGTGGCGTGTATTGCTACACTTGCATGCCCTTCGGGTTGAAGAACGCCGGCGCCACCTTCCAGAGGCTCATGAGGATCGCCCTGGGGGCTCAGATGGGAAGAAATGCAGAGGCATATGTTGACGACATCGTAGTCAAGTCTCGCGAGGGAGACACTCTCTTGAAGGACCTCGAGGAGACCTTCGCCAGCCTGCGCAAGGTGAACATCAAGCTAAACCCCGCCAAGTGCGTCTTCGGGGTACCTTCAGGCAAACTCCTCGGGTTCCTCGTGTCCCATCGCGGCATAGAAGCAAACCCTGACAAGATCAAGGCCATAGAAGAAATGCAGCCACCTCGCCGCCTCAAGGACATGCAGCGCCTAGCTGGGTGCATGGCCAGCTTGGGCCGCTTCATCTCCAAGTTTGGCGAGAGGGCCCTGCCATTTTTCAAGATCATGAAGAAGTCCGGCACCTTCAAGTGGACTCCAGAGGCAGACAAGGCATTTGAGGACTTGAAGAAGTACTTGGCTAGCGCACCAGTTATGGTAGCCCCCAGGACGGGCGAGCATCTAAAGCTGTACCTTGCAGCCACTCCACAAACCGCAAGCGCCGTCCTGGTGGTCGAAAGAGAAGAGCCAGTCCTCCCCAAGAAAAGTGCTGCCACTCCAAGTCCAGAGCCTCCCGACAAGGAAAAAGTCCCTCCAGGCCCAGAGCCAGACCCACAGCCAGCTGTCGAGCCTACTACAGGCACCCCTGCTGAGACTCCTCCACAAGGAAACCTCGCCAAAGGGCCTGAGGAGTCTCTCGAGGGAGCCAACGCGCGTCACCCTCCACAACCCTTGTCGAGCATCCTGTCTACTATGTCAGTACTGTGCTAAGAGATGCTCGCGAGCGGTACCCTATGCAGCAGAAGCTCCTTCTCGCCCTGCTCATCGCCTCCAGAAAGCTGCGCCACTACTTCCAGGGCCACCCTGTCACGGTGGTCACATCATTCCCCTGGAGCAAATCCTGCGCAACCCCAACGCCACTGATCGCGTAGCAGGGTGGAACATCGAGCTGCAGCCTTTCAACTTGCGTTTTGACACCACAAGGGTCATCAAAGGAAGAGCACTGGCAGATTTTGTCGCCGAATGGACAGACCCAACTCCTGAAGAGCCTCCTGAAGCAGAAACTGTACCGCCTGGAGATACAATGCCAAGCCACTGGACCATGCACTTCGATGGAGCTTTCTCCTGCCGCAACGGAGGCGCTGGCGTTGTCCTGACCTCACCTAAAGGCGACAAGCTCTACTATGCCATCCAGTTGTGTTTCACGATGGACAAGATCTCCAACAACATCGCTGAATATGAAGGCCTCCTCGCCGGGCTCAGAGCTGCCATTGCCCTCGGTGTCAAGCACCTACTCATCAAAGGCGACTCCCAGCTCCTGGTCAACTTCTCCAACAAGAGCTACACCCCTAAAGACAGCCATATGGCTGCCTACCTTGAAGAGGTCCGCAAGCTCGAGAAGCACTTCAGGGGCATGGAGCTCATGCACATCCCGCGCAAGGAGAACCAGGAAGCAGATGACATCGCCAAGCGCGCATCGCGAAGGGAGGCCCAGCCCGCAGGTGTCTTTGAAGAGAGGCTCTCCAAGGCGTCCATAAAGCAGCCGCTGCAAGCACCAGCTACAAGCACAGACGAAGTACTCCCACCACCTCCCACAGGTGGCGCACCCAACTGTGGCCCATCCTCAGGGGAGCGTCTGATGCTGACCATGGTGCACCAAGAAACAGGCTGGGTTGACGAGCTCAAGGACTACTTGCTAAAAGGAGTCCTTCCCGAGGAAGACGCAGAGGCAGAACGAGTCGCTCGACAAGCGAAATCCTATTACATCCTTGAGGGAGACCTATACCGCAAGCGCCCAAATGGCATTGCCCTCAAGTGTGTGCCTCCTGAGGAAGGACGCATGCTCCTCAGGGACATACACAGTGGAGAGTGCGGCCACCATTCCTGCGCGCGCACCCTCGCGGCAAGGTCTTCAGGAGCGGTTTCTACTGGCCTCAAGTGCTTCAAGATGCCGTCACCATCGTTCAGTCTTGCGATGCATGCCAGTTCCACGCCAAGCAAGTCCATCAGCCTGCACTGGGACTCCAGACCATCCCGCTCTCCTGGCCGTTCGCGGTCTGGGGGCTGGACATCTTGGGACCCTTCCCGAGATCGCAAGGGGGCTACCGCTTCCTCTTCGTGGCTGTTGACAAGTTCACCAAATGGGCAGAGGTTGAAGCGGTGCGCACCATCCCAGCCAGGGCAGCCGTGAAGTTCATCAGAGGCCTGGTCTGCCGCTTTGGTGTGCCAAACCGCATCATCACCGACAATGGCTCACAGTTCACCAGCGGCATCTTCAGGGCTTACTGCGAGAGCCTCGGCACCAAGCTCTGCTTCGCCTCGGTAGCTCACCCACAGAGCAATGGTCAAGCCGAGCGAGCAAATGCTGAGGTCCTCAAGGGCCTCAAGACGAGAAGTTTCAACCGCCTCAAGGGCTACGGCAAGGGCTGGATCGATGAGCTCCCCTCCGTGCTCTGGTCCATCCGCACGAACCCTACAAAGCCCACTGGTGAGACGCCATTCGCCCTGGTGTATGGAGCCGAAGCAGTCCTCCCCACAGAGATCAAGCACGGGTCCGCAAGGGTCCTTGCCTTCAATGAGGACAATCAAGAAGACCTCCACAACGACGACCTGCTGTTCCTCGACGGGTTGCGCCGCCGAGCCGCCCTCAGAGCGGCAAAGTACCAGCAAGACCTGCGACGCTACCACAGCCGCCACATACGTCCGCGCACTCTCGAGACAGGCGACCTTGTCCTCAGGAGGATCCTCTCCAGGGAAGGTCTCCACAAGCTCTCGCCCATGTGGGAAGGCCCCTACAGGGTCGCGCATGTCGCCAGACCTGGCGCGGTGCGCCTCGAGACGGAGGACGGCATCCCGGTCAAGAACCCTTGGAACATCGCGCATCTACGCAAGTTCTACCCGTGATCTCTATCACACCAGGCATTTTTTGTCTCTAGAGGAAAGCGCACAGCTTCACCTCCAAGCTTCACAAAAGCTTCTCTCTCTGAGGGCCAGTCCCTCTGAGCTCTTCCTGTAACGTGCCGCCGCAGGCCGTGAAGAGTCTCAGCCACTGAATGTGGTCCCCATGCCTCGACATGGAAACTTTATCTTGGCAAGCCCAAGTGTAACGAACCAATTCGTTTCCTAGTGAAACATTGCGCTGCGGCGCCGCTATGTAATATTTTGGGGGTGAGTTTTAGTTTCATTACTCTGTGTTTTCATTCGCGCTCATATCTTTCCCCTTGCGCACCTCGCGAGCGGGGGCTGAGTACGGTGACTGTGCCTCGGGAGCATCCCAGCAGCACCGCAAAACCCAAAAGGATCCGAGCTCTAACACGTGAGCACGCTCTCACGCCTGTTACCTCACCAAAGAGCTCTGGCCCAGGGGCTTGCTCCCAAACCTGCCACCTCACCTAAGGACCTTTGGTACTTACTCTCCTCGCGAGGCACCCATGAGGAAACCTATAAGCGCGCATGAGTTTCTCTACCATGTTTTGCTTTGGTTCCCCTCTAACCTACACAGGGAACAAGAGTCCCCCCAAGGCTCGTGGAGTCACGCTCCAGACCCAAAGAGGGAAGCACACCTTCAGGGAAATCAACGCCCTCCACGAGGCCAGAACCTCGCTAAGCTAAGTCCTGCGCTTACACCTCAGGCGTTGTGTTTTTCCTCTCACGAGCAACTTCCGTCCCTCGGGCGGGTTTTTCTCCTTCGCATTTCATGGACTGCTTGAGCGTCAAAGGGGAGCCCTCGAGCATCGCGACTCGAGAGCTCTTACCTCTCTAAGCCTTAAACACCCCCCGGCCTTGCTGAGTCATTGCTCTGGCATACCGTAGTGGCGGAGTCATAGCGCTAAGAGACGGGTCCTGACGACGTAAAGCGAAAAAGGCATGGAATAGGGATAAAGCCCGTCGAGGGGCACACACATTGCAGCACAATAAAGTGTTTTACAGACCATCACAAATAAAACAAGTCTTTAAACAAAGATAACTTGCGCCTCAGGCGCGTCTTGTGGCAGGAGCAGCTTAAGCAGATGTCTTGGCGTTATCCTCCTCAGCGTCATCCTCCTCAGCGCTTCCTCCTCGTCGTCTTCCTCCTCGCCAGAGGCCGGCTCATCCGCGACTCTCTTGAAACGGTTGACATAGTCGTTGATCTCTTCCCGCAGAGAGTTGGAGAGGCGCGTCGCGATTTGGATATCCTCCATGGGCTCGGTCACGGACGCGTAGTCGAAGCCTGTGTGAAGGCGCTGGAGGTTGACGAAGACACGCTCAATCGCCACCTGCAAGAGCTTGCGACACTCCTCGTCGACAACATCGTCGAGTTCCGCCACAGGGCCCTCAAGCGCGGAGAAGAGATGGTCGAAGTAGGCCAAGTACGTGGCGGCGTCGGCGTTCCCATGAGCGGGAGCGGCGGGAGGATCCACCCCAAGCTTCCCCGCGAGAGCGTTCCCGCGGGTCACCAGAGACTTGAACATGCGCTCCCGCTGCTGCGTCAAGACCCGTGCCGCAACCATGCTCTGCTCAGCCTCCTCGACACGCTCCACGACAGGGGCCACCTGTGCGTTCAACTCCTGCATGTCGTTTGTCAGGTTGTCGAGGTCGTGCTGGACGCGCACGAGGGCCTCTTCCGTGCGGCGACGGGCATCATGGGCACGCCTTACTTGGGAGCTCAGGTTGACAATCTTCTCATCCAGCCGGCGGATGCGCTGGGCGTCCTCCGCGCGCTTCCTCTTGAAGTTCTCCTCCTGCCGCTTGAACTTCCCAGCGTAGTCCTGGGAGACGGACTGCGTGACGGACTTTGTTACGGCGGCGCGGTACTCCTTCTGCTTGGCCTGGGCTGCTGCCTCCGCCTCTTTCTTCTTCTCAGCAAGCTTCTGGTTGGTTTTCTCCACAAGCTCCAAGTGCCGCGCCACCTCCTGGTCATGTTTGCCCATGGCCTCAGCCAAGCTGCTCTCGCGAGACTCGAGGGCCTCGCGCTCCGTGTTCAGCTCCACCTCAGCCTGCTCCACCTCCTCTTCACGCTTGAGCACGTCCGCCTCGCGCGTCGCCATGGCCTGCTCGCGAGCCTCCAGAGACAGACGATGCTGTTCCAGGGACTTCCGCATCGTCTCAGGTTCAGCAATGATCTTCAGCTCGCGGTCCGCCAGCTCCTGGCGCTGGTTGGCGAGCGTGGTCTCGACGGTTTGGCGCTCCGCGGCGGCTGCCTCGCGGTCCTCCGCTGCCGCCTTGCGCTCGGCTTGGACAGGCGCCAGGGCCTCTTGAGCCTCGCGCTCCGCGTTGTCGCGGATCTCCTTGGCGATGCGGAGGGCCTCGTCACGCCGCGCCTGCAGTCTCTCGTCCTCCTGGCGGCAACGCTCTCTGAGCTCGAAGAAGCAGGCCCAGTCCGCCGCGAACTCGGCGTACCTCCGGTCGAGCTCGTCTTCCGCGAGGGCAAGATGGGCCTCCAGCTCGGCAAGCGCGTCTCGCGTCAGGCGAAAGGCAGAGCGGCGGCGAACGTCACTCCTGCTTCTTCTGCTCAGGACCAGGGCCCGCGAGCTTCCCCTGGCGTGGACCACGGTGCTTGGGCCAGGGTCGACGCGGGCCCCCTGGGGCGAGCCCCCACCGCCCTGTGCGTTGTTGTCCTCCGCGGACGCCTCCTCCTGTGCTTCGGGGGCTGGCGAGGGTGGCCTGGCCACCACAGGATCCGTCGCAGCCTCGCTGGCTGTGGCCTCAGAAGGAGCCGCCTCCCCTACAGGTTCCCGGCCTGGAGAGGGCGGCGGAGGAGCTCGCTCCTCCATCACAACATCAGCGCCTTCTGGCGCCAGCATACTGGTCTCCGCCGCCTCCGCAGCCGGAGCCTCCTGTTGCTCCTGAGCTGCATCATGCTGCGGCGGCGATGGGTCCTTCTCCACCTCCTCCTCCTCCGTCTCCGCAGGAGGAGGTGAAGCAATCACATCTTCAAGAGGCACGACCTCCGTGGGCCTCGTAGTCTCTTCAGTGACAGGCCCTGTGGCGTCCCCCGCCACAGGCCTGCCAGTCTCTTCAGCAATTGGCCCTGTGGCGTCCTCCGCCACAGGCCTGTCAGTCTCTTCTTCAAGGGGCGCCATAGGCCCCTCAGTGACAGGCGTAGTGCCGCCCCGCACCTCGAAAAGCTTGCGGAGCCTGCGGCGCTTCGCCTGGACCAAATCCCTGTCGAGCAAGACAGTGAGACTTTCGAGAGAGACAAAGAATTCTTCACGAATAAAGACAAGTCAAGGGAACAAGGCTTACCCGGACGGCTTGGCGCGGGTGTCAACCCACACCTTGCCAGATGAGCGCCGCAGCCCTGACGACAAGGCACCAGCGCTGGACCCTTCAGGAGCCGCCTCAGCCTTCCTCTTGAGGGAGTGCTCTCCAGGCTTCTGGCGGCCTTGTCGTGGATGGCCTTGGTGCGGGGCTCGCGCCGCTTTGCCGCGGCCCCGAGTCACTGTCTTCCTCTTCGTCTTCTTCTGTGGCCCGGCGAGAAGGGGCCACCACAAAATGTTCGTCCACGTCGGACGAAATCTCCAGGATCTCCGCGTCAGGAGCCGCTTGCTTGGAGGAGCTCGCCTCCCCTGCTGAGGGGTTGGCTCCTCTTGCATCAACGTCTGGCTCCGCGTCAGAAGCGGCAGAGGACTCTCCAAGGAAGTCCTCCTCCACCACGGGCGCCGCGACCTCCTTCACCACTTCCCCCGCCAAGCCCTGAGGAGTGAACTCCGGCATCTGCTCCAGAATCGGGAGGCGCTTCTTCGGAGTAAGCTGATGCAGAGGCAACAGATGCTCGTTGCTCGGCACAGGGACCTCAGGGGCGATGAAGAGGGTCCCCATGATGAAGGCGATGTCGTCGGGGGTGAGGGAGGTGCAGTGAAGCCGCATCGGGTCAGACGTACCAGAGTACATCCACATGGGCTTCGTGTGCATCTGAAGAGGCGCGATGCGGCGCCTCACGAAATCCTCGGCAACCATCTGCCCCGTGAGGCCAGCTTCGCGGACGAGCTTCATGCGCGAGACCAAGTGCGCGATCTTGCGATGCTGGAACTTCTCGCTAGACCAGTTGGAGTTCTTCAAGGGCGGCGCCTCAGGGACGTCGAGGAAGGCGCTCTGCGTCTTGGCGTCCACGATGAACCACCGCTGGTGGAAGTCCTCCACGCGCTTCGTCACCCTCGTGACGGCCTTGTCGCCATCCCACGACATGGGAATGTAGACGCCGCCCATCCCGTCCGCGATGCGGAAGGACACGCACCCGGTCCGCTCGCCCGGCGCCGTGTTACGGAGCGCGTAGAAGCTCCGGAATAAGGGCACGGACGGCACCACCCCCAAGTACGCCTCGCACAGATATGCGAAGACGGCGAGAATCAGGATGGAGTTGGGGTGGAGGTGCAGCAGATGGATCTGGTAGAAGCTCAGAATCTCCTCGAGGAAGGGGGAGAACGGCGGCACCAGGCCTGCGTACAGAGTGTGAAGAAAGATGGGGTAAAGCCCCGCGGCAAGCTTGCCAATGCGCGCCGCCTTGATGCCGGTGGCGCCGTGCTCATTGTTCCTGCCCGCGGCTACCGGGCGGAGCCTCTCCAGCGCGTCCGGCGTGGAGATGCGCGTGCCGATGAGCGCCGGCGCAAACTCCTCCACGCGCTGCGCTCCAGCAGGGTCCTCCACCATCGCCGCCTTTCCCTTCTTGGGGCCCATGGCTTGCAGCGGATGGGCGGCGGAGGAGCTCTAAGAAGATTTGGGATTCGCCGGAGCAAAGAAGAGCAGGAGGCTTCGGCGAGAAGAAAGGGCGCGTAATGAGGGCGTAACTGACGCCCCGCTGCCGCGGCAGGCTTTATATCGCGTCAGGAGCAGTTACCGCAGCGTGGTGGGCCCCGCCACGATGTCCACCTCCTCCGGAGAAGCCGAGATGCGGCGCCTGCGCGACACGTGTCTCGGGCCGGCCGGACACTTTGGGCCCATGACGATTCGTCTGCGTCCGCTGGACCGCGCCGTGCCCATCATGGGCCCGGGGGCTACTGTCAGCCCAGTAAGAACTAGGGTGTACTGGGCCTGGCCTCTACAGCCCTCGACAGTTGGTGAACGAGATTCACTAAGTACCAGGTCTACAAGCCTGGGGAGCCCGCGAGGCGTGATTGCCTCGCGAGGGCCTGAGGAGGCAGCAGAGGCTTGTGGAGCCACTCCAAGCTGCCCCCTCTCCAAGGATATCCTCCCTGAAGAGGAGTCAACGCCGAATCCTCCACAGGGCGCTCCAGCCCTCAAGAGGGTTCCGTTGCCCAAAAGGGAGCTCTGCAGAGCGCACATGGGCTCTGCGGAGGCCGCAGAGTGACGCGCGCCTGCTCAGAGTGACGACGGAGCTGCAGTTGCCACTTTGGTGATAAAGCAGTCAACAAAGCGGAGCCCGGCGGTGGAAACTACCAAGCTTTCCCCTTTGGTGATAAGGGAGCAGGCCGGCGCTACGCGCCAAGGGCGACGTCACCGTGGGGCACCCCCCCGCGTCTCTGCGGTAGCAGCTGGCCGTCCTTGTTGGACGGTGGCCTTCCTGCAGCGGCCTCAGCTTTTGTGCCGGTGGACCGCGTCCATGAACGCCCGAGCTGCTGTGCACCGTGCTCCCCGCCGTTGTCGCCATGTGGTAGCCCCTCCGCTGCGCAAGGACAGGGAGGAGGCCCGGGGCGCCTATAAAAGGAGCCGGTGCACCACCATGTAAAGGGATCGCATTTCCCTCCTAGTTTAGCCACATACGCGCAAGGAAGCAGAAGGCAGTAGCTTCGCTTCCCTTGGACGCACCATAGCCATAGTTGTGCCTTCGGCAAGCACCTTTGTATTGTGACCCTCCACAAGCATCAATACAACAAGCAGGACGTAGCGGTTTTACCTCCTCAAGAGGGCCGTGAACCTGGGTACGAGCTGTGTCCCTCTCTGCAGTGATGTCCCTCCACAGGCTCGACGAGCAGCGTCGCCGTGCCTGCTGAGGGTTGTTTGACGTCGTGGTTCAGCCCCCTGCACGAACTCTCTTCGCGAGTGTGACTGCCCCTGTTTCGTGGGAGTCATTCTCCGACAACGGTGGCTTATGTTTAGGGAGCTCCGTGAATGGAATAGTTTGATATCCCTGTTTACATGGAAATGAACATCGAGCGCCCTTGCCACTTGATTGAAAAACAACCACCACTATAGTTATCATGCATTCGAATGAGATCCTCTAACAAGTGATAGTTTTTTTGCCTTTACTTGCAACGAGTTATAATTGTGGTGAGGCTTTTTATTCAATGTAATCAAAATATAATTTTGTTTTCCAAACGATTTCAAGTTAGCCATAAGATCTATATATGGAGTTATATATTAGAACACATGACCTACTTAATCATATTTTTTACAAAGAGAAAACATTTGGCTGTCGAGGCTTCGATGCATGGGCATGATGGGAGCGACAGAGAAGATGGCATGTAGCCCAATCCTTGATCTATGCCACGGGGGCTAATGCTACAGGTGTTTACTTGGATCCTTTCATTTATACTCTAAGCGCGATTGCTATAATATATACTTCCTTGACCACTTTAAGACAGATCGATCTTAAGAAGATCATTGCCTACTCCTCAGTACTCTCAGCAGGGGACTCGCGACATCGATGTTGTCTTGCCCCCATGTTGCATGGCCGAAGGGCGGTGCTCCGCAACCACTCGAGAGTGCTTGTTCTTCGTCTAGGTGTAAAGCCATCACAGAGCATCTTTGTCTACTCTATCTGGGTACTTCTCAATGACGTTACCCTCTCCAGCGTCGGCAGTCTATACCTACACCAAGTTTGTATAATTAGCCTTATTTATTCTACTCTTTTTCTACATATATTATAAAGGCATATCATGTTATTAATCTGTTGGTAAGGACCGTGTATAGATTTTAGCACCTCTTGTATACTGGTGGCGTACAAAATGTTAGTCGGCGATAATGTGTCAAGATTCACCTCTAAATCTAGTCCTAATCGATATATCAATGCGATCATGTATGTTTTTGAAAGGAAGGGCATGAAAAGATAGAGTAGATTGACTAGAGAGTTTGCTCAAACATAAGTTCTCTAGACATGCAACTACGTGAACAATCCTATATGATGAGGAAGATACAAACTAACAAGATAATCTAAGAAAAATAAGCTAGTAAAACAAGTAAAGGAAGGTTAAGAGATAACCACACAAAGACGCAGAGATTTTATCCTGAAGTTCCCTTCAAATGAAGGTAGTCTCTGTTGGAGAGATGCGGAGTCACAAAGTGATCCCCGAATAGCCCTGATATGGCACGTTGTGTCTCCTTTCTGCTTTCCTCCAATGTGGAGTGGCACGATTCACTATATGATGCCCTTGAGATCCGCAACCAAACCTTTACCAGGATGAGCCACACTCCACAACTGAATCGCAGACTCCCACCAAAATCCTGCGGCTCCCAAAGACACAAGACTCACAAGGCCGAGGCACAACTCCACAACTCAATTGGATGCTCCAGGTTGTCCCCGTGGCTCCCACAGTCATAAGAACGACCAACGACCGTCTAGGGTTCAAACGAACACAAGAGTGACAAGTTCCTCAACAATGGAATGGATGGGGAAATCAAATCTCTTTTGTGGAAGTGTATATCTAGGTTAACTCTCCCAAGTCTTAGAAGGACAAGGTGTTTGAGTGGGTAGGGAGAGAGATTTAGGAGTTTTGAGATTGCAACAATGGTGGGCGAAATAGTTCTGGTCGTAGTTCCAGGCCCAAGATAGGAGAAGGACATTTATAGGTGTATCCAAAATGTAACCGCTGCAGGAAAACTTACCCCGGAGACTCTGGCCTGGGGAGGCCAGAGATTCCGGCCAGCGAGGGGCCAAGAGATCCGGCCAGACCGGAAACTCTGATGAGCTTCTGGTGTGTTTCCGGGGTGACTCCAGTAGGTGGAGCCATCGGTGGCACACGATGGAAAATGGATAGGTCGGAAACTCCGGCTGCCCTGAGTCCGGAGACTCCGGTCCAAGTGGACCGAAAACTCTGGCCCTGGCAGACCGGAAACTTCGGCCTGAATTTCCAGCAACCACTACCTTTTGAAAAACCTCTTCACCATTGTTTTTCTATGGGGTATTTGGGTGTGAAAGAGATAAAGTGCTGAAAAACATTTCTCAAACTTTTCAAAGAGCAACCCCTCTTGATAGTACGTCTTTCCTAAGACTCGATAAAATTAAATCTCCGAAACACTGACTTCAATCTTTTCTTTTTTTTAGGGGTCAATCACCATCTTGTGAAATTCATCAATTGTACCTATAGTACTTTAGCACACGGTAAATATCACTTATGTTGTTAACAATCACCCAAAACTAGATAGGAGATGCATGTCCTTTCAGGGCCAACGGCCCCCAATAATTTTCATTCAAAATGAAAACTGATAGTACAAGTGTTGTTCTGTCAGTTTTTTCATGCCCAGGGGTACAGCGCACCCCTGCAAAGCCAGAACTACTCCTCTTTTATGAAACTAGAACAAATGATACCCAACTAACACAGCAACACGCTACCAGCGATTATCAGAAACACTACAAGTTCGGGAACGAACAACAGAGTACATCCATCCGACACAAAACCTAGCTAAGGCAACAAAGCCACAACTCCTCTGTGTTGTGTGCTTCGCAGGTTTGTTCTCTGGAAATCAGCCCAATAAAAGATAAAGTGAGCCATAAGAAAAATTACAGTATTAGGATCCTGAAGGATCATTCCGTTAAAGCATGTATTATTTCGGGTCTTCCAGACTACCAAATTAACGCAACAACCCCTGCCGATATCAAGAACATATCTCTTACAGAAAAGGAGTCGAACCAGCTAGGTAAGTTATCAAAGCTATCCGGAACCGATTTTAACATAAATGCACATCTAACAACTCCACACAGATATTTAGCACCAAGTAAAGAAAAGGTGATCTATAGTCTCTACATTCGAACACAACATGCACTTTTCCAAACCCTTCCATCCTCTAGATAAAAGAACATCTTTAGTGCCACTTCTTTTGGCTACTGCTTATGCATAAGCCGACTTATGGATTCCGGTGGGGAAAAACTGTTGTGGGAAGAAGCTCCTAAAAACTGCTTGGAGACTTCTTTTGGGCTTGTGCACTTTTGGGTTGTGAGATGTTTGTAACGCCCCTGAATTTGATTTTGTGAATAGTAAAAGTGAGGATATATTACATATGTCATTTTTTAGTATAACAAGAGGTAGAAATAAAATAAAAATAGTATAAAAAAGATAGTTGATGATAAAACACATTGTATGAAGTTATGCAAACACATGCACGCGGTGATGATCTTCGTTTGCGTCAAAGGGTCGTGAAAATACATGGTGAGCAGCGGGATCCCAGTTAGCTTTCACCTGTTTTGGCTTTACCATTTAGATGCACAACAATATGATCATTATCCATCAATTTTTATACACCAACGGTGAAATTAAAGCATATAGCAGGCCACCATTTCACTAACAGGAGACATTTTACTAGACCACAAACATGCATCTAGTCCACGTACACAAACATACCATGGTCCTAGTCCAAAAAATCTACAAATTGGTGATGTATAAACAACACAAACGGCCGGACGAGCTGCTCGGCGAGGGTTACCAGCCAAGACTATTACCGGCGGCTGGGAGGTCGACGTCGTCGGCGACGGCCGAACGAGCTGCTTGGCGAGGGTTGGAGGAGCTGGGGCGGCGGCGGTCGGAGGAGCCGGGGCCGAGAAGCTGGGGCGGCGGCGGTCAGAGGAGCTAGGATGCGGGCGCCGGCCGGAGGAGCTGGGGCGAAGGCGGGCCGGCGGGAGGAGCTGGATCCAGAGGCGAGCCGGCTGGAGGAGCCGGAGCCGAGCAGCGGGGGCGCGCCGGCGGTGGACAGCAGGCAGCGGCGGCGGCGACCTAAATATCCGATCCCATCGTGAGGGACGGGTCGGGGACAGACGAGTCAAGGAGAGAGAGCGAGAGCGAGTTGACTAGTCTTTCCTCTCAATACATTTTCCTGCGGTGGCAGTTCTCGGGTAAATAACTTTAAAACGAGGGGCGAGCCACATACCGCTTCGCGCCCTTTGCGGGAAGCCGCCCAGAAACACCTCGTGAGCAGTTTCTCGCAGCGTGAAGGAAACCAGCTTCGCGGTAGAAATAAGCCCGCAAGGAGCCTAGCCCTTCTTTTCGGTTTCAGTGGACTGGGACCTCGAAGCCGTTTTGGAAGCCAGAAGAGTGGGGTCAGGATGCTTTTTACTAAATGCCAGCCGGAGGATCTTTTTTACTTTTAATGGTGTCTTTAGGAACCACCCTTTTCTACACGGTACTTTTACATGAGAAAACTTAAGTGTAACATAGATAGATTTAACAGTAAACTGACCAGATCCAGCAACTTTAGGCTATCACGTATGTAAACTAAAATACATGGCAATTTCAAAAAAAAAACTAAAATACATGCCAGCAATCGATGCTTCTATAGAAACATTTTCTAAGCGATAAACTCGAGTACAGTAGTACGTATCAAGGCCCGTAGGGGATGGATGTACACGCGTGAATTAAAGTGATGAGTTCGATCCAACGCAAGCAGACGCGGTTTTCCCACGCGGTGAGGTCAATGGGCGTCAACGCCCGGTCTCCTCTTTCCATAAAAAAATCCTCTTCTGGTCCGATCTGATCCAGCTTGCAATCACTCTCTGGTCTCTACTGAGCTTCTCTCCCCCAAACCTACCCAGCACCAGCACCAGAGCTGCCTCTCCCGTCTTCACTGTCGACGACGGCGCGGGCACGGCGGCGTCGCCCTCCCATTGTCCTCACCTTCCCCATCCAGATCCGCTGGGGGCGGGGGCGCACTAGGGCAGTCTGCTCCGGCCACGACAGCGGCGATGAGGAGGCCGCCGCGCCGCCCCTCTTCCGGCATCGAGTTCGTCGGCTAGCTCGCGCCGACGCGCACTCTCTCTGTGGTTCCTGGGCGGCGTGGCAGGGAAGAGCAGAGGCGCCGCTGCAGTTACCATTCGCCTAGCTAGTTCGCGAGCTGCTCGACGAGGCGAGAGGAAGGGGACTGAGAGACCGGGATGGCAGCGAGTGTGACGACCGGGGTGATGAAGCCGCTCCTCGGCAAGCTCACGATGCTGCTCGGCGACGAGTACAAGAAGCTCACAGGGGTGAGGAAGCAGGCCGCGTTCCTCAGGGACGAGCTCAGCGCCATGAAAGCTCTCCTTGACAAGATGGAGCTTATGGACAAGCTCGACCCCTCGGCCAAGAACTGGAGGGACCATGTCAGGGAGATGTCCTATGACATGGAGAACTGCATCGACCACTTCATGCACGACTTTGATGGTGCCGATGCAAACACCAGCTTTATTAAGAAGATGGCTAAGCGTCTTAGGAGGTTGGGGAGACGTCATCAGATCGCCAACCGTATCGAGGAGCTCAAGGTTCTTGCTATGGAGGCGAATGCTCGGCGCGAGAGGTACAAGATTGACGATTGTGTTGATTCGAATCCTGGTGTTGTGGCCATCGATCCCCGGATGTCGGCGATCTACAAGGAGGCAGCAGGCCTCGTTGGTATTGATGGACCAAGAGAAGAGCTTATCAGTTTGTTGATGGATTCCCAGAAGAAACTCAAACTGGTTTCCATCGTGGGGTTCGGAGGTTTGGGCAAAACTACACTTGCCAAACAAGTGTATGATAAGATTGGAGAGCAATTTAACTGCAAGGCGTTCTTCTCGGTCTCCCAAAGACCGGATGTGAAAAACCTTCTCATTGGCCTACAACGCAAGCTTGGGATGAAGGAGTCTCCTCATGCTCATGATCTGCAAGACATCATTGACAGCCTCAGAGAATACCTCAAACATAAGAGGTACTTTTTTCTCCTAGACTCGCTCATACACTTGCATCTGATTTTCAGTAATATGGGATTTGATAAAGCTTATCTAAATGTTTTTCACATCTATGGTTTAGTGTTAACTTTAAATAGTTATACTCACTAGTCATGATGAAGATTTTTGTTGGGGCAACACCAAACCTTCTGAGGCTTTTGGCAACGGAAAGGTTGCTTTAGCTTGTAAAAACTACTACTATTAGGATCAAAATTGCAGGATAAACTTGAAACCATCTCAATGTATCTTTTATACTACATTGTAGTTTAGGTATATATAGATAGAAAGTTGAGTGTGGCGTTTGGGCGCTCCGGATCCAGGGAGCTCGCTTTTTGAAACTTTCAAAATCTGCATTTTGAAGTTTCAAAAAATTTGGGAAAAATTCTAAATGTATATAATATTATGATCTACAATGTGAAAAAAATCAATCCAAAATTCGTTGTATTATCTACACCTATGTTTTTTTTATTCTTTGGAAACTTAATGCCGATTTTGAATTTTTCAAAACGAGCTCAGCCTCCATTTGTAGTTTCCATAGAAAATTTTACTATTTTATCGCTAAAGTAGAGTAAGTTATTCTGCAGTCTAACCATCTGAACAAACTATTGGCTAAGTCTTGTGTGGCCCAAACATCCAACGGATGAACTTAAGGAAAATTATAGTAAAATACAATCTGTGTCGTCGATTTTGGACTTTACCGTAACAATGATTTTGCAATTGTTTTTGTGCAATGCTTACAATTTTTTGCTGGGAATATTACAACTACTCTAGTGTAATTTACGAACTACCATGGCAATATTGCAGTTTAATTCCCCATAACATTCCAAGTATATTTAGAGCTTTTTACTGTCAAGACTTCGTATAAGTGTTGTTATCTAAATTTCTCCCTCTAAATTGATGGAAAGCTCAGAGGGTTTTACTCCTGGCTTTTGTGCTGTTGTAAAATTCCCTCAACATTGTATGTTGATCTGGGAGGATTTTACACTTGAAAGTTCTGCTATCGTAACTTCCCCGGCAACTGAACAGGATTTTCCCTAACCCAGTATAAGGTAGCTTGGATCATGTTTAACCATTGTAGTGCTATAAAGGAATTTTATCTTCTGGTAGTTCACAATCAGGGAGTAGGCAACATATGTGAACTGGAGTAAGTTATAGTAAAATTGTGTTCATAGTGTGGTAAAATGTTGGTGACAAGATAATTGTAAAATACATAGAATATGTAGTAATTATGAGTCACGCTCAAATAGAAGCAATAAAAAGCGTAACAATAACTACTTGTATTAATATGGAACATGATCCAAGCAGAGAGTAGAATACTATTCTCTCACAGCGCTTTTGCCAAAAAAAAATATCAACTTCCGTGTGGCGAGCATATAAGCTGTTATGATATGGACATGAAAGTTAAGGACTCAACCAGAGCTTAATTTAAAATTCTGCCATATTTGCAACTTTATTTCTAGTTCAAAAGACTTGTGCCAACTTCCTTTATTATGTTCTTATCCCTTCATTTGTTTTAGTTTTGACGCTTTTATATATACCTTATAATTATATACTGATATAATTTATGATTAACTTGTGCAAATATTGCAATAGGTACTTCATTTTAGTTGATGACTTGTGGGATCAATCAGCATGGAATATTATATGTTGTGCCTTTCCGGAAAATAGTAATGGAAGTAGAGTGATGGTAACAACACGATTGGAAGATGTAGCTGGCGTAGCTTGTCACAGTGACCGTGCCTGCATTTACAGAATGAAGCACCTTTTAGAGCAAGACTCCAGAAGATTATTTTTTACTAGAGTATTTGGGTCCGAAAATGCATGTCCACCACAGTTTCAAGATATTTCAGATCAAATTCTCAAGAAGTGTGGCGGTTTGCCACTTGCAATTATCACCATAGCTAGCCTATTAGCTAGCCATGAAGCAAGAACATTGAGTGAATGGGAGAGCATACAGATTGCTCTTGGTGCCAAGTCTGCCACACAACCCACTTTGGAAGAGATGAGGGGTATACTAAACCTCAGCTACATACATCTTCCTCTTCATCTCCGACCATGTCTTTTGTACCTTGGAATGTATCCAGAAGATCGTGAAATCAAGAGAAATGACCTGGTTCAGCAATGGATAGCCGAAGGCTTTATCTGTAGTTCACGCGGAATTGATGTGGTGGATGTTGCGAAAAGTTATTTCAATGAGCTTATCAATAGAAGCCTGATTCAGCCTGAAATAACGGAATATGGGGAGGTACTTTCTTGCAGAGTACACGATATGATGTTGGATTTGATCCTAAGCAAGAGTACAGAAGATAATTTTAGCAGTGTAGCATATAACTATGAAGACATGGCAAGATTGCATAGTTGTGAGTACAAGGTTCGTCGATTATCTCTGAAATCAAGTGATGGTGACGCAACTTCGGATACCCTTGCCACAAGCATGTCGCAAGTTCGATCATATGCACAGTTTGGAGAGTCCAATTACACACCTCCTCTCTCATGCTTTAAGTACCTACGAGTTCTTTCGTTTGAGTTTACAGATGGGTGGGATATGACAGTCGACCTCACTGCAATCGGCCATTTGTTTCTACTGAGGTATTTGATGGTTATTTTCAAGTACGCAAAAATAGCTCTCCCTACTGAAATTAAAGGGCTTGTGCATTTGGAAACTCTGGTGTTAGATTGTGTGGACACACAAAGCTTTCCATCAGATATTAGTTGCTTGGCCAACTTGATTCATCTGATACTTCCTCAAGGTACAGTGCTTCCTCAAGGTATCAAGAACATGAAATCAGTCCGCACCTTGCATTGTTCGGGCATGTCACAGAGTTCTGTGGAGGATATCAAAGGTCTTAGCGAGCTGACCAATCTGAAGGAATTGAGAGTAGCCAGCCAATGCAGTGATGCCAGCAGGCCTTACATTGAGCGTTTGACGGTTGAACGCGGCGACGCTTTGGTGTCCTCCATTGGAATGCTCCGAGACCTCAAGCATCTCCACCTGGCATGCCCGACTGATTCTGATGGCTCAGAGAGCAGTCTGTACTCGTTACCTGATCCTCCTCTCCGTCTCGAGCAACTCAATCTGAAGGATACAGGGACGTTCAGTAGAGTTCCCAAATGGATTGGTGAGCTACGTTGCCTCCGGATTCTCGATCTGTGCATCTTGCACCTATCTAGTGATGAGGTTCGTGTTCTTGGAGAGCTCCCCTCCCTCGTCTATGCCAGCTTCCACGGGTTGGATGTCTCCCAGGGCAAGGTCGTCGTCAGCACTGGGTTATTCCCGGTTCTTGAGGACATCGCGTTCTGGTCTACACGTTCGTGTGAGCACGTGAACTTCGAGGCAGGCGCTATGCCCAAGCTACGAAGGCTTAGCCTGTCTTTCGACTGGAAAGAGTGGAGAGGCGCTACACCAGTCGGCATGGAGTACCTTCCCTGCCTCGAGAGCATATACGTGAGCCTCTGGACGTTCTTCGCGGAGACCTTTAAACGCGCTTCCATCGAGTCTACCTTCAAGACGGCCGCAAGTGCGCACCCAAGACATCCATCCGTTACAGTTAATAGTTGGTAGTAGGCCCTACCATGAATTCGATGGATCCGCCACACCTTGTTATTTATTATTATTATCAGAAGTGTATTTAATTTCGTGAGTGTTGTAAACCTTGAATCGATTATTTAACATCTCGGTCAGCACTTAGCAGACTCTATTTAGTATATAGTTTGGTAATGTTTGGTCCTAATAAACTTTGCCATATATCTGCTGCACACGCGAAAACTCCAAAGTGAGCTGGAGCACTCTCTCTGACGTCAGAAGTAGACTTGTATAAGGCAGTGTAAACTGTGGCGGAAATACGTCCCCAACCACCTCTGTCGTATGAATGGGACGGCATGCAGCTGTACCGGGCGCAGTCGAATACGAGCTGCTGTCTGGGACGGTTGTGGGGATGGATTTTAATGCGTGGAACCTGTACCAGATCAACTCATTCGTTAATCCACCTCCGTGCCTGCCGTTCCCCAACTCACTGCTCTTCTCCCACCTCCGTCCTCCAAAATCTAGCAGCAACCAAGCCCATTCGCCAACGGCACCATGGCTGGATCTTCCCCCGGAGTCCCGAGGTCGCACCCCACACCGCTGTCCCCGGCGGGTAGTGTCGTGTCCACCTCCAGCAACTGGTCCGGTGCTGCCCACCTCCACGAAGCTCCGGCGATGTCGTTACCGTGTGTTGCGCATCCTCTACCGAGAGCACGCGATGCCTCCATGGCCGGTAGAGTGCCAGCAGTCACCGTAGGCATGCTGGTCGGCAACACCAATCCAGCAGCTGGTGGCAGCTACCACGCAGGCATGGAGCGATGCATTCAAGATCTAGAGAAGCGGGCACGGTCACTCTTGTTGGTTCCTGTTTTTTTCTTGTGTACAAGCATGTGATGAATCTGTGTGGGCAGTTGAATTCGTTCTTTCTTGTTGTATTCGTGGGTAGTTAAATGCTCCGATCTAAGCAACACCACTCGAGTTTTTTTTTCCCTGTGAAAGCATGAGGATCTATTTCAAATATATTCTCTTGGTTTCGAGTCTTTTGGGTTCGAAGCTTCTCTCTTGGGTTTCACAGTTCAATTTCACAGGTTGGAAAAGCGATTTGCTTTATCCCGAGTATAAACTTTTGTAGATCACCAAGCAGCAAATCCCGAGCTTGATGTTTTCTTGTTGACAGATGTTTCTCTTAGGATGAATGCTCCAGTTCATTTAGTTGAAATCTTCTTATTTTAGACATTTGAATCTTAGGCTCTAATCAAATCCTATCTAGTTAGTGTTGTTCATCTGCATATTGGTTCGGAGAGAGCAACAACTCTGGTAACCATGTTATCCATGTGAAGGTCGTTTGAATAAGTAATATATTTGATCAAGAAACTTTTTTCCATTAATCATTCTGTGTGGAAACTCTCCTCCTACTTGTATCAAGTTTTTCTCATTTCACTCATATATTTCTACAATTCGTTTCATTTACTTACGAGGCCACTCGTTGTCTGTACAGGAACAAAATGAAATTACTTAATCTTATCCTGTGGTAAAAAAAATGTATGCAACCAAAAATAAGTGAACTTTTCTAGTCCATCATGGTGGTACAGGTTTGCTTAAGCTGGTTCAGGTTTGCACTGCTGCATCATCAAATGTGGTACAGGTCTAGTGATAACCAGCCGTTGCCTTCCGTATATGCATTAAATTCGTCCGTCCCACTCCTCTCCCTTACGATGTACTATATCGCCCAGTATATCTAATATCAGGAAAAGAAACTGAATAGCAATCAATGCTCTGTCAGAGCTCGTTCCACACACAAAAATACGCTAATTTTTTTTAAATATTGCATTTTTTTAATAAAATTCGAAAAATATTACGCGTTTTGGAACAATTTCACAAATATTGCAGCCATATTTACGCCGTCGACGATAGCTACTTATCGTCTGCGCCGTCGACGATAAGTCAGTCGTCCGTCGGCTGCTCGCAGGTCAGAACCTGCTCGGCTGCGGCGTCAACGATAGGCCTAATCGTCTGCGGCGTGGACGATTGGGACTAATCGTCTGCGCCGTCGACGACAGGACCTCATCGTCTGCGACAGCTGCATGCTTTGGCTAATTTTTAGTAATACGCGAAATTAATTTAATTCTGGAGTTAATTTAAGGCGACAAGTGCGTGCAATTTTATTTCGTTGAGTAAATTTGTTTCCCGGCCTCCCGCCATTTTTTCTCCCACCATCTTTCTCTTGCCCTTGTTCTCCCGTCATTTTGTTCCCGCCATTTTCATCCCGCCCTTTTTCTCCCGCCAGTTTTTTCCCGCTCTTTTTCTCCGGGTGAGCCAATATATACCCCAGCAGATTTTGTGATGGAGGCGTGTGGTGTGTGGTTATTTTCTTAGTCGCATAGGAACGATGTCTGGTAGTTCGAGTCCTGGTTTGGACCCACATAGGTCGTGGTGTATTCTGTATGAAGCCGCAATATGGACTGAAGGTAGTATTAGGGAGGGTAGGGCCAAGAGCTGTTATAGCGAGCTAGTTAGTGAATATATTATATCCCGATTACTATCGAAAACAAGAGATAAGAAAATACAAACCATGTGGCTGGGGTGGTGGACGAAGAGTGAAGCCCGACGTTGGGCTCTGCTGCTGGTGCCATGACGAACCTCCAGCCTGGTCAGGAGGGGGTGGTCTGGGCGTAGGCTGCGTAGGTAGACGTGGTCGCGGCTGGTGTCGGGGTGGCTGTGTCTGCTGGGGCTGCGGCTGGGAAGGACGAGGTGGCCGCGTTGCTCCATGGCGCGGAGCAACATCGGAAGTACGTGTGCAAGTGATTACCTCGTAGATATTTCGGAGCCTGTCCTCCAAGCGCCGCACCCAAGAGAAATGTGGCTGGCGCTCAAGTAGTGGTCCGGTCGAAAGCGAACGAGCGTACTCAGCCACATCAGTCTGCAGCTCTTGTGTCAACTGGGCCTGAAATTTGTACAAGTTTATATTAAACATATGAGTAGTAGATTGGCGTGTAGTTGATAGGGTAATGAACTTACTACGTATTGTCTGGTGCCTGAAATAGACTGGCTAGGATACATGTCAAACGCAGAAGGGGCCGGTGTCACATCAGGTTCCTCGTGATGCATGATGCGCAGTCGTGTCGAGGTCATATAAACCTGTAAATAGGACTCGAACAGTACTGGATCGAACACGAGATTCTCCTCCCAGACTCGTGTCGTGGCATCGTGCCACTCTGTGACGTACGGCTGAAGTCTATGAAGCCACTGTTGCACGGTCCTGTTGGTTCCTTTTCTTGACAACCTATATTTGCGTAAGGGTGTTCGACATTTAATTAGTTGTAACATGTGCAAAAGTTTGGAGTGCACAGAAATACGTACCCGTGAATGATGCGTGGGACGGGATTTTCCGTTGGCGGAGGAAGTGCTAGTTGCCTCCTACCAAATTGCCGCATAACCCGCTGCTGGGCCATCTCCTCCACGAATACATCGAAGACGATCTTCGATTTTGTCAGCCAGTAGTCCATATCTCTCGTGCAGAGCGTGAAAATACCACCCGGGTATTTAGCCAGCAAAGTAGCCTCCGTGTACGGCTGCCAGATAACCGCACCCACGCTTAGCATGTCAAATTGCTCGTTGAAAGCTTCGTAGCAATTCCGAATGTTATCTTGAGCATACCGTCTCTGCAGAAAACAAAATTAGTGACATCCAATATTTAACGAAACATGCACGCAATATGTAAAATTGTGATGTCTACACATACCCTGCGACGCGTCCACAGTGTACCGAAAGTAGGCATGTCTATCCTCTCAGCATCTAACAACGGGGTCACCGGGTAAGCCAGCGACACGTCCACGTCTGGTCGTCCGATAGGGAACCTCTCCCACGACCAGAGCTGCAACAATATAGGGCATCCAAGCAGACCTGAATTTGTCGACTTAAGATGGCACCCGTTGCACATACCTCGGTAAGTGGCCGCTAAAACAGCAGACCCCCAACTCCTCTGTGCGATGTCTCCTCGCTCTGTGGCTTCCGCGATCTCAAGTGCAAGAGGGATATACCTTGCGCTGATAGTGCTGACATGGTTCTCAGTGAACATAACCTTTCCGAGCAGCCACATGATATATGCCTCCAGGCTTCGAGTGATCTGTGGCGCATTGAGTTCAATTGCTGGATACCCCGGAAACATCTGTATCTATATTTAGCGAATATAGTATGTGAGAAATGAGACAGATTATGTAAGGTAAAACAATTTAAAAAAATTAACTAACCTGAAAATCGAGCAACCACTCAAGCTTTGGTCCGTGATCCTCCGATCCAAATGGCCCAGCGTTGGGATTAATACCCTGGAAACGCTCGGCCATTGCTTGCTCCCAGTTTCCCGGAGCCTCCAACGGTCCTATGGGCAGACCCGCCAAAGGCAGACCCAACAAGCAAGACACATCCTCCAGTGTAGGAGCCATCTCACCCCAACGAAAGTGAAATGTGTGCGTCTCGGGCCTCCATCGATCAACTAAGCAACTGAGCAGACTGTTGTCAATCTTTGTGCGCCGAGACTGAGGCGTGGACTCAACAAGACGCGCAAGCGGTAAAAGCCCGGCCCACTTCAACCTGTTTGTACACATAAAACCAACGTGTTAGGTATACGGGTGTACATGTCTGAACATGTACAAAATTTCAACACGTACCTATCAATCCAACCAGGGTGTATCTGCCAGTTTTCCCTAGGTCCGCGAGTGATGAGGGCATCGAGCCTTTCATGCTGCAACAGCCTACCACGATGCGTACTATCCACGGTCTCATCAATTAAGTACATTCTCTCCATTCCTGACAAAATGAAAATGTAGTACCACAATTAGTCATGTCTTAAAAACATAGTTCCACAATCATTACAAATTTAAAATGTAGTGCCACAATTACTATGAATAAAAACATAGTTCCACAATCATTACAAATTTAAAATGTAGTGCCACAATTAGTATGAATAAAAACATAGTTCCACAATCATTACAAATTTAAAATGTAGTGCCACAATTAGTATGAATAAAAACATAGTTCCACAATCATTACAAATTTAAAATGTAGTGCCACACTTAATACGAATAAAAACATAGTTCCACAATCATTACAAATTTAAAATGTAGTGCCACACTTAGTTCTACAATCATTACAAATTTACAATGTAACATAGTGCCCGGTTTCTAGTTTCTTCCTCTCCCGCTACGTCCCCGGTTCCTAGTCCCGCCACGAGTGGCAGCTTCACCGGTCCCGAACGTCGGACAATTGTCGTCCTTGTGGCCAAAATGGTTGCAGAGGAAACATTGCCTAGTAGGGCCTCCGGCTTCAGATTGATCCATATCATTACGGGTGCGCTTGCACTGCCGTCGTCCTCTACCGGTACGCATTAGCCTTGGGTCAGGGATGTACTGCCTTTCAACAGGATCAACAGTGTTGAAATTACCCATAGCGCGAAATCCGACCATCTCACCTGTCCAAGTATTGAGGACAGACTCTTTAAGGAAATATGGAGACACAAACGAGATAGCGGCCATCCCTAACTGCCCGCAAGCAGCAAGTACATGTGAGCAAGGCAGGTGTAGCAACTTCGGTTTGTTGTATGTGCACTCGCACATTGGCCTGGCTTCATTACCAATTCTCACTTCATGTGTCCTCATAACATTTCCACAGCTAAACTTGTCATATGGTAAGCGCACCTCAAACCTCCTTTCTTGATTTCCTATGCCGAGGACAGTGTGAGTCCGAGCTTTTGCCATCTTATCATCCATATACTTCATAATCTTTTCACAGTAATGCGTGTTAGGGTTGTTCACAATATGCAAATGAGCTCTTTGACGTCTTTCTCTAAAATACTTCACGGTGCCCTGGAAAATACCCTCCACAATGGCTGTAAGAGGCAAAGCACGGTTGCCTCTTAGGACAAAGTTGTATGTTTCTGCGAGGTTGGTAGTCATCACACCGTACCTAGCTCCATAAGTGTCGTGCAGCAAAGACCACCTCTCAAGAGGCTCGTGCTCTATCCACTGCTGAAAGTTTTTTATCTGTCTACCAGCCTTTCTCCTAACCCCAGGCGGATCAAATCCTGGCAAGTCACAAAGCCCAACGGGTACATCCTCCGGTGGTGCAGGTCCTGTTGCCAGTTGTTGCGCTACAAGTTGTACATGTGCTGTCACTGCTGCTGTTCGTGCAGCTTTCCTTTGCTTAACATGAGCATTAGTGAACTTGTCAAGCATACCACGTATATAATTGTACTTCCATGTCTGATTCTGCTTGCAGAGTTTTTTGAATAAATTCATCAGCTCCTTGTTTCTGAATTGCGAGAACAAATTGGCCCCAAGATGCCGCATGCACCAACGGCTCTGCAAGTCAACCCAAGGCGTTTGTTCATCAGGCCCAGGATTTGTTAGTGTCTTAATCGCATTGAGTATACCTGCATGCCTGTCATGAAGGATGCACACATTCTGCTTATCCTTCACTACTGCAATTTTAAGCTGCCTAAAGAACCATGTCCAGCTTTCAGTATTCTCGCTCTCCACAAAAGCAAATGCTAGCGGCACGATCTGATTGTTGCCGTCCTGACCAATGGCGGTCAAAATCTGTCGCTTGTACTTGCCAGTAAGAAAAGTTCCATCAACACAAATTACTGGTCGACAATGACTGAAAGTTTCGATGCATACACCGAAAGAGAAGAACAATCGATGCAACACTTTCACATTTGGAAACTCTGGCATCCAAAAGTGTTGGACGTCCACATGGGTGCCAGGATTACGGTCCTGCAATGTATGAAGGAGCCGAACAACTGAGTCATATGAGTCCATAAAAGAACCAAATCTCATCTCAAGCGCCCTCTGCTTAGTCCTCCAAGCCTTGCCATACGAAATAGTATACTTAAACCTGCTCAACACTTTTTGCACAATGGCCTTCACTTGCACATCTTTGCCCTGCACTAGCTCCGAGTAAAGCAACCGGGCAAGAAGAGTGGACGAAATATTGGCATGATCTGTTGGGATGGTATCAATCTGACATGTGTGCTGTACTACGTCACTGACCTTCCAGTTTAGGCCAAACATAGGGAGATATCCATGCACCCTCGCTGGACAGCTCGGTACCTGGCATTCCATTGTCAGATATTTCTTGCTCGACGCCTTGGTTATGAAAACCCTCCACGTCGACATTGCCCACTTAATGATTGCGTCCTGCAAATGTTGCTTGTCAGGATAGAGAGCACCTACGGCAATGTTGTTCTCGTGATACTGCCACGTAGAATCATGACCGTCATTCACAGTCATTGCAGAAGAAAAGTCACGATTCCATGACGCAGGATTAGGCACCTCCTGTTCGTCACCCGACTCGTCGGAATCATCGTCGTTATCAGTTTCAACATCTGTATCTTCCTCTTCCATCTGGTCCTGCATATGACCTAATTCATCGTCTGCATCTGCCTCACCATTATAACCGTGATCACAATCTGCCTGACTGCCCTCGCCTGACTCATAACCGCCACCTCCCACATCATTTGACTGCCTATAATCATGTTCTTCTGTATGCATCACTTGACTGCTCTGGCCAGGATCGTGCCCCCCCTCACTTTCATATGAATTCATCTCCTTGGCCACAGGAAGCAGTAGGGCGGCAGGGTTTGTGCACCTGCTTTCACAGGCTTGTAGCCAGCGCACCCACTGCCTCAAATAGAAGAATGCGTCTTCCCTTGACCTTGACTTCGACCACAATGCGTGCACACCAACAGTGTATGTTTCTGGATTAAGCCCTAAACATCCGGCCAACCACTCTTTCACCTGACTAATCGACCATGTGTGCGAATAATTAAGTTCCAACTCCAAATGCTGAAACTGGCTCAAATCTGCCCCGAACTCATTTGTTAACACAGTACCAGCACCATAGTAGAACCGACACTTCACTACATCAGACATCTCTGCTCGCCTATAAAATATTAAGACTCATCAACAATGAAGAACCACAAAATATCCATTACTACCGGACATACTAAATAAAATCGAACGACAGACTAAATATTACTACCGAATACCTAAAAAAACTACCGCACGACTAACCAAAAACCAACTACGATATAATTATCTACTAACAACTATTTAATTATCTACGACATGAACAACTAAACACTACCGCACGACAAACCAAAAATTAATACAGTATTAATTAAACTAAACCCTAATTAGCCAAACACCACGTACCCTCGTAGCGTGCCTCGATTCAACGGAGCAGCGGCACCACCACCTCACCAGCAGAACAAGCACCACCTCACGAGCACAACCACCACGACCACCACCACCGTGAGCACCGCATCTCCACAATTCCACCAAAACAGCACCACCAAATCGCCTCCCAACTATCACATGTGCAGATCGATGTTGCCCTTGCTCCCTAGCACCTCTTGGATGCTCTAAGATGGAGTTTCCGTGGTTGATTGGAGCAAAACGGCCGAGAATCGCCGTAGCAGTACGGAGGAGGAAGAACAAGAGAGAGAAGAGAGAGAGAACGCGAGGAGGAAGAAAGATACGGCCGCGGCTAGATGCTGCGCCTTATCGTCCGCGCCGTGGACGATTGGGCTATCGGCGGCGACGTGGACGACTCGTATCCACTCGTGGACGACTGCCCTGTCGGCCGCGTGGGCTGGCCCAGCCCTGGACTTATCGTCCGCGCCGTCAACGATAGGGCCTGCTCGTCCGTGCCGCCGACGACTGGTACCTATCGTCTGCGGCGTCAACATGGCTGCAATATTTGTGAAATTGTTCCAAAACGCGTAATATTTTTCGAATTTTATTAAAAAAATGCAATATTTTAAAAAAATTAGCCAAAAATACCGAGCTCAAGCGAGCTCGGGTGCCATTCGTCCGCGTCCACACGCACCTGCACACGTGCTAGTACTAATGAAGCTGAATTTAGTGTGACTTGATTGAAAGCGCATGGGCATCCTTGACACTCTGGAAGCACTAGACTGAATTTACAGAAACTTGCACGATAACTCCCAGCGACGGCCGCTGCGCTCTACTACGTCATTCTCCAGTCCATCGACCGATCAATAGGCTGACCTTGACGCCCCTTCAGCACACCTCTCTGTTGCGCTCCCCTTCTACTATCAGTCTAGTTTGAATTATAAATGACATCAGAACTTACTATCGAATATTAAACTGACATCATTCAGATACAAGGAGTTTCTGGTTGCATGTTTTTTTTTTTGAGTACATGGAACCCAGATCAAATAAACCGACTAGCAGAACAAACCTCAGAAAACAGGAAAATACAAACCAGTCCCTGAGGAACCAGCCCCCAGCGACGCCGCCGCACCACGGTGACCGCCAACCGCGCGCTGCCGCCGAGCTCCACCCGAGCCGGCGAACCGCAGCGAACCGCGGCCAGGAAGCCGCCGACGAAGCCGCCGTCTTCAGTCAACTGCCTGGGTCTTGGCGGAGAAGAGGAGCTGGAAGACCACCAGTGCGAGCCATCGCCTCGAACCAGCGCCGACGCCGTCGACGCCGCAGACGACCAAGAAGATCTGGACTCCGGCCTCCTGCACCACCCTCGCAAACCCCCACCGCCGCCGGAGGAAGCGCCGGCAGGGCAAGGCAGCAGCCATCCGCCGCCGTCGGAGACGACGACGGGAACGAGGAGAGGCTGCGGCCCAAGAAGACGACGACGACGGCGGCCTCCCCGCCTCGGCCCCGACGCCCCAGATCCGCCCAACCCCGCCCTCTCTTCACCGCCGGAGCACAGATCCGGAGATTCCCCAGCCTCCCGCCGCCGGAGCGGCCGACGGAGGGTGGGAAATCGCCCGGATACGCCGGCGGACGCTGGCCGCGCCGAGGTCGCCCTCGGCTCGCCTCTGGTACGGAGAGAGAGAGGGGAGGGGGGAGGTTTCCAGAAATATGCGAGTTTTTTCTGGTTGCATGTTTTCAGGTTCACACTTCTACTTACATAGCAGGAAAAGCATCGAGTAGACAGTATCAAAATCCCAATTCCAAAAACGCTCCCAGAATCTGAACCTGGGAATGAAAGCGGTAACATATCATCGGTCCAACCATGATTTACACAAATAGAATTACATGGGACCATTCATCCATCTGAGTAAGAAGGGAAGAATTACGTCAAACCAACACTACAGCCGGAGCGGTTTCAGTCAGGTAAAAGATGTTGCGGTGAGGACCTTCATTTGCCCAAGATTCTATGCACGGAGTGATGGTCATTCTTCAGGAATGCATTGGCATAGACAATCAGACATGAATAATCCAGGAACGATTGAAGGTGTCCAGTGGTGCAAGTTTTGAGCAGAAAAGACAAATGCTTCATGTTTTACCACCTGGAGGTTTCTGCACCCAGTTCTATCTGCTGAAGCATGTTCTAAGTCACACAACCCACCAAGGATCTTATCTAAAGAATACAAAGCAAGCACATCTGGAACCACTACTTGTATTTGATGAACTCAAAACGACATCAAAAGAAGTGAAAGACCAACTCAAAAGAAGTGAAAGACCAACTAATCGGCAGCACGCTTTTTCTCCACAGCTTGGCTATGTCCTGGGAATCAGTTTGAGACGATCACACCAGCTTCACCCCGTTCACCAACAAGTTGCACTCCATCATGGAAGGCACAACCACCAACCTTAACTCAGCAATGGTACTTTGGAATGCTAAAATTAACCACCGTGACCGTTCACTTCAGCGAATACAACAGGATGCAGGAACCTCCTAAACTTGTTCAATGAAATGCACTCAAGAAACAGAGAGATTGCTATTAGCACCAGCAACTTATGAGCAGGTAACAACCTCGAGTTCAATTGGAATTGGCCACTCACAATTGACATCCTACAAACTCAATATATCTTGAAAAGCCATTATACTACGAAAATGAAGGATAGTGCAGCTTAGGCATTACAATTTTAGCAGGCAGAAAACTAAGCATAGCCTACCAGTTCAAGTGCATACTCCACCAAGGAAAACTAGCAAGTTCAGCAAGTTTCTTGCTGGACTTCTGAAAGCAAACATGTACAGGCATCCTCCTACTACATCAGCTTCAAGGTACGCAGGCCATCCAAGCCTGAGTTCTATTTTCTCCTTTGGTTTGGTCGCTTTGGTCCTGCTTTTGCCTGCGTACCTTCTATCTCCTTCCCAACTTCTATCTCCTTTGGTTTGGTCGCTTTGGTCCTGCTTTTGCTAAGACCTGCGCTTCGCTTTGGTTACTGTTAATTTCCCTCCTTCCCAACTTCTATCTCCTTTGGTTTGGTCGCTTTGGTCCTGCTTTTGCTAAGACCTGCGATTCGCTCGTTAAATATCTCTCCACTCCTTCCCAACTTGAGTGCTGGTCGATAGGGCATCTCTACTGCTGGTCGATTGACTGACATGGAGCTGCTGTCCAACGCCCCGGCGCACCACTCTGTTCTGTACGGCTGTACAAGTTCGTCTCCTGCGGCGCCCTGCAGCTCGACAGCGACAACCCAAATTCAGTGTGATGTCGTTGTTCCTGTCAATGTAAATTCAGTGTAGTTTTAGTTAGAAATGACATGGCAAAATTCTAAGATGGTCACAGAATAAGGCATGGCTAATTAGATATAACTGGTACATGGCTCCCAAATCACGCAATCCGAAAATTGTCCCAAATAATTCAGAACAGTGCATCTTGGGTAGTACAGTTTAGTAGGCAGCACACTAAGCTCGCGTACTACATCAGCAAGTTTCCTCCTGGCGCACTAAAACCAAACTTGTACCAACATCAATCAGAGGACCTTCACTTGCGCAAGATTCTGTACAGGGAGTGATGTTCAGTGTTAAAAAATGCACTGACATAGACAATAAGACATGGACTACTCATCAAGTTGTTCAGTGCTGCCATTTTCTGAGCAGAAAAGGCGGACGCTCCAGTTTCTGCGAGGATGCCAGTGGCCATACACGTGCTCTCCATGGATGGGTGCACAGACCAGCTCTGGAACTAATGGACGCGGCGGCTAATCTGGCATACGCCGACACCAGCAGAGACGACGTGCTTGTTAGCAGAGTATCGCTCACTCAAACTGGACACACGCACTAGACCTGTTCCATGAAATGCACTCAACAAACAAAGAGAAGCAGAGAGCAGAGCACATAGGTCAGACCTTCCAGGCAACAAATGCCATTCTATATGTTTCCTTTGTACACACGTTGCTACAGTGTCACTGATGTTGAAGAAGTGGCTGCAGCCCATGCCGGCCATCAGCAACACACACGGTGCACCAAGACATAAGCACTACACGGAGTTTAACTAGTCAACACATGACAAGATTAACACTCACGGTGCTCGAGATCCACCGTGACTAGCTCAACGGTGAGTGGCCATCTCCATGATGCCATGTCAAGGGTACGAAATATACAAGAGAAGGGGACACAAATTTGGCAGTTGTCAGTGTGGGTTCTATTTCTCTGAATTTGGGTCGTCAGTCATGGGTCTTGGAACCTCCTGGACTTGGAACTTTGTACCCTAAATGTACCACCTTCTTCATAAATCATAAAGACTAAATGCTGGAATGCGCCTCTCTTCGGCTGGCCTTTGTTCATGCACTAATTCAGACTACAAAAAAATTCATATTAAAAGAAACAATGTCGCATTTATCATGGAATATTAACTGACAGCATAACATATGTAATTTCTGGTTGCAAGCTTGAAGAGTAAATACTGTAAAAGTGTAAATTCTAAAATGGGAAATCATAGAGATAGGAACAGCAACGCATGGAGCAGGACAGTATCAAAATAGCTTTCAGGAGTATTACCAGTGGTGCACTTGTAGGCCATGTTAATCTTGGATGATTGCAGTGGAACGCTTGGTTAATCAGTACATAGCTCCCAACTCAAGTAATCCAAAGTCCAAAAGAATTCATCCTTGCTTCTCAAACAGAGATAAAGATTGCAATTTGTACGTGCACCATATGAGCAGTTAACAATATCGATTTCAATTTGGAATTGGCCACTCAGCTTACAAAGAACTGAATGTCGCTACTATTTTAACTTAGCCATCCCACCATAGTAAATAATTAGCAAATGTTACCAGAAGCTCTTCCAGGAGCCAATGTACGAAAGATAGAGATAAATATACCAATTGACAGGAGCAAGACTTCAAAATGTAAGTACAAGGAACGCATATAAATGTGATCAGCAAGCAATTGCAGAAGAAAAACGCATTAGCAATACAGGATAATACTATCTTACGCCAAAAGAAAATGCCAAGTTATAAATTACATCTTCGTATTTCAGTAATCACCCCAGAAGACAGCAATACATGTAGTGAGCTTTCCTAAGGAAAACAATTCTGTGGGCCTAGTATATAAATCCGATTTTGTGTTTCTAAGAACAGTGGTCAACTGGTCATTGCAAAGTAAACCTGAGAAAACACAGCTATGTGTGGAATTGATTCTTAATCCTAGCTTTAGTGCCAAAACATATGTTTTGTGAAGGGACTATGCAAGCACTGAAGAGTGGACAGGTATGAACAAAAAACTTTTGCCTTGGTCCAAGCTGTAGCTTGCAGTAGCCAATTCTCATATTATTTTATCTCTTATGTTCAACCAACAAATATTAGTTCATCATTCTTTGGATGTGCTTGTTATTCATGGCACCTCCGTTGGTTTAGTTCCGATGATTGATGACAAATGTAAATTAAAAGACTGCTTCATTTATATATGCTTTAATCCCAGATTGGTTACAGTTTCAAATTTGAAAATTCCAAAGTAAAGTAAGGTCAACTATGGTACTGAGGAACAAATATGATAAATCCTTAAGAAAAAAGGTTAAGGAAATCAGAAAGCAAAATGAAAAACAGAATACCATTAGAAGTTTATTCTAAGCATAACCTAGCTCATATATGATATGGAACCTAAAGCACAATGAAATGAAAATGGAACATGCTAGAACCTTGGCATGGAAGCATAACATACTAATATTTTTAATGGAAAAGACGCAATTGTTATTCTTTCTGGTTTTGTAGGTTCTGTTTTCATCCGTCAATTGATCAACCCACACATCCAATTTTCATGATCTTCAATGAAGTGTGAAACGCAAACATATCCAGGAACGACAGCACCAACATATGGAGGTCCATAGGGAATCAACAATGACCAAACTGTCATCCAACAGGCATACTATATATTACAGAAGACAACCAACATCCATTTAGGCAAAGAATACAGATTACCAGCTTACTATGCAAAGTGAAAACTTTACTGCCCCATATGCACTAACCAAATTTCATAGCCTTGTTCTTGGTTCATGTAAATTTGAAATTAGTTCATGTAAATTTCATATACCCGTGGGCTTAACGGTTCTCTCTAGGTCAAAGCTGAGAAGGTACGGACTGCGCTTGACTGTCTGGAGGAAGTTGTCGAAGGAGCCGAAGAAGGGCAGGTAGTACTGCAGCTTGGAGATGAATGAAGTATGGCGAAAATATGCGCCCGACAGCGAGACGAGGCGCACGATCTCAGAATGCGACAACCCGAGGCCGGTGAGCTCGGCGACTTTAGGGGCCAGCGTTCTCTCCACGCCGGCGCAGAGTAGCTTCGGATCCTTGACGACGGTGGCGGCGACGTCGGCGTTGGAGAGGCCGAGGCCGGCGAGGAAGGCGAGGACGGCGTCGGGGTTGGAGGAGGATTTGAGGTGGGAGAGCTTCGTGGAGGCCTTGAGGGCTTGAGGTCGGGTGAGCCCGCAGGTGTCCACGAGGTAATCCTCGACGGCCAATCCGGGATTTGGGGAAACGGGCGGCGCGCTGGCGGAGAGGAGGCGGTGGAGATGGGAGACGGGGGAGAGGATCTGGGAGACGACGCAGCTTCGCACGCGGAGCATGGCGCCGGAGACGGCGACCGGCGGCGGCGGCAGTGGGATTTCCGATGGGTTCGTGCTTGACTGCGTGGTTGTCTTTTTTTTTTTGAGGGTTGTCGTGAAGAATGGCTAAGTGAGAATGGGCTGCAATCTTTTTTTCATGTGTAGTGGACCGTGTTTTGATGGGCCTTACAGCTTGATGAGCCTTTTTTCCTACAGTTCACAACTTCATGAGTTTGAGTTTGTTTGTGCTCGTTTGAAGCCAAACAGTTTGTTTACATTTTATAAACTATGTTTGGTCGATAGATTTTTTTTGGATTAAAGCCATATAAAAGCAATTCTATATAATTTTTTCCCTTATAGAGCCAAGTTAGGCGCTCGAATGGGAAGGCGATGTTTTGACTTGCAGGACTACAAACTCCTACTATGAAAAATATAAATTAAAAATATGTAAAAATTTCAGAAAACCCGACAAAAAAATTCGGACATACATCCAGAAATTTTATGTTCCTGCACAAAGTTTCACGGGAAAAAGACATCTTCTGTGGCTTATGTAAGAAAGACAAATTTTGAAGCTACAAAATGATTTATCACCCGATTTTATTTTGTCTTTTTATACAGGCCACAAGAAAAATGTATTTTTTTCATATAATTTCATGCCCAAGATAGAATGTTGAGATGTACACTCGAAGTTTTTGACATTTTGAAACATGATTTTGAACAGTGAAAACATATGCTCGTATGATTCAAAATGGATTTCCGCTCGAATGGTTGTTTTTTGACATGTTGAATTCAACGTTTTGACCATTATGATGAGCTTAGAGCACTCCAACGCCACCCCCAAAGCACACCAAATGCCCATTGGGATGCCGGACACGAAAAATCCCTCCGCCCCAATTGTCTGGCCCAACCCAGTTTTTGTCCGGTACCACCACTCTCCAAAGTTAGGGGCCTACTCGCAGGGCCGGCTCTAGGATTTCAAAAGCCCCAGGGCAAGCTTCACCGATGGGCCCAACACGAAAAATTAGCATCGATCTTGTACAGTTTTAAGCTGAGAATTACCTGTCCCTGCCTGATCTTGAATCTTGACGAGACGGTGACAGGGGCGAGACGGGCAGACGGTGACTAGGGCGAGCGGGCGAGACGAAGACGATGGTCGTGGTCTCCTTTCGTGCATGCTTGCCGCGATTCTCGAGAGGAATAAGGAAACGAAGCATCGATGGCTCGATCCTCGAAGCGACCTTGCGTTACAATTGGGGCGAGCATATAATGTTGACATGTACACTCGAATTTTTTGACATTTTGAAACGTGGTTTTGAGCAGTGAGAACATATGCTCGTATGTCTCAAAATGGATTTCGCTCGAAGTGGTTGTTTTTTGTCATGTTGAATTCATCGTTTTGACCATTATGATGAGCTTAGAGCATATCCAATGCCACCCCCAAAGCACACCAAAGATCCATATTGGGGTATCGGACACGAAAAAACCCCGCTCCAATTGTCTGGCCTAGCCCAGTTCTTGTCCGGTACCACCGTACCACCACTCTCCAAAGTTAGGGGCCTACTCGGGGGCGTCGGAAAACAGCCGAATACTCCCTCCGACATACGGGACCCACATATCATTGCCACAGATCAGGCGCCAAATTTTTCCCCTCCATCTACATTGCCGCGTCGGCGCCAAAATCTTTCAAATATGTTCCCACCATTTCCACAAACCCCTCAAATTCTCCTTCCTTGTCGCCGTCGCCGCTAGAGACCTCTCCTTCGCTAGCGTCGACATCGCAAATCTCCTTCCTCGCCACCCTCGAATGGAGCCTGGATTCACGCCGGCACCAAATAAACAGAAAATGAAGGTGTTGGGGTGCGGCCGAAGGCAATGAAGGCGGAGCTAGTGGGGTTAACGATGTAGATTATACAATGGGAGAACACAGACACATTGCTACTAAAAGGCCAAAGGTGCTACCTTGCGGCCTCTGTCGTCGAAGAGGGACCCTTTCCCTCTTCGACCAAGCAAGACACAAGCTGCAGAGCGTGGAGACACACCCCCAACCACCGAACGGGGCTCGTCGGAGCACCGAGCGCTCGTCACCACTAAAAGCCATTGTAGCCGCAGAGGGGATCCCCATCCCCTCTCCCAAGGGCGCCGATCTTCAGGCGAACAGGAACTCCAAAGGGGAGAGGACACCATGAGCTGGGAGCACCCAAGAAGCTGTTGGAGATATGCCCTAGAGGCAAATAAATAATAAGGATTTATTGCATTATCTCATTAAGTTTATAATTAGTTTTATACCATGCTATAACTGTATTAATCGGAATTGTTAATACATGTGTGGTATGTGAAACAAACCAGAGTCCCTAGTTAAGCCTCTATATAAACTAGTCCATCAGTCAATGGATGATCGTGATTTCCTGATCATATTGATTCATAACAGTTGATGATGGAGTCATTTTATTGGAAGAATAATTTGATGGACATTACCCACCAAAGTATTGCATAAGGATCGTACCACTAAGTTCAACACTGCAATAGGGAAGTAACGTGATAGCTTATTCCTCAGACCGTGAGATTATATCAAGTCGCTGCTTCTGGAAAATACTTTGATCGCATCAAACGTCATATCTTATATAGTGTGACAATAAAGGTGACACTTTCGGGTATTGGAAGGAAGTATTCGGGGCGAGTAATCAAGAGCGGGATTTGTTCATCCGTGTGATGGAAAGATACTCTGGGCCCACTCGGTGAAATTATATCTATAAAGCTGCGCAGCGTATGACTAGGTCATTGGAGATATAATATCACGGAACGAGTTAAGTGACCCTTGTCGGTAACGAGATAAAACACAACATAGGATGTTGACGATCATATCTCGGACTAGGGTAGTATCGATGGAACAAAGGGAATGAACATATCATGTTAACAGTTCAACGACGATTAATTCTGGAATGCACAGGGACCGTCATAGCCATCCAGGTCTCCCTGACGGTCATTGGCGAGCGCAGGGTCTCGGCCATGTCTGGAGCATTCCCGAACCGTAGGGTAACACACTTAAGGTCTTGACGACGCTTGGAGATCATTTTGGAATTATCGGAATTATAGAAATAGGGAGAGAGATAATCCGGAAAGGTTCCGGTAGAATCCGGAAAGGTTCCGGTGGAATCGGAAGGGTTCCGATGAATGTCCGAAAGAAGTTCGGGTGGTCCGGAAATTGTTTCGGAGTCACGGGAGATTAAATATATTGTAAATATATTAATTATGAAATTATATATATTTATAATAATTTAATATTAAATAAAAAGGAGAAAAAATGGGCAGCCCACCTAAATGGGCCAAAACTCGGAGGAAAAGGCCCAGGAGGGGATTTCCCCCCCAGGAGGTGGAGCGGCTGGGCCATGGGGCCCAACCGGCCAGCATGGGGGTGCGGCTGGCCCATGTGGCCGGCGCACCACCCCCCCTCCTCCTCCTTTAGTCCCACATGGGGAAGGGAGGGACTTAGGCATCCCTCCTTCCCCTATATAAAGAAAGGCATATTAATTGTTTTAAGATACATCTCTAATACAATTAATTTGTATATGCCGGCCTGAGTTAATTCTCCGCCCGCTTCTCTCTCTCTCTCCCACTAAAGCTATACCGCAGTGCGCCGTCGTGCTGCGGGATTCCACCCAAAAGTTCTACTTCCGCTATCTTGGCTGGATCGGAGAGCCCGGGAGTCGTCGTCTAGCTCCGCACGTGTGCGAGTACTCGGAGGCGCCACATTCTTGGTGCCAGGGTGTCATCGTCGCGCCACCTTCGGCTTCGTCTTCGTCGCGCCAAGTTCTTCGCGACCTCGGGGTCGGCTATGTCGTCTTCATCGACAACGCTTGTTGCGGGAGCGTAATCCCCGCTATCGGTCTACAAGGGTATGTTGCGATAGTTAGAAAAATTATTGTTGGTACAGAGCCGATCTATGCGTAGTATTGCTGGTACGGTTAGAACACATGTTCAATGTGGGCATTGATTCTATAATTGTTACCCTCTCGCGTGCACTTGCTAATGTTGTCGGCATCGAGTTGATGAAGCGGCCCGGACCGACCTTATGCGTATGCTTACGCGAGACTGGTTCCGCAACTAACATATGGCTTGTACCATATATGCGGCTAGCGGGTGTCTGTCTCTCTCTCTTTAGACGGCTTAGCATTTTCAATGGAGGGCCCTGAAAAGGGTGTAATAGAGACAATTATTTAATCGATGTTGTGGTTCTATGTTCGTAGGTAAGAAACGGTTTTTTTACGAAAGCCCTAGAAGCCACGTAAAACTTGCAAAAGTAAAAGTAGAGAGCGTCTAACTTTGTTTTGCAGTGGGGCATTTTAATATGACATGGTTACGGTAAGTTTTATGTTATCGAAGGCAAGAGGTGGCACCGTAGACTCGGAGCACCGCCGGGGCGCGCCATGAAGACCAAGGCGCATGGGCCATGTCATATCGCACTTCATTCATTATTTTTATATTGTATTGTTGTGTGTATATCCTATTGAGTGCTTATATAGGATGATCCCTAAATAAAATACCAAAGTTGTGTTCTCCCTTAGTGTGCACCACCGAAAGTTCTCCGTTACGAGGCAGGCCGTGACGATCGGGTGTCAGACGTATCAGCGTTCACATAACGTGGGTGTAAGCCACGTTGCACATGCAATGCACTAAGGTTTTAATTGGCGAGCCTAGTATGTACAGACATAGCCTCGGAACACGTGAAGATCGAAAGATCGAGCATGAGTCACATGAATGTTGTGATCGACATTTCGATGTCCACCCTTGCAGCTATGCCGCCGGCCGTGACGATCGGGGGTGGTAGAGTGAATTGGGGTCGTGTAATTGCTGAGATAATTTTAGGGATAATTTTCTTAGCAGAGTGTATTTTGATAATATGATTATAAAATAAACTCATATTTTATAAACTTAGCCTTATACGTTCTTTGCGAATTATCTCTGTAGATCATGCCTTATCCTAAGGAAGAAAGTCTTGAGTTCAACCATTTCATTAACAAAGAAAGTCTTCGAAACGATGGATCCAACTTCATGGAGTGGTACAGAAACCTGAAAGGCGCCCTCTACCAAAACGACATTTCTTATGGGATAGAAGAATTCTTAGGAGATAACCCAGGAAACTCCGCAAGTGCAGAGGCGAGAGAAGAATTTCGTCAACGTCGTGACATTTTCAGAAGTGTTCAAATCACGATGTACAACTGCATGAATCATGAGTTGAAAAATCAGTTTCGCCATATGGAGCCTTTTGTGATGATGAATGCTCTTAAAGCTTTTGTAAGACAAGTGAAACTTGAGCAGTTCGAGCAGCTGGATAATTTTCTTTCACTCAAGATGGAAGAACATACCTGCTTGGAGACACATTCGTGTAGGATGTTTGACATTCACGATGATCTCACAAACATGTGCGGCTACTGGATGGCGGATACTTTTGCGATACAGGCAGTGTTGCGTTCTCTACCTCCTAGTTATAAGGAGCTTGTCGATGAGTATGTGCTCAAAAGTGACTCACTCCTCTTCATGACTTCCTGGTTGAAAGCAAAGACGTGGAGGTGGAACCCATTGAAGGAGAGATTGATGACACGCAAGGTATATTTGATATACAAGTTATAATTGTTATTTCTTACACTTGTTGATATTAAAGTATTTGATACTTATGTTCTGTTTTATTGAAACAGCACCAGAATATAACAGGAAAATTGCAAAGTACGACATGATGTTGCGGAATGATGGCAAGGCAAAGTAGTTGATGGCCAAGGAGTTTCAAGCCCATAGTTATCAGTTTTGATTAGTAGTTCGAATAAGAGTTTTTTGTAATCGATTTTGAGAGTGATTGTAATCAGTGTGTCTTATATTCGATGAGACAAGTTATTCATATTTGTAATGGAACAAGCAAGTTGTTTTTATTATGAATAAAGTTTTTATGGTCACATTTCGATTATTAAAATGTTATTCATGTATTGATCTTAATGATGGCGCAATGGACATAAATGTTAAAATAAATATCCTAAGTCAATAATAAAATGCACTACCAAATTTTTAATCATATTAGCATTGCAAATATTTTGGATATTTTGATCTTGTGTATTTGCATGCGTGATGTCTAATGAGACATGATGATTGAAAAAATATTGATATGTCAATATGAAAAGAAATTTGATTTTTAATCATGCGAGATGATTGTTAAATTAAATTAAGTAGTGATAATTATTATTGGAATTTTATTGTATGACTAAGTAAATAAAAGTATTTGCTAAAAGATACAATTGTCTGAAATTATTTTATTGGATCAAAAAGGATTTTCCAGAAAAAGGAGGATATAAAATCGGGTCATTATAATTGATTATAATAATAAAGATTTTAAAGATTTATTTTATCATAAAAGACTTGTGAAATTTCGGTTCACAAATTATAATATTATCAAACATGTTGATTTATTGAATATTATAATCATACTCTATTTGGAAAAGTATGGTCTCAAAAGGTTTCTCTTAACAATTTAAACATTACGTAGAATATTTTTGTTAGAATTAGTAAACTCCCTTATTTTAAATTTTCACCTAAATTTCGTGTGAAACGACAATATACTAAGTGTCGTGTTTTATAGGATAAAAATATACACGAAATGGTTCTTTGTAAAAATATTCATAGTAGGAATGAATATATATTTCATATGGCAAACACCAACAAGGGCAAAACTAGTATTGCTAACTTGGTGATTTATTGAAAAACAAGTTTTCAAGAAATGATATGGAATAAAGGTAAAAGCTTAAAAGGTAATTGACCTTATTCGCATTGTGTGAGAAGTAATGTTTCGGAAACATGTTCCGGTAACAAAACTCTACAAATGGAAATGAAAATTATGATAAAAGATCACATTAAGGAGCTTTTTACAAATAGTAGGCATTAAAGAATATTTTCTGTCCGGTCACAGATTAATATTCATGATTTAATGATCTTGTTACTAGAACAAGGATACCTACGAAATACAAAGAAATTAAGGTGATACCAAATTCGAACCATGACTAATGAGTCATAGATCCAAAGGTTACATTTAAGATTATGAAAGTAAATGTTGCTTGAATCTTATCAAGTTAAAAGTTGCTTGATTTTTCACATGACAAGTTGTGTGAAAAGAATGAAACTATGAGAAGGACATAAAGCTAATTTTGTCATAAAGAATGTCTTGGACAAAATCAAAATTGTTTTGACTACATCAGATGTAGACATGCCTAAGTCTTTTGGATTTGTATTAGACAAGTATAATACATCGTATTTGGAATTTTTCGAATTGATAAATGATCAAGGATTTCGGTATAGACCGAAATATCGAAAGAAATTATATTTGTATAATTTAAGTGGGAGTAGGACAGCTCATCATATTTAATATGTAAGAGACGTATTATTGAGTGGGAGCTTGTGAGCTACACAAAATAAAATGTGATTGACATTTTGAGTGGGAGCCTCATAAGTTACACAAACTCAAATGTAGTTGACATTTTGAGTGGGAGCTAAATCGGTGCTTATATGTGAATGACATATAATAGACGGTATCAGGAAAATGAATTAGAAGTAATTATGGAATTACGATAAAGTCATATGTATTTAAAATATGAGCGTCTGTTTTGAAATGGATCAGGGAATTTTAAATAGAAATCGAGGTGTTTTTCTAGATTAGATTCTGAAAGGTCAGAATAAGAGAGGATAAGGAAATGGTCCTTATAAATCTAGAGAAATAATTATGATTGTAATATATGTTGCACCTCTATGCCATGATAAGGTGGCAACGTATGGAATCATATTATATACTCGACGTGACATAACTGGTGTTCTTACAAGAAGAACAAGTGCTGAGATGAATTTATGATTCATCACAAGTAAAACCAAGCTTATCCTCATTGTTTAAGAGAAACTGAGGATATATGTGGTTATTTCAAGTCTGTGAAGGATGATGAGTTTAACAAATGTTATGTTAAAAGGATCAACCTAGATGACAGAAAGAAATAAGGATCAAATCGTTATAGGATTAATTGTTAAGGCATTAGACTGACAATAGAATGTCAGGATCTACTTAGGTAAATATAAAAGTATATAGATACTGCGAAATTACATAGGATTGGTGGAGAAAAGTATTCTCTGAAACTGAGTGTGTTTTTAATGCGATTAACTGATATAGGATCAGAGTTAGCGCAGGGAAACAAAAGTCTCACTTAGTTGCCAAATATGTATATTTGTTATAAAGATAGCATGATGATATCAAACAAGGTGATGTCAATGATTCGCAAAGATCTTACGGTTATGAAAGGTTCTGGCCGAAGGAAACCTCTTCCATTAAGCAAGCATTATCATAAACGCTTATAAAAGATAAGGTTGTATGATTGGTATAGAAATGCAGCTGGATTTATTTAAATCTAGTGCAAGTGGGAGACTGTTGGAGATATGCCCTAGAGGCAAATAAATAACAAGGATTTATTGCATTATCTCATTAAGTTTATAATTAGTTTTATACCATGCTATAACTGTATTAATCGGAATTGTTAATACACGTGTGGTATGTGAAACAAACCAGAGTCCCTAGTTAAGCCTCTATATAAACTAGTCCATCAGTCAATGGATGATCGTGATTTCCCGATCATATTGATTCATAACAGTTGATGATGGAGTCATTTTATTGGAAGAATAATTTGATGGACATTACCCACCAAAGTATTGCATAAGGATCGTATCACTAAGTTCAACACTGCAATAGGAAAGTAACGTGATAGCTTATTCCTTAGACCGTGAGATTATATCAAGTCGCTGCTTCTGGAAAATACTTTGATCGCATCAAACGTCATATCTTATATAGTGTGACAATAAAGGTGACACTTTCGGGTATTGGAAGAAGTAGTCGGGGCGAGTAATCAAGAGCGGGATTTGTTCATCCGTGTGATGGAAAGATACTCTGGGCCCACTCGGTGAAATTATATCTATAAAGCTGCGCAGCGTATGACTAGGTCATTGGAGATATAATATCACGGAACGAGTTAAGTGACCCTTGTCGGTAACGAGATAAAACACAACATAGGATGTTGACGATCATATCTCGGACTAGGGTAGTATCGATGGAACAAAGGGAATGAACATATCATGTTAACGGTTCAACGACGATTAATTCTGGAATGCACAGGGACCGTCATAGCCATCCAGGTCTCCCTGACGGTCATTGGCGAGCGCAGGGTCTCGGCCATGTCTGGAGCATTCCCGAACCGTAGGGTAACACACTTAAGGTCTTGACGACGCTTGGAGATCATTTTGGAATTATCGGAATTATAGAAATAGGGAGAGAGATAATCCGGAAAGGTTCCGTTGGAATCGGAAGGGTTCCGGTGAATGTCCGAAAGAAGTTCGGGTGGTCCGGAAATTGTTTCGGAGTCACGGGAGATTAAATATGTTGTAAATATATTAATTATGGAATTATATATATTTATAATAATTTAATATTAAATAAAAAGGAGAAAAAATGGGCAGCCCACCTAAATGGGCCAAAACTCGGAGGAAAAGGCCCAGGAGGGGACTTCCCCCCAGGAGGTGGTGCGGCTGGGCCATGGGGCCCAACCGGCCAGCATGGGGGTGCGGCTGGCCCATGTGGCCGGCGCACCACCCCCCCTCCTCCTCCTTTAGTCCCACATGGGGAAGGGAGGGACTTAGGCATCCCTCCTTCCCCTATATAAAGAAAGGCATATTAATTGTTTTAAGATACATCTCTAATACAATTAATTTGTATATGCCGACCTGAGTTAATTCTCCGCCCGCTTCTCTCTCTCTCTCCCACTAAAGCTATACCGCAGTGCGCCGTCGTACTGCGGGATTCCACCCAAAAGTTCTACTTCCGCAATTTCGGCTGTATCGGAGAGCCCAGGAGTCGTCGTCTAGCTCCGCACGTGTGCGAGTACTCGGAGGCGCCACATTCTTGGTGCCAGGGTGTCATCGTCGCGCCACCTTCGGCTTCGTCTTCGTCGCGCCAAGTTCTTCGCGACCTCGGGGTTGGCTACGTCGTCTTCATCGACAACGCTTGTTGCGGGAGCGTAATCCCCGCTATCGGTCTACAAGGGTATGTTTTCGATATCTCCTCCGTTACCGCATTACTAGATAGATAGATCCTTGGCTAGTATTTCGGTGTTGCGATAGTTAGAAAAATTATTGTTTTTCTGCTACGAACCCCAACAGAAGCCTCCGGGCGTCGCCATTGCAGATCATCCACACCGCCACTCACCATCACTGAGCACAGCCACTCTCCAACCACCCCCAAAATCCCCAGCGCCTCCAGGAAGGTGAGAAACATCGCAACACCGCCCGCCGCCCAAGCAGGGGATTAGGGTTTTCACCCAATGGAGGGGTTAGGGATGGGGAAAGGGACCTAAACGAAGCCTCCAAAGAGGGATCCGGTGCCATAAACATCGTGGCCATCGCCGGTCAGGGGTTTCCCCTGGTCCCGAGCATCCCAACACCATCCACCAGCTAGATCCAGCGAGACCAGCCAAGGGGAGGGAGCTGCTGCAGACGGAGACATCGGTCTTCACAGATATGACGCAGAGGTCGGCACAGAGCCCCACGCACCGTGCCACACGCTCACTGTCACCCCACCATCCGAACGGGCAGGGTCATGGGTCAGCACTCACAGCCGCCGCCCCGGCGCCCTCCACCCACGCGCCCAAAACCACGCCTCAGCCTCGCTTGCCAGGACGCCGCCAGGAGCTCCCGCTGTGCCCCTGCCTTTCGTGGGTAGGGCGCCGCCACCACCGCCGCCGACGGCGGCGGCGGTGGCCGGACGAGGTCTAATCTGGGGGCTTAATTCCTAGGGTTTGGGGGGGCCTCCAGAGTCGCCCGAGCGGGAGCGACCCGGGAGGCAGGGGCTTTTCAAGCACACTTTATGCAATGTCACAACCTCATGAGTTTGATTTTATTTTTGGTCTTTCAAAGAGGAGAGAAATTGTTCCAATTTTTAAGGGAGAAACAAGTTTGTATGTGCCCTAAGAAAAGAGTTTGGTAGTGATCCCACGAGTATTTGTTAAATTTGCTTTGCCGTAAGGGTTGAAAACTTGAAACAGAGAGGCCATTTCAGGTACGAAAACCTAACAAATGGATGGTGTACAATCCGATTTCGCAACTTTATAGTGTTTTGGATGTCAAACTTCCAACATTTGGATAACCATTTTTGGGAGCGAACTGTTTTTTTAAAGTAAAACCACTGTAAATCCATGTTACAGAGTTTTCTTCATGACGTGTTCTTTCTGGGCTAAATTCGACGTTTTGATGATTACGACGAGATTAAGCCCTCATCTCCCTAGCATGTTCTCCTTTAAGTCACTTGGTCAGATCAGTAGTGTAGCCACGCCCCAGGCTAATTCTCATGCTACAGTCATAAACAATACATAGCAGTATTAGTGTAGCGTAAGGCCTATTCTACGCCCTACAGTAGCTAGAACTAGCTGCCACGCCCCAGGCCATGGTTAGTGTAGCGTAAGGCCTATACTATGCCGGTACGCCCTACATCAGACAATCCCATTCCCATAGGGAATAAAGAGACAGTGCCCTCTCGTGTTTTGTGTTTTGGACCGTATCGATTTCAGTTAGCACAGAAGCTTTTTTCTTTCAAGTTTTTTTATTCTTGGGTTTCTTCTTGAAAAAACTTGGTTTCCTCACTTATCATTTTCCCTTTTACTTGGTTTTCTTAATTTTATATTTTCACTTTTAGTTTACATTTTTATCTTAATTTTGAATATGTTTTTTCAATTTTGTTTCATATTCTACTTAATTTAATTTATTTCTCTACTTCGAATTTTACAATCTTTTTTGTTTGACACTACTTATAAAGAAGGTTTAGTTTGATATATGCCATTACAGTTATTATATATTTGTGAAATGTCAATGTAATTTACTTTTATGTGTTGATTCGTCGTCCCTACACGACCTAATTTCTTGAGACTTTACAGAGGTAGTGGCGGAGCTGAAGGTCTTATCCTACTCCAAGACGTCTCGTTGCCTCCACTTGGAGGAAATGTTCATCGTCAACATCAACGCCTCATTGGCGTGTAGCCCCCCCCCCATTAACTTTTTGGTGTTCCTAAATACTCCGTACCATATTATTATCTGATCGGAACCTGGGTAACATTCGACCTCTTGATTGCACTTGATCAAAGGGAATCTTTATATAAAACAGCTTCTAGTTTGATGATTGTTTCTCAAGGTTCTTACTAATTTGTTGACAACCATGAAAGATCGAGCTAACTAACCAATCGACGTCTAGTTGAGTCCCACCAATGTCCAGGTGAAAGATATAGCTGGCAAGACCAAATGACGGCTATTGGCACGAGAGGGAGGAAGTTATGGGGACTTAGTGCTGTGTGATGAAGGGTTGGGATGTTTGTGGTAAAAAACAACCTGTGAAAACAGACTACCACAATTGGCACCCAAAATGGACCGACTAGTAAATAATTGAGTTGGTTTTACATTAGGATATGCCCGCTTTCCAATATTTTCACATTTGGCAATTCCAAGAGGCCGCCTACGAGAGTTTTGGAGTCGGTTCCACTTGATAATTGGTTGTGTTACTGCTTCAACCATGGATTTAGTTAGTCTGTCTTTCTTGCTCCGACTATGAAGGCTATATCTTACGTTGACCCTATAACCTGGTTTTGCTTCATTTTTTCTTGTAGCCGATATTCTAAATCCTAATCCCTCTGATACTAGTATTTTGGGTCAAATTTGTCAAAAACAAACTGGTCTTTCTATGGACATCTTCTAGTTTGTAAGAATGACATTATTTTAAAACTTTCCTAAGAAATATGCATTAGACAATACATGACCATGCATTCATTTGGTTTATGAAAGGAGTGGTAACAATCTTACATTCAGTTGTAATTTAACTCAAAACGTAATTCTAGAACATATTTACATAAGTATTTTTCACATACCTTGTAAGGCTCTACTTGCGGCTCTCATCCCCCCGACTCTCTCTCTTTCCTCACCCTCTTTCTTGCGAGTCAATCCGTCGCATGCCTCCTGCATGTAGTTGTGTTAGTAGGTCTAGGGTTCATGTTTCCTTTGTCGATTTTGATGTGATTTCATTGGGGAGTTCATCCGCTAAAGCTTGTGAGCGGCCTTCGTCAGTGGGGATTGGTGGTGATGTTGTTAGCCGTGGTGCTCCAGAGGTTGGAGACGATGATGGGCGGGGGGTGCTATTTCTATATCCCCCTCCCCACAATAACACTTGGGTGCGGCTTGAGCTTAGATCTGTCGGATTTGGCCGGCTAGGCTTTGATGCATGGCCACCGTGGTGATGGCTGCGTCGGAGAAGATGGCCTCTAGCCCAATCCTTGATAAGGGCTGCAGGAGCTCGTGCTACATGTGTTCCTTGGAGTCTCACGGCAGGGGACTCGCGACACCGATGTTGTCTTGCCCCCGAGATTCATGGCCGAATGTGCGGTCCTCCGCAACCACTCGAGAGTGCTTGTTCTTTCTCTAGGTGCAATGCCATCTCGGAGAATCTTCGTCCACTCTATCCAGGTACTTCTCAACGAAACGTTGCCCTCCTCGGCGCCGACAATCTATGCATACACCAAGTTTGTATAATTAGCCTTATTTATTCTACTCTTTCTCTACATATATTGTAAAAGCATGTCATGTTATTAATCCATTGGTAAAAACCGTGTGCATTTCTACACACGGTATTACCACTTTAGCAACTGTTTATACTAGTGTCATACAAAATGTAAGTCGGCGATCATGCGTCAAGACTCACCTTTAAATCTAGTCTTAATCCAGATATCAATGCTATCACCTATATAAACTAAAATACATGCCAGCAACCGGATGCTTGTATAGAAACATTTTCTAAACGATAAACTTGAGTATATATCAAAGGTCCGTAGCCCGTAGGGGATGTATGTACACGCGTGAATTAAAGTACTGTAAGTTGGATCCAACGCAAGCAGACTTTACGAACTCGACGCGGTTTTCCCACGCGGTCAGGTCAATGGGCGTCAACGCCCGGTCTCCTCTTTCTCTAAAAAAATCTTCTTCTGGTCCCGATCTAATCCAGCTTGCAATCACTCTCTACTAAGCTTCTCTCCCGTCTTCACTCTCAACGACGGCGCGGGCACGGCGGCGTCGCCCTCCAATTGTCCTCACCTTCCTCATCCAGATCCGCTGGGGGGTGGGAGCACACTAAGGGTTTGTTTGTTTGGGCTGCAGCTTTTGAAAAGCAGCTGTAGCTGTTGAGTTGTGGAAAAGCAGCTATGAGAAGCAGTTGCTGGAAGCAGAGATTTGATGTTTGGCAGGAGTGCTGTTGGCAGCTGTAGCTGTTGGTTTTCTGAGTGAAATGTCTGTAATGCCCCTGAGTGTTGAAGATGTTATATAAGTGCGGATTTGAAGCGAAACAATCGAGCGACTTCGACCAATTTGACAAAATTTGTCTAAAAATGATGCAAACTTCGGTTCAAAATTAAGAAGCTACAGTACACGAAACTCGACACCGATAACGGGAATGGAACCTACTCAACGACGTACACATATTTCGTGTATAAATTATTTCAAATAGAAATATATTTGTGGAGATGGAGTTTGGAATTAGATAGTGTGCACATGGATAAATCACCAAGCTAGCACGTACAGGACAACGAGCAGCAGCTTGCTCGGGCACGCGGGCGGAGCTCGCACACGGACAGCTCAGAGCACGTACAAGGACAGCGGTGGCAGTTTATCGGTAATTATCCTAAACGGCAGTGGCAAACTCTCGTAACGTTTCGATTGCAAGTTGAAAAGCTGCGGGAAGCGGCCCCGGCCCAGCTTTTGCTCGCGTGCGTTCGCCCAGTTCATTTCTTCGGAGCGCTTCTCACCAGCGCTTGTCAATAATCGAGTGTTTGTTTGGGCTTCTGCTTTTCTACCCAAAAGCAGAAGCAGAAACCCAAACAAACAGGGCCTGAGAGCATCTCTAGCAGAGCCCGCAAAACGCGAACCCGCAAAATAGTTTTAAGAGTCGCCGAACGCGTGTTTTATTCTGTTTTGAGGTTCGGCTTTGCGGTTTCTGCTCCGCCGCGTCTCGTTCAGAAACTGTATATGCAAAATCTGAATTAGGCATGAATATCATAAAAACTGAATAACAAATAATATTACACTATGAATCCTCATCAATAATTTATTACAATAAAAGTTTGAATCACAAGAATTAAACAATAATTCAATACAAGAAATGTTGTAGAATAAAAATATTGTTTGAATCAAACATGCTTCAAATGAATTTAAAAAATTGCTACTGCCCATGCCGCTGCCAGGCGTGTTCAACTAGGTCTTTCTGCAGCTGGGTGTGTGCGTCCGCATCCTCTATCTCACGGTAAGTCTGAAGAAAAGTTTGGATGCGATCTGGGTTCCTAGCAGGCTTCACGCGGCTACCAACATTGTCATACGACAACTCCAAGTCCAAGTCCTTTTCATCCTCTATGATCATGTTGTGAAGAATCACACAACAAGTCATGATGTTTTTCAGAGTTTTCTTATCCCAAAAACGAGCGGGGCCTCGAACAATGGCAAACCTAGATTGCAAGACACCAAATGCCCTCTCTATATCCTTTCGGCATGCCTCTTGAGCCCTTGCAAATTCAATTTCCTTGTTGACTTTCGGATTTGAGATGGTCTTCACGAATGTAGTCCAAGTTGGGTAAATACCGTCGCCAAGATAGTACCCCTTTGTGTACTCATGCCCAGTAACAGTGAAGTTGCAAGCCGGAGCATCACCACTAGCTAGCCTTCGTAGTAGATGAGACTTTTGCAACACATTGATATCATTCAATGTGCCCGGCAAATCAAAAAAGCAATGCCAAATCCATAGATCCTCGGACGCAACGGCCTCAAGCACAATTGTTGCATCGCCTTCCCTGCCACAATATTGTCCATGCCATGTCTTTGGGCAGTTTTTCCATGTCCAATGCATACAGTTACTACCTAGCATGCCCGGCCAACCTCGCGCCTCATTCATCGCCATCAGCCTCACCGTATCTTTTTCGTTTGGTGCCCGAAGATAAATCTTCACATATAGTTTTATAACCGTTTTGACAAACATACGAACAGACTCGATCGTAGTATCTTCACCAATACGAAGATACTCGTCGGCGTAGTCAGCCGGGACGCCATACGCAATGACTCTCATTGCGGCGGAGATCTTCTGATATGCGCTGAATCCCATCAAACCCGCGACATTCTGTCGACGGGTAAAATAGCGACAATTCGCCTCGCAAGCTTCTACTATCTTCACGAAAAGAGAGCGGCGCATACGATACCTTCACCGGAAGATGTGAGCCGGGTACGTCGGTATTTCGGCGAAGTAATCACGCATGAGCAGTTGGTTGCCGTAGAAGTGGTTCTGTGGTATGCAAAGGCGGCCAACCTTGGATCCTTGCCGCTGCTTCGCATACCGGTCCTCGAACTCCTTGACGGCGAGGACGGCGACCACCATTTGCTGCCGCCGGCTTTCAAACAGCGTCTCCACGTCGGAGTCGTCGGAGGAGGACGAATCGGAGAGCAAAAACCCCTCTTCCGGGCTCAACTCCATCTGAAACGGGTACCGCATATCACTACCGGAGTACTCTGTCCGAAAACACAACAAAATCGAGCGGAGATGAACTCACCGACAGATCGGCGGCGGCTGCGCAGATTTGGCCGGAAAGGGTTCTCCACGGGCGGGGCGAGCCGGAAACCGGCGGCAGGGTACGTCCGCGGCCGGGGGGTGTCGCGTGCGGCGGGGCGCCTGCAGATGCGGCCGGGAAAAGGGGCGAATCGCAGGCGGCGGCGCTGGCGGCGGAGACGGCGGCGAGATGGGGATGAAGCGCGTGGTGAATACTCCCTCCCGCCAACCGTTTTCACCTTATACAGGGCCCCCTCGGTTCGGCGGCAAAATCTGCGAATTTACCGTTCTGAGGGCCGGATTCACGGGGCCTCTCAAAAACTTTTACGGGTCGGTCAGTTTTGAGGGTTCTGTTCTCCGCGTTTTTAAGGGTTCGAATCCGCATCGGGCGGTTATTTTGCGGGTTTCGGCCTTTTGCGGGCTCTGCTAGAGATGCTCTAAGGCAGTCTGCTCCGGCCACGACAGCGGCGGTGGCGGGAGATGAAGAGGCCGCTGCGCCGCCCCTCCTCCGCCATCGCCGACGCCCTCTCTCTCTCTCTGTGGTTCCTGGGCGGCGTGACAGGGAAGGGCAGAGGCGCCGCTGCAGTTGCCATTCGCCTTGAGATTCGCGCCGCCACCCTCTCTCTTTCTGTAGTTACGGGAGGCGTGACAGGGAAGAGCAGAGGCGCTGCTGAAGTTGCCATTCGCCTTGCTAGCTCACCAAGCTGCTCGACGAGGCGAGAGGAAGGGGACTGAGGAAGCAGGTGACCGGGATGGCAGCGAGTGTGACGGCCGGCGTGATGAAGCCGCTCCTCGGCAAGCTCACGACGCTGCTCGGCGACGAGTACAAGAAGCTCACGGGGGTGAGGAAGCAGGCCGCGTTTCTCAGGGATGAGCTCAGCGCCATGAAAGCTCTCCTTGACAAGATGGAGCTTATGGAAAAGCTCGATCCCTTGGCCAAGAACTGGAGGGACCATGTCAGGGAGATGTCCTACGATATGGAGAACTGCATCGACCACTTTATGCATGACTTTGATGGTGCCGATGCAAATATATACGAGCTTCGTCAAGAAGATGGCCAACCGTCTCAGGAGGTTGGGGAAGCGTCATCAGATCGCCAACCGTATTGAGGAGCTCAAGGTTCTTGCTGTCGAGGCCAATGCTCGACGCGAGAGGTACAGGATCGATGATTGTGTTGATTCGAATCCTGGTGTTGTGGCCATCGATCCCCGGATGTCGGCGATCTACAAGGAGGCAGCAGGCCTTGTTGGTATTGATGGCCCGAGAGAAGAGCTTATCAGTTTGTTGATGGATTCCCAGAAGAAACTCAAAGTGGTTTCAATCGTGGGGTTTGGAGGTTTGGGTAAAACTACGCTTGCCAAACAAGTATATGATAAGATTGAAGAGCAATTTAACTGCAAGGTTTTTTTCTCAGTCTCCCAAAGACCTGATGTGAAAAGCCTTCTCATTGGCCTACAACGCAAGCTTGGGATGGGAGAGTCTTCTCATGCTCACGAGATGCAAGACATCATTGACCACCTCAGAGAATACCTCAAACATAAGCGGTATATTTTCTCCTAGTACTCACTCAGATACTTTCATGGTCTAGTTCTCAATATCTGTGTGATTTTATCAAGCCCGTGTAAATGTTTTTGGGATGTATGGTTAGTTTGATTTTAAATAGTTTTACTAACAAGTCATGTTGAAGAGATTTCTAGCGCCAACACCAAACCTAGTGAGGCATTTTGGCTACGGAAAGGTTTGCTAGCTTGTGAAGACTACTATTAGGATCAAAGTTGTAGGATAAACGTAAAAACTTCTTGAACCTATCTAATATAATAAATTGTTAGTTATATAAAGAGAGGAAAATTACTATTTGTGGTTGAGACTACAATAAGTTACTTTGCTTTCTAGCCACCTGAGACTGAACTATTTGGCGAAGTCATGCATGTGCGGCTGAAACATCTCTGACTTATGCACCTAAGGAAATTATAGTAAAACACAAGCTGTGACCATGACTCTACGTAGCAAGGATTTAAAACAATTGCTTTGCTGCAATGTTCACAAAACTTTTGCTACGAATTTTAATTCCATGTTAACATTTCTAGTATACTTAGAGCTTTGTATTGTCAAGTGTACCCATAAATTTTGTTATCATAATTAAGTTATCACTCAACATATATATATGGTAAGCTGAGATCCATGACATTTTTTGCTGAAGTAATTTTCCCTTAACATTTAAGGCAACTGAAGAGGATTTTACACCTAACCTAGCATAAGGTGGCTGGCAGAACTAGAGTCTGGCCTTATGGAGTAGTGATATAAAGGAACTTTATCTTCTAGTAGTTCACAATCAGACCTAGCTGGTCAACGGGAGTAGGCAACATATGGGAGTAGCAAACTGCTGAGACGGTGGCTGGTGTCTCCCGAAGGATCGCTGATGATATCGAGCTTTCGAATCTCTCTAGCGCAGTAGGGCTGGGAAAGATTTGGAGATAGCACCCTAGTCCCCTTCTTTTTTGTTGGGCGTTGTTTTGTGTTTCTTCCTGCTGTTCATGGTCGCCCACCACTTGATCGCACGCCTGTAACTGCATCTGTCTGATGCCGGAGACGCTTTAGCCCTTTGTTCTCTTCTCTTGCTATCTAAGTCGACACGCAAGCATTTTGCATGTTCGCAAAAAAAAGATAGTAAAATTGTGTTCACGGTGTGGTAAAATGTTGGTGAAAAGATAATTGTTAAATCCATAGAACGTGTGGTATTCTGACTCACACCCAAATAGAAGTAGTAAGCATAACAATAATTACTATCAACATGCAACATGATTCAAGGGGAGAGTACAATAGCTATTCTCTCGCAGCGATATTCTTCCTTGTGCAATGGCGACCATATACGTTGTAATAATATGAACAGAAATAAGAATTGAAACCGAGATTTTCTTTAATTCAAAATTCTACCACATTTGTAAATTTTCTCATAAAATTTGAAAGACTTGTGTAACCATCCTTTATTATTTTATGATTTCTTTGTTTTAGTTTTGATGCTTTTACCTGTACCTTGTAATCATACACTGATAAAATGTATGAATGACTCATGCAAATATTGCAACAGGTACTTCATTTTAGTTGATGACTTGTGGGATCAATCGGCATGGAATATTATAAGTTGTGCCTTTCCGGACAATTGTAATGGAAGTAGAGTGATGGTAACCACACGACTGGATGACGTAGCTATCATGACCTGTGAGAGTGATCGGACTTGCATTTACAGAATGAAGCACCTCAAAGATCAAGACTCGAGAAGATTATTTTTTAATAGAGTATTTGGGTCCGAAAATATCTGTCCGTCATAGTTTAAAGATATTTCAGCTCAAATACTCAAGAGGTGTGGAGGATTGCCACTTGCAATTATTACCATAGCTAGCCTATTTGCTAGCCATGAAGCAAGATCGTTGAATGAATGGGAGAGTATCAGGAATTCTCTTGGTGCTAATCTGGCCACAAAACCCACCTTGGAAGAGATGAGGGGTATACTAAACCTCAGCTACATGCATCTTCCTATTCGTCCCCGGCCATGTTTTTTGTACCTTGGCATTTATCCAGAAGACCGTGAGATTAAGAAGGATGACCTGGTTCGCCAATGGATAGCCGAAGGCTTTATCTGTAGTTCACACGGAGTTGATTTGGAGGAAGTTGCGAAAAGTTATTTCAATGAGCTTATCAATAAAAGTATGATTCAGCCCGAAAGAACAAAACATGGGGAGGTTATTTCTTGCAGAGTACATGACATGATGCTCGATTTGATCCTAATTAAGCAAGAGCACCAATGATAATTTTATCAGTGTAGCATATAACTATGAAGACATGGCAAGATTGCACAGTTGTGAGTACAAGGTTCGTCGATTATCTCTGAAATTAAGTTCTGGCGGTGCAACATCGGAGACCCTTGCTACTAGCATGTCACAAGTTCGATCATATGCACAGTTTGGGGGCTCCAAATACAGACCTCCTCTTTCACAGTTTAAGTACCTACGAGTACTTCTGTTTAAGTTTCCAGATCGACTCTATGATACTAGAAGAGTAGTAGACCTCACTGCAATTGGCCATCTGTTTCTACTGCTGTATTTGAAGGTTTCAGCTGACTCTGTAGATGTAGCTCTCCCTACTGAAATTCAAGGGCTTGTACATTTGGAAACTCTGGAGTTTGATTGCCAATCCACAGATATAACTTGCTTTCCGTCGGATATAACTTGCTTGGCCAACTTGATTTTTCTGATACTTCCATATGATGTACCTCTTCCTGCAAGGATCCATAACATGAAATCTGTCTGCACCTTGCATTGTTCGGGCATGTCAGAGAGTTCTGTGAAGGATATCAAAGGTCTTAGCGAGATGAGCAATCTGAAGGAATTGAGAGTATCCAGCGCTCACGGTGAGCATTTGACGGTTAAACGCTTTGACGCTTTGGACTTCTGCTCCGGTGCGCCGCCCTTGGCGAAAGTTCGGAAGCCAGAAACACAAGGACGGCCACGATTATGTTTTTATCTGTATTACAAAATATAATTAAATAAAATCAATAATCTATCACCCACGCCGATTTATGGAAACGAGGAGCACAGCGAAATAAAAATTACTTTTATTCAAACCTAATACATCAGTTGAACACTCGGAAAGAAAACGTACAACATAGTTGACAACAACACAAAACATAACAACAAAACAAGATTCGATACAAGTTATAGGCACTCATACACTGCCTTCTGTTAGCCTTTGTAGACTAACCCTGCTGTCCCTGCAGGTACATCATTAGGGCCTTCTGATTGGCCCTAATTCGAGCAGTGTCGCCCCTAATAGACATTGATGTAGCATGCTGTAAAAGACTCTCTTGTGCCCCGTCCTTCGGTTTAGTATCCCACCTTTGTAACATATGGACCCACATACACCACTCAATGTGATTTCGGATGCCGCTGCTGTTACTATGCTGCATCATTCCACATGATAGTTGCACTAGTTTGAGCAGGTCACTAAAAATTCAAAAAAAAAACAAGTTTGCAAATGGTCCTAATTTGTGACATAATTCCTATGCAAGAAATATGGTTAAATTTATAGCATGTAGAAAAATGGACATTGGTAGGAACGAAGCCATTGGGCCTAGCTTATGAACCTATTTCTGGGCACATAAATTTTTTAGACATCTTTTAAAATGGTCAGTATTTTTAGTCAAAGTTTGTGTGTATAAATTATGCATGATTATGTGAAAAAAATTCATATTTCCGAACCACTTATGTATTACAAATATTTATGAAATATATATGAAAATAGGGAAGAAAAGAATAGTGCTCAGCGAGCGGGTTGCTAGTTGGGCCGGCCCAACCGCGCTGATCCGGTCGAAACACCGATTAGGGTTAGTTACCGATTGATTTAATATTGTCTCCCTTAAATTACGTAACCACGTAATCCACGACCTAGAGCGTCTCTTATCTTCAACACCTCCAACGACAGACGACGATCACGATCGCTATCTATCCTCGGCGGCGGAGACATCAAAAGTGCATGGATCAGGTACACCCTCCGCCATATGTGGTCGCCTCCAGTCATGGCGCACGCGCGTAAGCGTAGAGTAGAGTAGCTGATGCTCGGCGGTGGCACCTGGATGCCCATAGGGAGGGTGTCATGTAGGAGGGAGGTGTAGGCGCGGCCACGCGGCGATGAGGGCTGCGTTTCGCGTGGTGCGCGGTGAGTGCGAAGACGCGACACAGGCCGGGTCCTGAGTGGCGGCGCCATTAGAATCGTTAGGCACAGGCCGGGTCCTGAGTGGCGGCGCCATTAGAATCGTTAGGCTGCTTCCTAGTGGGCTACCACTGCCGGTTTTTTTTTGGTTGGCCTGGCCTTTAGTTAACCTAATTATCGTTTCATTGTATATATTACTGCACAGTGCCATATAGAAACCCTATTTAGCACCCAGGGTGCAGAATAATTATTTTGCACCCACGATTTGTTTATGTCATCACATCAAAAAAATTATGTTACGTATATACATATTTACGTTCATGTTGACCTATAACAGAAAAAATTGACATAAAATTGCAAAATATATGTCAAAATAACGTAAAACTCATTAAAAACAGCATAAAAATATGCATTTTTGTCATATTTTTGTAACACTGCGTAAATATATTTTTTATGCCATGTCAATATTTTCTTATGTTCTCTATGACTTACGACATAATACAAAATTTACGTGACGTAAAAATCATTTACGGTTCAGAAGATACGGGGTGGGTGTAGAATAATTTATTCTATACCCTGGGTGTCAAATAGCGCGTCCCGTGCCATATTTATAACTATGTGTATGTATCACTTCTTTTTTATTAGGTGGCAATGTCTGCTCGCACTCGTCATGTTCGTGCTTGTGTTAAGTTGAATAAAACGCTTCATATCAGAGGTACGTATAATCACGAGAGACTATCCATGCATGCAATTGTACTACTCCTGCTTATGTACGTATTTGTTTTGGGCAGGTCCTGGAAAAGAGGATGAGGAAGATTTGGAATGTTTCTGCAACTATGCCAACCGCGTTGCGATGGATGATGCAGAATTTGCTACACTCAAGCGTGCAGTTGATGAGCACCGGCCAACAAAACCATTTTATGTCTGCACAATTAATAAATCAAACATCGTGAAAGGCAAAGCAAAAATGGTAAAACTTTGTTTTCTTAGATAAAAGTTCTCACATACATATTTTACTACTTTAGGGGAATGACATTTGAATTATTTCTTGTAATCTATACGCAGTATTTTTCGAGGAGCTTCACCATGCACCACATTGTGCCAAATGTTGCACTACCAGCATTCATTCCAGTCTATTACAAGAAGACCCAACATGTGAAAGTTAAGATGGTGTTGAACGTGTCAAAGGTGAAAGGAAAACTGACAGGTGGTGCCATGTTAACAACAAACTGGATGGAGGTTGTGAAGAAGAGGAAGATGAAAGTTGGTGACATCTACGTGTTTTACTTCGAAGGAAACCGGGATGGTCTTAAGCTTCTTGTTGATCATCTGTGAATTCATCATGGAGTTCATACTTTATTTCATGCACTTTGTGAGGTCGTGAAGTACACTCCCGGTTACAATATTTTTTCTTATTGTCTATTTCGAGAATGTCAGCAGACTATGTGTTGGACCAGAACATGTTTACATTTCAAAATTATTATTTTATCCTATTTTGTGGGGCAGACTATTCTAAATTTTAAACTTTTTGATATGTTTGATGTGTTATGATATTTAAAATTTGCGATGCCGCTGGTCAAAACTTAATAATCCGTACGTGCAGCCAGTTTGTGGAATTAGGTTATTTGAGAAAATAACATTATTTGAATCTGGACTAATAGAGCTCTTACACCAGCCTTTGGTCCAATTCGAGCCCAGTTGGAGGAGAGTGTAAACTTCCAATTTTTCAGTTTTTCTTTTGTATTCCTATTTACTACATGTTAGGCACCATTTACAATAAATTTGGGGTGATTTGGAGATGGTCGAAACAAATAACCTTCTTCGGGACAAACCGTCTAGGCTTAAACGAGTTTTTATAAGAAGTTGATTGTTTTTGACATCCGCCAAATCACCTCAAATTTTGAACACATGGTCTCCTAAACAAACATACCGATAATTTGAAGGATTTACCATTTTCTATTTTTTTAATATTTATAGTGCCTCAGTGAAACTTAGGTGAAAACCTCGGAATTAACCTTAAAGGGACAGTTTAAACTTCCAATATTTCAGTTTTTCTTTGGTATTCCTGTTTGTTACATGTTAGGCACAATGTACAACAAATTCGGGGTGATTTGGAGATGGTCGGAAAAAACACCTTCTTAGGGATAGACCGTCTGATCTCACTTAAACCAGTTTTTCTAGGAAGATGATTTTTTCGACCTCCTCCAAATCATCTCAAATTTTGTATACATGATCTCGCAAACAAACATAGCGATAATTTGAAGGATTTACCATTTTTTGAATTTTCTAATATTTATAGTGCCTCAGTGAAACTTAGGTGAAACCTCAAAATTAACCTTCAAGGGACATTGTAAACTTCCAATTTTTAAGTTTTTCTTTTCTATTCCTGTCTACTACATGTTAGACACCATGTACACCAAATTTGGAGTGATTTGGAGATGGTTGAAAAAAATCACCTTCCTAGGATAGACCGTCTGGTCTCACTTAAACCAGTTTATCTAGGAAGATGATTTTTTCGACCTCTTCCAAATCATCTCAAATTTTGTACACATGATCTCCCAAACAAACATAGCGATAATTTGAAGGATTTACCATTTTTTGAATTTTCTAATATTTATAGTGCCTCAGTGAAACTTAGGTGAAAACCTTGGAATTAACGTTAAAGGGACATTTTAAACTTCCAATATTTCAGTTTTTCTTTGGTATTCCTGTTTACTACATGTTAGACACCATGTACAACAAATTTGGCGTGATTTGGAGATGGTCGAAAAAAATCAGCTTCTTAGGGACAGACCGTCTCACTTAAACCAGTTTTTCTAGGGAGATATTTTTTTTTGACATCCTCGAAACCATCTCAAATTCCCTGGCCCACGATTGACCAGGTGGGCATATTTTTGTGTTTTTTAAATATGAGAAATAATGATTATTCAAAATAATGTGTCTTCATTTAAATCATCAGAATGCTATTTAGTTTTTCTTATAAAGTTTAAAATATAGAACAGTCTGCCAAGCCTTGTAGATTAGATGGGTATTTTTTATGTCGAGCTTAAAGGAGTGTTGCATGTTTTTCTGCACTTTGTTCAACAAGAAAAATAGATAGTGCACTTTTTCACACCACACCTATTTAATAATAATATATGATAAATTCAACTTTTTTAGGGTTGCAAGTTTAATTCTAGTAATTACTATCCTACGAGATACTACTCGAGCGCTTCCGTTTTATCATTGTATTGTCATCATAACATTGCATGGTACATTTGATGCGGACGTATAAGGTCAAGACCAGAATTATATGGTCGCCAGTGGCGGAGGACCCTAAACCCTACCTTGAATTTTGCCAAAAAATCAAGTGCACGTATGCATCTCTGGCATCGGTAGCAGTTCAGGATTTTCCAGTTCGTTTGTGGTTGGTTCCTGTGTTCCTGGGCATTCTTTTTGGAGAAGAAAGAGAAGGGAATAGATGGGCTGGCACACGGTTGGTTACAGTTTAAAACAAACACTTAGTAGATGTTCAGCTCTTAAACATAAAAGTACTACAACTTCCACAGTTCTTCAAATCCTTCCTTGAACTTCTTGGCCTTCTGGCTGCCTACTCTTCAGATCCGCCCTCCTGGCCTGATTCTTCCTTGAGCTTCCTGGCCTGCTTGGCCTTCTTGGCCGCCTTCCTTCTTGCATGCTGAGGAGCATTCTTTCAAGGAATAAAAGGGTTGATGTCCACATACTTGGCCATCATGTACTGGTTTAGGGCCTTATGGCTTCCCCTAACCCTTGCCGATTCCCTTCCATGCCTGTGGACTTAGCATGTTGGGCGAGGGAAAACCTATTCCTGTCTTTGGGCTTGTTATCAAAAGGACACTTGAAACCAGTAGGCGTGAAAATAGTAAAAAAAATGACTCCACGCTTGGTCAGGACTTGATCCTCCAGCTTTGATGCCCTAAGACTCACATCTCTCTCTGCCTTTCGATCGGTTGACGAGTGAAATCTCGATGAGCTTGCCATCAAGAGCATCAAGCAACGGTTTCATAAAAACGCTAAACCCAAAGACTAAACCCAACGACACTTCACTGAAATGTTTAGAATTTTAATGTAAAACAAAGCTGAAACAATAATTCTGTCTCATTACACAAATTCAGTCCGTCACAGTACCACTTTTATAGAATAAAGATTAAACAAAATAAACATAGGAATCCTTTGTATAATGCTCAAAGTAACACTTCTAATCTTGTAACACTTCTAATCTTGTAATCTTGTAACACTTCTAATCTTGTATAATGCTCAAAGTAACACTTCTAATCTTGTACCTCTTCCCCATTCCTGGACATGATAACATAAATAAGTCAACAAATGATAATAATGTCAAATTTGTAATGAGGATATCATGCAAGAACTTACTTCTGGTTTAGTTTGCATCTCTTGCTGCGTCTGTTGTGTCCTTTCTCATTGCAAGCACTGTCGGGGGAATACTTTCTGGATTAACCCGCGGCCCAGTGCGACTTACTTTACTCGCACGGACAAAAGCCCACATGGGATCAAGCCCAACATCAAACCGCCACAAAGAGAAGAATCTAGAAGGCACGGAGGCGAGCAAGTCTCCGGATAGGTTCCAGTTAGTATATTCCTTGAGGGGGAAGTTTCCCTTGTAACCTGACGAGCCTCTGTGTATATAAAGAGGACTCGCAGGACTTAGAGGGGGTCAAGCTGTCAAGCCCTTAAACCCTAGCTCATACGGCGAGTACCAGATCGGATCGCCTCCATTGTAACACCTCGATTATCATATCAATACCAATCTAGGGTAGGCAGGAAGTAGGTCTTTTACCTCACATTGAGGGGGCCGAACCTGGGTAAATCTGTGTTGATCTTTGTTCCTGCGATCCCAATCTCGGAGATGCTTGACTCGCGTAATCCCACACCTACGAAGTCATCCATGACACCTGACGTGACAAACCCACGACAGTTGGCGCCCACCGTGGGGCCTGCGGTCAAAAGCGTCACGTTCCGCGCAGGATCGAAATCAGGCTTCAAGGACATCGCCATCGGCCAAGTTGAAGACATCAATGGAGTCCCCTTCATCGACGACTCAGAGTGGGGACCCGAGGCAGATCACATCGAGTTTGGATACATTGTTCCCATCGGATCAGTGAAAGTTTTCGTCGGATCCGTCAGTCGCAAACCTATAGATGCGACTCAAGGAAGCAAGTCGGTGGAGGAACTGCGGCCGGTCAGGGTCCGCGTGTTGGAGGAGCTACAGCAAGCTACAGCAAAACTACCCATCCCCGTTCCGTCAAGATCTGTTTGGGGATCTCTACCAAATCAGGAAGGAGACCTCAAGATTGAAGAAATTGAAGCTATCAGGACGGAACTCTATGAAGAGGCGCAAAGACTCGCGGCTGAGCGCGAAAAACTCCAAGAAGAAGATCGACGACTCCATCGCTGGCAGCAAAAGCATCAGGCGGTCTGGACCAAAACAACTGAGCGCAAGAGACTCCAAGAAGAAGATTGGCGACTCCGTCGCTGGCAGCAAAAACATCAGATCAAGACGAACAGAGGAGAGATGAAACCACAGATCCGCGGCGACCCGGAGAGCAACGTGCACGCCGCGATAGGAATATTGTCGAGGATAGCACCGGTTGGAGACACACAGCTGATAAGGAAGCTCGCCATGCGATCGATCTTCTACAAACCGCTGCCTTACAACAAGCAAATATGTATGGAGTCACGCCCAATGAGCCGCAACATGAGGTATCATGGGGAGGAGAAAAGTGCAGCGTCGAAGAAGTGGTCAACCAGCTAGCAGGTTTACAGGTATCATTGGAAAAAGAAAAGAAGATAGAAGGCGAGTCACAGACGTCCGGGCGACTCAGCCAGCCCAGATTGAAACTGACTCAGATGAAGATTCAGCGCCAGTAAACTCCTATTCATTATTGAAAGGACCAGCATGTTTTGGAGAGGAAATACGGCTCACTCGTTTCCCCCCGAACTTCGGTGAGTCGCAGCGAGTCACCACCTATCATAGTAACCAAGACCCTGCCTGGTGGATAGAAGGTTATGAGGCAAGCATGACAGGGACTGATGTAACTCAGGAAGTGCGTGCGAAATATTTCCACTTGGCAATACAGGGAGAAGCCAGGGATTGGCTGTTAAAACTGCCATCAAAATCAATAAGCACATGGGAAGACTTGAAGGACAAGTTCATTAGCAGATTCCAAACAGAAGACATGAAAAACCTTAGACAATGCGTTCAAAAGAGGACGAATCAAGCGGTGACTGGATCAAAGAGTCGCGGAGATCCTTGGCTCCGCCAAGAACTTAACAGTACAGTCTGCAATACAAGCTATGAGAAGAACTGTAGATTTGAGCCGCTGGTGCACAAGTTAAGTCGCGCTGAGCACAAGATTGATAGTTTCGACCAGCTTTTGGCAACAGCTGACAAGTACGCAAAGACAGATAAGGGGACAGGCAGCTTATCACAGAACCCAACAGAGAAATTGCAAGTCGCGCAAACTGAACATCGCGCACACCGGATGAAGGAGCAAGGAAGTGATAAGGCCTCATTCCCTAATAACTGCAAGGGGATCTTTGACGTTCCCTGCGACTTACATCGCAGGAGAGATGGCAGGCCAGCGAGTCACACAAAGGCGCAATGTCATTATTACCGGAGGTGGAAAGAAGGTGACACGCCAGATGCAACTCGCAATGGATCAATGCAGCACAAGAACAAGTCTAGCTCTCATCAAGGGCCTGACGTTTTACCTAGAAGGACATAGGACAGTTTCATACAGTGGAAGTACAAACGACGGATGGAAGCCAGAGGCGTGGCCAGATTTCAACGCCAGAAAGGTACCGTCGCCGGACAGAGCAATCGGTTATTTGCAGTCGCGGCGACCACCCCCAGAAGTAAGAGATCCAGGACAGCCAGCTCATGTGGTCACGCCTGAAGTCGCGGGATACAAGTTAAGTAAGGTCCTAATGGACGGAGGAGGAAGAGTAAACATCCTATATCAAGACACGCTCCGAAGAATGAATATACCCGAGTCGCGGCTGCGACCATCCAGGAAAGAAATTCAAGGCATAATCCCAGGAGCTGTTACGCGACCAATCGGAAAGATAACCCTTGAAGTTAGCTTTGGAACAGAGCGGAACTTCCGCACAGAGCTCCTAGACTTTGAGGTTGTAGCAGTCAAGAGCTCATATCATGCGATCTTTGGAAGAGAAGCCTATGTCAAATTCACCGCCGCCCCTGCTACGTCTACCTACAGTTAAAGATACCGGGACCAAACGGTGTTATTACAATATATGGAGACAGGCAGAGAGCGTTAGAATGCGAGAACGCAGGCTCAGCACTCGCAGAAGAAGCTTGCATCGCCAACTCCTCACACGGATATCAGTCGCCGATCGGTAATCGCAGCTCAAAACGAGTCGCGTTGGAGGTACCGCGGAGGCGGCCAACAGGATGCAGCCACCGGATGGTAAATACCCACCGAGAAGTCGCGCATCAGCAAGATAATGCCCCAGAGGTCGCTTTGATACAAAAAGAAGACAAGAAATGGCGCATATGCATAGACCCAGCCTCGATCAACAACCCCAGCCGAAGAGGTTCAGTTATCGTGAGACCTTACAAAGCAGACTCAACTCAACATAAGTCGCAGCTCAGTGCGGCTAATCGCCTAACAAACTTGCTCTCGCTTCAACATGAGACACACATCGGAGCTTCATGCTCGACCCGAGTCGCTTTTAGCGACTCAAAATTGAACCAATCAGGTGTTCAACCCACTCCGTTAGGAGTATTAATTCGCAACTAAGTGCGATGAGTATCAAGTATGCATGGCCTGCGGGGAATAGAAAACTCGCATTAAAGGGCCTGCATCATCCTGTAACACCCTGTAAGAAATCGAGTGATTATGAAATAAAGCCGGCACCCTTGACATTCAAGGGCTTGTCGTTTCGCCTCAACTATCATTGAGTCGCTGAGTCTTTTGAATTTCATATATCACTGACCCTTGAGGGCTCCTTACGAGCATGGCGAGTACCAATCGCACCTCAAATTTTGCCAAACAGTGGCAATCCTTAAGCTAGAAGCGTCTTGCATTATGCGACCAAAGTACTGGGGTGTGGCGTCAATCGAGCTTGATTGCCTATCATGGCCGCTCTCGACCCTGAACACACATGTTCCTAGGAAATACTGAGCCGCGCGAGCGTCTACTTAATGGAATTATCATCAAAAGAACCTGCTTATAGGTCGCCAAAATACTGTTTATAATACATGAATGTCTTACAGACTAACGGGCATGTCCCACACTATTTATTTTTTCTTCCGAACTACAGGAGCGGGAATTGGCGCGGCTTGTCTCGCGGTTAGCCGCAGGTGCCCTAATAATCAGGGCGCCGCCAGACGAGGCAGAAGGGCCACCAGATCCTGTTGATGGAGTAGTAGCCTGGATGACTCAGCTCCTGTGGACTTTTCCTTTGGCACCTTGCTCCCATCAAGATTGAATTTTTCGAGATAAGTGCCCAAGTCCAAATTATCAACAAATTTTGTGGCATACCCGCGCATCCCTTTCCAGATGTCGAAGTATTCGCTTATTGGCAGTTCAGTATCATCCGCGCTCATCGCCCGGCCGTGGCGAGCAATCTTGCCAACATCTATTTCTGGATAGTATGCTCGGAGCAATGTCAGGACATGCGCGGCTCCGGTACGAGCAGAGGATCGTTTCCAATCAGAGACATAGTGCGGAGCCTTGAGCAGTTTATTTATCCAATACTCGCAAGATGTTGGGCCATCAGTCGCAGGAGAGATTATCGTCATGACTTCCTTGGTAACCTTTAAGAAGCGCTGATTGAGGTCCGAGATATACCAGTTGATCCTTCAAGTTGGAGCGAGACACTAGAGCCTCAGGCCCTATGTCAAGAAAGAAAAGACAAGAAACAAGTCAGCGACTCACATTGGCTACCCAAAATATACATGATTAAAGGAATACAGACGAACCAGCAAGCTGCAGGACGGCTGATTTGACGATGGAGCCAAAACCCTCAAAGGCTTTGAACAGCGAGTTATATTTTTCATCTCGCGAGGAGAGTTTCTTTGCGTGGTCTTCCTTCAGACGATCAGTCAATTCAGATTTAAGAGTCAGCCCTTCTCGCAAAGATCTAATGACTTCGTCTTTCTCCATGAGTCGCTGCCGCATATCTGCTTCAAGTTCTTTAATTTGCTCTTCACAGGAGTCAAGTTGACCTTTGAGAGATTTTATTTCCTGAGCCTGCTCCCTAATGGCCTCATTATGTTGCTCCAGGAGAGATTGCATCACTTCGGGCTGATCTAAGGAAATGCCTTTACCCTTTATTGAGCCAGAAGCATCAAGCAAGGACAGTTCAAGCTGAAAATAAACAGAGCAAAATGCATGGGTAAACTATTCAGGAACTTGGGGGCTCGAGATTTGGAGCCAAGAAAAGGATCAACACACCGTGCAATGACACAAGGTTTTGATCCTTGGGGGCTACGGTATGTGTACCTGATGACCCACAAGTATAGGGGATCGCAACAGTCTTCGAGGGAAGTAAAACCCAATTTATTGATTCGACACAAGGGGAGCCAAAGAATACTTGAGAGCCTTAACAGCGGAGTTGTCAATTCAGCTGCACCTGTGAATAGTCTTGCTCGACACAGATTATCAGTAGCAACAGTTTTATAGCAGTAGTAGCGGTGAAATAATAGCAGCAGTAAATAGAGACAGCAGTAGTGATTGCAGTAAACAGTAGGATTAAAACACTGTAGGCATAGGGATGGATGAACGGGCGCTGCATGGATAAGATAGCTCATATAATAATCAAGACATAGGCATTGCAGATAATAATGATAAAGCATCCAAGTACTAAGTAAACATAGGCATGTGTTCCGTATATAGTCGTACGTGCTCGCAATGAGAAACTTGTACAACATCTTCTGTCCTACCAGCCGGTGGCAGCCGGGCCTCAAGGGAATCTACTGGTAATTAAGGTACTCCTTTTAATAAAGTACCGGAGCAAAGCATTAACACGCCGTGAACACATGTGATCCTCACATCGCAGCCATTCCCCTCGGCTGTCCCAATTATTGTCACTTTGGGACCGCGGGTTCCGGACAACAATATGTGTATACAACTTGCAGGTATGATCAATAAACAGTGCATATCATTATGAAACAATAACATGTTCAGATCTGAAATCATGGCACTCGGGCCCTAGTGACAAGCATTAAGCTCAACAAGTTGCAACAACATCAATAAGTACTAACAACGGATACTAGGCACCATGCCCTAATGATCTTATAACTTATTACATGAACAATCTCATCCAATCCCTACCATCCCCCTCAGCCTACAGCAGGGAATTACTCACACATGGATGGGGGAAACATGGATGGTCGATGGAGAAGCGTCGGTGATGATGATGGCGATGATCTCCTCCAATTCCCCGTCCCGGCGGAGTGCCAGAACGGAGTTTCTGGTCCCCGAAATAGGTTTCGCGATGGTGGCGGCGTACGGTGATGTTTCTGGATGAAGTGGACGACCCCCTCGCGTTTTAGGTCAGAGAGGGTTAAGTAGTCGAAAGGGGGACTCGGGGAGGTGCCCGAGTCGCCCTCCTCAGTGGCTGGCGCGGTGGGCCCCAGGCCGCGCCACCATGTGGTTTGGGCCACTCGTGGCCCATCTCCGCCTCCCCTTCTGGCTCCGTGAGTCTTCTGGTAAAATAGGAGGTTTGCGATCTTTTCTGGTGTTTTTCCCGAAAGTTGACTTTCTGCACAAAAACAAGACACCAGGGCAATTCTGCTGAAAACAGCGTTAGTCCGCATTAGTTGTATTCAAAACACACAAGTTAGAGGTAAAACAATAGCAAAAGTGTTCGGGAAAGTAGATACGTTTTGGACGTATCAACTCCCCCCAAGCTTAGCTTATTGCTTGTCCTCAAGCAATTCAGTTAACAACTGAGTGCGATAAAAGACTTTCACGAACACATTTGCTTCATATGATGCATATATTCTCACTATATGAACAAATGCTTAGGCAATTCAAGATGAGGCAAATGCAAATAATGTCACTCAATAGGCATGTAAACTATGAAAAGATACCAACATACTAATAGCGACAAACATGAAACATATTAATTCACAAGATTGTAATGCTCATAATAGGATATGATAAGATGGTATCTCGCTTGCCCGTTTTTGTACAGCAAAACATAAATGCCCAGGCACCTCTGAAGTTCATGGGAAGACTAGAATCAAAGATATCAAAGATAAAAGCATCAAAGTTATATCACAGTTAACCACATTCTGGGACAAGCACATTACACTAAGAATGACAACTATGCTCTCGAGAAAGTGCTCAAAGAAAGGATGGTGACTCAACATGAAAGTAAAAGATTGGCCCTTCGCAGAGGGAAGCAGGGATTATCATGTGCTAGAGCTTTTTATTTTTAAAACAGAAGCAAAATTGTTTTGGGAAGTGTTTGTTGTTGTCAACGAATGGTAGTGGGTACTCTAACCCCCTTGTCAACCAGACTTTCAAGAGCGGCTCCCATGAAGGACGTTATTTCTACCAGCAAGGTAGATCATCCCTCTTCTCTTTTGTTTACACATGTATTTTAGTTTCATTATGGGTGACACTCCCCCCAACCTTTGCTTGCACAAGCCATGGCTAACCGAATCCTCGGGTGCCTTCCAACATTCACATACCATGGAGGAGTGTCTATTTGCAAATTAAGTTGCTTACTGATAAATCAGGGCAAAACATGTGAAGAGAATTATTGATGAAAGTTGTAATTAATTGGGACTGGGCACCCCGTTGCCAGCTCTTTTTGCAAAATTATTGGATAAGCGGATGTATATGCCACTAGTCCATTGGTGAAAGTCTGAATGACAAGATTGAAAGATAAAACACCACATACTTCCTCATGAGCTATAAAACATTGACACAAATTGAGAAGTACTTTGAAGGTTTTAAAGGTAGCACATGAAAATTTACTTGAATGGTTCGAAATGCCATGCATAGGTATTTATGGTGGACACTTTGGAATAACTTGGTTTTCATGGTTTTGGAAGCACGAGCAGCATTCCCGCTCAGTACAAGTGAAGGCTAGCAATAGACTGGGAAGCGACAATCAAGAGAGCAATAACCGTCATAATCATGCTTGCGACAAAATGAAATTAATTGAGACATAAAAGTGATACAAGAACTCTGAGTCAAAATAAATCATCAAGGCTTAATTGACTTTTGTTTTTCAGTCATATGCATGCATGAGCATGTGCCAAGTCAATTCGAATGAATTATTCAGAGGAGGATACCACAATGTCATACCCTCTATGAATAGAACAATGCAAGCAAACATCAACATAACATGCTACCACTATTAATAAATTGGGACCGATCATGAGAGAACAAGAACTACTAAGCATCCACTAAATGACATATACCTCACATGAACCAACTAAGCATGCTCACATAGATGAGTATATGTACAAAAATGAAAACAAATAGAGTTCATACCAGCCTCTCACCCCAACTCAAGTTGTTGTAGATCATCCTTATTGCTTTTTCACTTGTGTTGCTTCGAATGATAAGAATGAAAACCAAGCTCCATCGGAGTCACGGATGGCTGTCCAACTCTGAAAACACTATACAAAACCAAAAAGAAACAACAAATATTTTTGGGTTTTCGAGTTTTTGAAACAAGAGCAAAAAGAAACAAACAATAAAGCAAAATATTTTTGGATTTTTGAATAACAAACCGAATTTTAAAACTAAGCAAACTAATACTGAAACTTAAAGAAACAAATGAAGAGAAACAACAGAAATATTTTTGGTCTTTTTGTGTTTTGGAATGCAGCAATAAAAGGTAAACAATTAAAAAGAAAGAAAGAAAGAAAACTGCAACATGGATATACAAAGTATCGACAAGATATGATATGTAAATGAGTGAGATGTCGATATACCTCCCCCCAAGCTTAGGCTTTTGGCCTAAGTGGAGATCAACCCCATGGTGCCCAGGAAGTGGCGCCTCCATAGTACGACGAGGAAGGGCCCTCGTCCTGGTAAGAGCTGGATGACGCTCCAAGGTAAGTGACGGTGTAGCCATCATCAGGTGCTTCTCCCTCCTCCTGGTGCTGCTGGTGAAAGCCTCGCACTCTAAGCTGCTCCTCCAACGCCTCCTTGGAGTACGACCACGGTCTCCTGTGTATAGGGAACAGATCGGCCTGGGGCAAAGGCACTTCATATTCATCCCCGTTAGTAAATAAAACTTTGTAAACAATGTTTCCTAAATGAGAATTAGGTGTGACAAACTGATGGCCTTTCATAGCAGAAATATCAAGTCTGAAAGGGGTTAGCTTCTCATCATTAGGACTAACGGAAAGACCTAGATATGCGATAACTCGTGAAGCAACAATTCCTCCATAAATAGGTCCACTAGCAGCCAAACGGCGAGCAATAAGGGCACCAAGGTTGTAAGCAGTGTTACCATTAAGTGCAGCAGCAAGAAAAGCAAGATGATAATTAGAAATGTTACTGGTGTTTTCCCTACCAAGAATGCTAGTAGCAAGATAATAAACGAAATATCTAATGGCAGGGAATTGGATGTTCCTTATCTTGCCGCGCTGAGCGATGCGGTCATCGTCGTTGGTCACTCCTCGGTAAAGTTCCACAAAGTCTTTGGTGTTCCCTGCAATCTTCTTCGCTGTACCTATAGGAGCAATATCTATGGCAGCACAAAAGTCTCCCAAGTCCATTGTAACAGGCCTGTCATAAATCTTAAATTGGACAGTAGGCGCATAAGATGAATTCACAAATTTAAAACTCTCAACAAAAGTTTTGGTGAGCCAATAATGTTGGTCGCCCTCATCCTGCATATAAGTGGTTAGGCCAACTCTCTGGATAAGGAACATGAAGTCATCAAGCAACCCTGCATTACGCAAAAACTCCATGCATGGAAAGGATGAAGCATTTGGGATTTGGTCATCCCCTCCATCTCCAATGTTCGGTGCAATGACATCCTCATCATAGGAACGCCTAACTCGAGTAGATGCCCTCAAAGGCCTTCTTGCTCTCTGAGAATCCCTTTCAAACACCTCCCCAAAGGTGTGGTTATGCATTTTCCTTTTCTGAAATTTTTTAACAAACATTATAAAAAATGATTTTGAGACATACAAATGAGGGGAACTACTATATGAACTTGCTAGAGGACTAAACATGCATCAAAACTAATAATTTCAACATAGAACAAGCATGCATACTCACTTAACAAGTCACCTACAGCAGCAAAATACTCAAGGTATACTTACTAAACAAAATTCTACTTGGATACATGGAGGAGTCACATACCTGAGAGCAATGCCCCAAATCTCAGCAGCTGAGATGGGCTGAACAAAGAGATCGAAATCGCGAGGAAGAACAGCAAAAACTCGAGTGTGAGAGAGAAAAACGAGCTGAGTGATGCAAGAGGAAGAAGTGGTAGGTGGGGGAACTGCTGGAGGGCCAAGGGTGCCCCACCTCAGTGGCTGGCGCGGCCAAGGGGGCAGCCGCGCCACCATGTGGTTTGACCCCATGGTGGGTCCCCTTGGTCAGCACCAGGCACTCCCACGATGCTCTTTGAAAAATAGGACCAATGGTATAATTTTTACAGATTTTGAAAACTTTCAATTTGCATGAAATCTGGATATTTAAATTAATAAAACTTGGGCAGAAAAATTATTTTTAAAATTCAAAACAACTAAACTTTTGCAACCTAATTATCACTACAGGAGGTAAAACAAAGTTGAAGAAAGAAATGCTGTTTAGCTCTTTATGTATGCAAATACATTTGATAACAAGGTTGATCAAGTCTTGGCACCAAATAAATTTACATGACACAAATGATTTAAACATCATGAAACACTCATGTTACCTTGTATTGTATTGATATGGATCCAATCATAATGTTTTGATATCCTTCTTGATGATCATATATAGGGCAATCAATACTTCCCACTTTGATAGTTTTAAAATTGGAGATGGTATTGACTCCATAAATCTTGTCAACTTTCTTGGGGAAATAAACAGTATGTTCTTTATCATTAACATTGAAAGTTACTTTTCCTTTATTGCAATCAATAACAGCACCTGCAGTATTTAGAAAAGGTCTTCCAAGAATAATAGACATATTATCATCTTCAGGCATTTCAAGAACAACAAAATCAGTCAAAATTAAACAATTGTTAGCCACTTGAACAGGGACATCCTCACAAATGCCAACAGGAACAGCAGTAGATTTATCAGCCATTTGCAAAGATATATCAGTAGGTATCAATTTATCAAGATAGAGTCTCTTATAGAGAGAAAAAGGCATAACACTAACTCCTGCTCCCAAATCACATAAAGCAGTTCTAACATAATTATTCTTGATGGAGCAAGGGATGGTTGGTATACCTGGATCTCCAAGCTTCTTAGGAACCTTGCCATTGAAAGAATAATTAGCAAGCATAGTAGAAATTTCCTCATTAGGAATTTTCCTCTTGTTAGAAACAATATCTTTCATATACTTTGAGTAAGGAGGCAATTTAATAGCATCAGTCAAAGGAATTTGCAAGAACAAGGGTTTCATCCATTCACAAAATTTATTATAATGTTCTTCTTCCTTTGATTTTAGTTTCTTAGTTGGAAAAGGCATTTGCTTTTGAACCCAAGGTTCCCTTTCATTACCATGTTTCTTAGCAATGAAGTCTTCCTTAGTGTACTTTGTGTTTTTAGTATGCTTTTCAGGTTCCTTTTCACTAACTTCTTTATCAAGAGCATCATTTTTATCCTTATCACTATCAAGTTCATTACCACTTTCAGTTTCAGCATCAGAGATAGATATACTATTAGGATCATTAACAGTTTCAGAGGATTCTACAACATTTTTATGTTTCTTCTTCTTCTTTTTCTTAGAAGGAGAAACTGGATTTTCAGCTAGTTGAGAATCTTGTTCAATTCTTTTAGGTGTCCCTCAGGATATAAAGGATCCTGAGTATGAGCTCCACTTCTAGTGCTAACATAGACAGGTTTTAATTTTTCTTAGAAGCATTGGCTAACATGTCTTGTTGCACTTTAGTGAGTTGATCAATTTGAGTTTGAACCATATGGAAATGTTTAATAAGCATCTTAACATCATTGGAGGTTCTCTCCACAATATCATGCAACTTACTAATAGCTTGAAGTTTTCATGCAAATGATTCTCTACTCTCATATTAAAATTATCTTGCTTAATAACATAATTATCAAATTCATCTAAGCATTGATCAGGTGGTTTAGAGTAGGGAATATCTCCTTCATCGAACCTGTGGAGAGAGTGAACCTCAATTATGGATGGATGAGGAATTGGCTTACACAAATCTTCAATAGGTGGAAGGTTCTTCACATCTTCAGATTTAATACCCTTCTCAATGAGAGTCTTCTTGGCCTCCCTCATTGTTTCATCATTCAATTCAATCATACCTCCCCTCTTCTTTGATATTGGTGTCGGTGTAGGTGTGGGGGTCGGCGCCAATCATCATAATTCTGGCTGATTTTAGCCAATAATTCTTCAGCTTCTTCAGGGGTTCTTTTCCTGAAAACACAACTAGCACAACTATCCAGATATGCTCTAGATTCAATAGTTAGTCCACTGTAAAATATATCAAGTAGATCATGCTTTTCCAAATCATGTCCAGGCCGAGCTCTGATAAGAGAGCAAAACCTTGTCCATGCCTCTGGAAGTTTCTCTTCATCTTCCTGGTCAAAGTTATAAATTCTCTGCAAAGCATCATGTTGAGCACTAGCAGGGAAATATTTCTGAAAGAAAACATCAAGCAAACCAGTAGGACTAGTAATAGAACCAGGAGACAAGTTGTTATACCAAGCTTTAGCATCATCTTTTAATGAGAAAGGAAAAATCTTAGCAACAAAATAGCTACGCTTCTTAATATCATCAGAAAATAAGCCACTCAAAGTAGAGAGCTCATTCATGTGCTCTACAGCACTTTCACTCTTAGTGCCACAAAAAGGAGTTTTCTCAACAATAGATATATGAGATAAATCAAGAGAAAAATCATAATCCTTATCTTTAATGTTTATAGGAGAAGTGGCAAACTTAGGATCAGGTGACAACTTGTATTTAACAGCATGTTGTGCAAGAAAATTTCTCATATTACTTGCACCAGTAGTAGCATTACATTTATCAATAAAATCATCATCAAGTTCCACATAAGTTTCATCAGGATCATCATCACAAGTATAATCCCTTAACTCAGGTGAATAAACAGGAGTAGTAGGACTTCCATTAGGTGTTCTAGTATTTTCAAGTTGTTTAGACTTAGCAGCATCTAAAAGTGGACCTAATGAAATATTCTCATCAATCACAGTAGAAGCATCATCAACATTATCAGAGGCAATTTCAGATTCAGCAGTAGTACCAACACGTGAAGATTGTGGTGGTGTAACAAGTTGACTCAATACAGATGGTGAGTCAAGAGCAGCAGAGGTACTAAGTGTCGTACCTTTTCTTGTAGTGGATGGCAATACACGGACCCTCTCATCACGAGCTTTACCCATGATGAATAAATTTCAGCGAGCAATATAGATCACAAGTGAACTCACAAATAAAGCTATGCTCCCCGGCAACGGCGCCAGAAAATAGTCTTGATGACCCACAAGTATAGGGGATCGCAACAGTCTTCGAGGGAAGTAAAACCCAATTTATTGATTCGACACAAGGGGAGCCAAAGAATACTTGAGAGCCTTAACAGCGGAGTTGTCAATTCAGCTGCACCTGTGAATAGTCTTGCTCGACACAGATTATCAGTAGCAACAGTTTTATAGCAGTAGTAGCGGTGAAATAATAGCAGCAGTAAATAGAGACAGCAGTAGTGATTGCAGTAAACAGTAGGATTAAAACACTGTAGGCATAGGGATGGATGAACGGGCGCTGCATGGATAAGATAGCTCATATAATAATCAAGACATAGGCATTGCAGATAATAATGATAAAGCATCCAAGTACTAAGTAAACATAGGCATGTGTTCCGTATATAGTCGTACGTGCTCGCAATGAGAAACTTGTACAACATCTTCTGTCCTACCAGCCGGTGGCAGCCGGGCCTCAAGGGAATCTACTGGTAATTAAGGTACTCCTTTTAATAAAGTACCGGAGCAAAGCATTAACACGCCGTGAACACATGTGATCCTCACATCGCAGCCATTCCCCTCGGCTGTCCCAATTATTGTCACTTTGGGACCGCGGGTTCCGGACAACAATATGTGTATACAACTTGCAGGTATGATCAATAAACAGTGCATATCATTATGAAACAATAACATGTTCAGATCTGAAATCATGGCACTCGGGCCCTAGTGACAAGCATTAAGCTCAACAAGTTGCAACAACATCAATAAGTACTAACAACGGATACTAGGCACCATGCCCTAATGATCTTATAACTTATTACATGAACAATCTCATCCAATCCCTACCATCCCCCTCAGCCTACAGCAGGGAATTACTCACACATGGATGGGGGAAACATGGATGGTCGATGGAGAAGCGTCGGTGATGATGATGGCGATGATCTCCTCCAATTCCCCGTCCCGGCGGAGTGCCAGAACGGAGTTTCTGGTCCCCGAAATAGGTTTCGCGATGGTGGCGGCGTACGGTGATGTTTCTGGATGAAGTGGACGACCCCCTCGCGTTTTAGGTCAGAGAGGGTTAAGTAGTCGAAAGGGGGACTCGGGGAGGTGCCCGAGTCGCCCTCCTCAGTGGCTGGCGCGGTGGGCCCCAGGCCGCGCCACCATGTGGTTTGGGCCACTCGTGGCCCATCTCCGCCTCCCCTTCTGGCTCCGTGAGTCTTCTGGTAAAATAGGAGGTTTGCGATCTTTTCTGGTGTTTTTCCCGAAAGTTGACTTTCTGCACAAAAACAAGACACCAGGGCAATTCTGCTGAAAACAGCGTTAGTCCGCATTAGTTGTATTCAAAACACACAAGTTAGAGGTAAAACAATAGCAAAAGTGTTCGGGAAAGTAGATACGTTTTGGACGTATCAGTACCTGGCGACTTGAAGAATATAACTCGCAGAAAATTGAAGAAAATTGCTCAACTAGGCCGCGCAGCAGAGCAGCATGCTTATCTCCAGCAGCAATTATGGTATCCGCAATTGACTTGGAACTATTTCCTGGAGCTGGAATTCTATCTTCAGTAGATACCCTACAACCAGCAGGACTCGCGGATGGAGCTGCGACTGGAGTCGCGGCAGGAGCCGCATCAGCAATACCTTCCTCCAGGGATGGCCTTGGATGAGTCGCACCGTCACTGTTTCCCACGTTTTCATCAGCAGCATCATCCTCGCTCATAGCTGGTTGAGAAGAAGCGGTATGAGAATTAGACTTGGTATCCTCTTCAAGCATGGCCCTGCAAAATATTGATGGATTAATAAGTCGACCCAGCAGAGCCGTAACATTGAAAAAAAAAGGGGCAAACCATACCCAGAGGCGACACGGATACTCTTCATCAGGCAACCAGAGGAAGGAGAAGATAAACCTTGCAAATCTGAACCTACAGAGTCTGAAAAGAAGTGGTGATCAGCAATTCCTTGCCAAAAATACGGGAGCACAAAATGAAGAGGAGAAAGTCGTAAACAACTACCCGAGCTTATTGAGAAGCAGTTCTTTGCAGCAGCCTCGGAAGAGAAAGCGGTCTTGTCAGGATCAGCATGTTCTAAAGATTTGGCAGTTCTTCTTTCTATCAGTAGCGCCAAGGCTTTGCGGCGTTTCTCAGGTTGCGCGGGGTCTTCTGAGCTGTCGCGTGAAAAACGTTTTGAGGACCTGCGAGGCACCTCAGGAAGTTCCAAGAAAGGTGTCCTTGGAATTGAGGACAGAAGGGCGCTGGCCATTTGTTGCTCCTCTTCAGAAGCACTACCCTCAGGCTCGGAGACAGTATCGTGCATAATTGTATCTTTGCCAAGAGCTGCGGCCTGCTTTGACGACTCAGCTGCGGCTTCTTGGTTCGAGTCGGCGTCCTCTGAGGGCAGAACCCAGAAATAGGGATCGATCTGAAAAGGAGCTCGGGTCAGAAATAATTAATTTTAGAAAGGGAACCTTGGAGGAAACAAGTTACAAGTAAACATTACCACAAAAGGCTTGTGCTCAGCCCAGAAGGGAGCAAGCCCGACGTTATCGTATGAGTTGATATCCTCGACCGTCACTCGGCGAATGAAATTTATCCATTCCCCCTTATCCCAATCCTCAGGGCAAGTACGATCGACATCGTTTGCATGACAAGTGAAGTCTATCATAAGTCGCGAGCGGCGACTCACAGGCTGAATTCGCCATTTAGTCCAGCAAGATATAAGATCTAATCCAGTAAGACCATGGAGTGTCAGCGCCCTCACCTTGTCCAAAAGGGATTCAATAAAGGGCAACGAAGAAGGATCAGATTTAGAATACAGAGCATCGGTAGCCTCGAAGGGAAGAGGAGACCAAAGAGGAAGAGGAATTTCACCCTCAGGAGAGGTGTTTTTACAATAGAAGAATGTTCTTTGCCAACTCTTAATTTTATTGGCAAGGGCTAGTTTTGGGAAAATACTACCCCTACGGCGTTGGAAGGAAACGGCGCCGCATTGGAGGAAAGGGCCATCTGTGGTTTCCCTTTGGCTATTGCAATTGAAAAGAGCAAGCCAGAAATCTACTGAGGGAGGTATACCCAGGTAATCTTCATAGAGGACGTGGAAGTTACTCACTTGGAGCATTGAATTTGGACCAATGTCATGAAAACGGAGGCCTAGCTGCTGCATCAAGGAGCGGAAGAAGAGGGAGACTGGGGGCTTGAATCCGCGCTCGACGTGCTCCGCGAATACCACTACTTCTCCTGGTTGAGGGTTGGGAATTATCTCCTCACCAGCCGCTCGCCATTCGCATTGATCTTTTGGTGGAAGAAGGCCGCGTGCAGTTAGGGATTCCAAGAAATCCTCGTCGATCCACGACCATTCCCAGTTGCACTTGCGGCGAGACATTTTCTCAGATTGATGGAGATCGTCACCAAAGGATTGGGAATATGAGAAGCGGGATTGGAGGCGGCGGAAAGGAGTAGCGGATGCGTAATACAAGTCTTGCTGCAGAACGCTGGGAAAAACGATAAGCCAGGATAAATAGCTCAGACGCGGAAGACGTTTAGAGCCGAAAATCAACCGTCAAGGCAGGTTAAGTCGCGCTCTTGAGCCGCTAAAGAAGAGTTATAAGTCGCAGATTGGAAATATGAAAATTGGAGTTCAGCTGGGATAATTCATGTGCGTGGCTGAGGGGTTTGTTAAGACGAAGAAGCCTTCACTTGAAATCCAAGCTAAACTTGGGGGCTAATGTCAGGGGAATACTTTCTGGATTAACCCGCGGCCCAGTGCGACTTACTTTACTCGCACGGACAAAAGCCCACATGGGATCAAGCCCAACATCAAACCGCCACAAAGAGAAGAATCTAGAAGGCACGGAGGCGAGCAAGTCTCCGGATAGGTTCCAGTTAGTATATTCCTTGAGGGGGAAGTTTCCCTTGTAACCTGACGAGCCTCTGTGTATATAAAGAGGACTCGCAGGACTTAGAGAGGGTCAAGCTGTCAAGCCCTTAAACCCTAGCTCATACGGCGAGTACCAGATCGGATCGCCTCCATTGTAACACCTCGATTATCATATCAATACCAATCTAGGGTAGGCAGGAAGTAGGTCTTTTACCTCACATTGAGGGGGCCGAACCTGGGTAAATCTGTGTTGATCTTTGTTCCTGCGATCCCAAGCTCGGAGATGCTTGACTCGCGTAATCCCACACCTACGAAGTCATCCATGACACCTAACGTGACAAACCCACGACAAGCACCGCACCGGTTTCTATGGTCTTCGTCGAAGGATAGTGGTCATCCATTTTTCGTCACAGGTCGGTTCTCTTCCCCTTTTTTACCGTTTTTCTTTGTAGCACCTTTGCTACACACTTTAATAGGATCCCCAATTACGGGTAGGGTGCCTGCACCAAACTCTGGCTCTTTTCTTGCAAAACTACTATGCCTAGCCGACGCTGCATCATACTCATAGCTCTTAGAAATGATGTCCCTCAAACTGTTTTGTAGCTGTTCCAACAACGCCGGGTGTCTACATGAAGCATGCACAGCTTGTGACACTAAGACGCCGACCTGGCTGTATATCATTCTTTCAGCTGCCCCAAAGTAGCCAAATGCAAACAGGTCATTCTGTCGCTTAGCAGGCAAGCCGCCCCTGGCATCTTTAGAGAGTCGTCGAAGAACACAACAGGTAGGAATCGCAGTAAAATTCAGGAACCTAAGGACGCGGAAAATATGCTTGCAAGGGAGACCCCTTCGAATCATCCTTTTGCAGCTGCAACTTATCATCTGATCCATATTGTTCGGTCTATATTGCACGTAAAACTTTCTCTTGTGTTTATTTCGCCATGCCACCATGAACGTCTCCGAGTCTCCCATTATGGCATGTTCTAAAATGTCTACGCCACTGATTTTCTTGAGCTCATCTTGCAACATATACAAATTTGCAGCAGTGAAGATTTTTGCAGCAGCTTCCTCAAGTATCTTGGAGTTAGTAACAATGGCAACCGGCAAAGTCTGTGAAGCCGTGCAATCATCTCGCGCCTCGTTCTCACGGATACGGACAATGGCAACCTCGTAGTGCACAGCCATATCCATTAGGGTCATTTCTCCGTCAAGGTGTAGATGGAGACACGAGTTCAAGCTCTCACTCCTTTGGTTGCTTCTCATTCCTAACCAAAATCCACCGGCCAGATACGAGGCGGCCCACAGTCTCCTCTTCCCGTACATACGCCTCAACCAAGTTCTTGTCAATTTCGTCTTCCATCTCTTTACAAACGCGTGCCACCTTTGCTCCCACTCAAGAGTAGTTGTGGAGTAGTACAGAAGACTTCTGAACTCATTCAGTGACTTGAAAGGAAGGTGTATCTTCATATTTTTTTTCAACATGCCATGAGCAAATACGATGCCACACATCAGGTAGGACTTCTTCAATAGCTTTGATCATCGCATGGTCGGCGTCCGTGATTACACTCTTTGGCTTCCGCTGATACATTGCTGTAAGGAATGTTCTTAGCAGCCACTCATATGTCTCTTGAGTCTCGTCTGAAACAATGCCACATCCAAAAACAGTTGTCTTCCGGTGATGGTTTAGACCAACAAAAGGTATGAAAGGCATGTCATACCTATTCATCTTATAGGTGCTGTCAAAAACCAGCACGTCACCGAAATTATTATAATCCTGACGAGATTGGGCATCACACCAAAAAACTGGGGTCATTCTTCTTCCGGGCCTCCATAAGTCCTATGACTGTGGAACCATCACCTTGCGAAAGCAGCTTCCTCTTCTCCGTGGCGCAGGAGTTGTACAGATCCCGCCTTACGAACCCTACACCGCCATACCATCCACTTTTGGCGATAAATGAATCCAAGATCACACTCTTTCTAACCCCTTGGGCTACCATTGATTGTATCTCAGCTTTCTGGAACTCATTGATTTTTCTATGTGACCAAAGAAATGGTACCTCGTCCGGCCTTGCTAATGTGTGATTGTGATTGTCATCAAAACTTGAGACATACCATACCTTCTTCTCTGTATTAAATTTCAAGGTTAGATGCGCGTTGCACCCGCAACGAGACTCTACTCTGAGCCTACGGGAGCGTCCCTCAGCGGTACACAACCTGGGGTCACGTTTCCCTTGCCTGGAACATACAAACCGCCTCAACCTCCATTCTTTCGAAGGACCTTTGCTCTTCCGAAGCTTATCCCTCCGAATGCTAAATCCATTATCTCTTGCATAGTTGTTGTAGAACACGTAAGCAGCTGGTTCAGCAACAAAGGTCATTTGCTTTATCTTCCACATTGCTTCTCGCTTATCTTCAGCAAGGCATCTGACAATGACTTTTTCATTAGGACCAACCTCTGTAACCTGCACAGTAAGGACAATTACGTTAATTGTAAGATGTTAGTATGATCCAATCGATTGATATGCATAAGATAATAATAGGAAGCATACCACACTCATATTAACCGAGGAGGACTCCCCAGAATGATGTGTGTCTACTGTATCTTCTTCGAAACCAGAATCCATGTCGGAATCACCGTAATAGTCATTTTCATCAGGAGAGTCGGCAAGTAGCTGAAAATGTTAATAAATCGTTATTAGTTCATCATTGAATTCGTTGGTTATCACACAAAAAATGATGTCTATATACCTCATCAATGTATTCCTCAAGCGAAACCTCATTTGTGTTGTCGACACTATCATCATCGATGTCTATCTGAAAAAATTAATAAAAGAACGTTATAATCCTGCTCGCATAAACATAATAAAACATCATAACATCAAACTCACATTATCATCTTCAGCGTCGGTCCCACGCGTTGAATTGTCTCCATCCTCCTCTGAACTAAAATTATCTGACGCGTCTCCACTCTCTGAACTATAGCGAGGGTCATCTTCCTCGATATCATTAGAGATCACTAGGTCGGCCATTTTGTAAAGCACTGCTGAAGAGTAACCTAAACATGAGCTCCACGGATGATGAAACATACCCCAAAATTCGAACCCTAGAACACCAACAAAAGAGAGCAAGGAATTACCAGCGAATCTCGTCCAACGGCGGAGATTAGAATCCCACAATTCTTGGTCGGCAAAACCCTAGAGAGAATGACTGGGAAGAGCTGCCGACGACCTGGGTAGCCGACTAGCTAGGATCTGAACTCTCCCCGATCTGCTGCGTCGATGATCTCGGAAACATAGCGAGATAGAATGTCAGTTATATGCCGTGGGCGGTTCGACGGAGGCGCGAGGGAATGAAGATGGCGTGGTATGCCGTACCTTGGTCCGCTCGAGTATGCCGGGAAGACGCTGTCGGCCGGGATCGGCGCAGACGAGATCAGATCAGCAGAGACGAGCACGGTGGCGCACAACGCCGCACAACGACGAGACCCGAATGACAGAGCACTGTATGCCGTACCTTCGGCCGCTGGCGGATGCCGGGGAATAGGATACCGGCCGCTTTCGGCGCAGACGAGATCAGACGAGCACGAAGGTGGCGCACAATGCCGCACAACGAGAGACCCGAACGACGGACCTATCTTCGTGTTGTGCGTCAATCACGGAGGTCGTGCCTCTATCTAAACTAACGGCCGAGGCTCAACGGGAGGTCGTGCGTCGATCTAGGTTAAAATCTTGAAATTTACCTTAAATCACATAGGTTAAATATTGGGCCCTAAATTGCACGCGGTACCGCCTACTCCAGCCCGGTAGCGCAGGACACAGCCGCCAACTCGCCGGCCCAAAACAAAACAAAAAACTTAAATTGAAATTTCATTCAAAATTTTGAGGACATTTTACATAGTTCGAATAAAATTTACTTAAACTTAAATAAAATTTATTCTAGAAAGGCTTGCTCGATCCAGCCTCGTGGTCGTTGTCACCGAGTCCGAAGACGTCGTCGTCGTCGCTGAGGTCGATGAGTGGCACCCCGGTGGCCGCCAGGTATTCTTTCAGCGACCACGCGCACGCGTCGGGGCCGTTCATGGGGGGAATCGTGTTCCGGGAGGCCTCCAAGGCGGAGGCAAGCCCCTCGGGGTCGTCGGCGGTGGCGTGCGCCTCCTGGAAGGCCCTCAGCTCTGTCAGCATAGAAGGCTCCGCCTTCACCTCCAGCTTCGGCTTCTTCGCAGAAGACGGCGGCGGGTGGCACGAGGCGGAGCGGACGGGCTCCGCCAGCACACTGCGTCACGGTATGGATTAGGGGGCACTTCAAAGTGCCCCGAAAATTCAGTAATATGCCCCTATAGGTTATGAGGGCACTATTTTAAATGCCCAATTTACTTGTGGCTGGAAAGGTTTTTGGGGCAGTATTTTCAAATGCCCTAAAATGCTATGTTTTGGGGACACTTTTCGAAATGCCCTAATAGGTTTTTGGGGCAGTTTAGTAACTTCCCCAATATGTTTTTAGGGCAGTTTAGTGAAATGCCCCATAGGTTTTGGGGGCAGTTTAGTGAAATGCCCCAATAGGATTTTGTGGCAGTTTAGTGAAATGCCCCCATTGGTTTTGGGGGCAGTTTAGTGATATACAATGAAGTTCATGCAAATAAACAGCAAACATCAATCTGAAGTTCATCCAAATGTACTGGCAACATCACATTCAGTTATGCAATGAAGTTCATCCAAATAAACAGCAAACCTGCTGGAATTTCAGTTTTTCCGTACAAACAGCACGACATGCATAAAAAGTATGTATGACAAGTAGAGGACAAGTATGTATGGCAACACAAAACATGCTTGACATGAGGACATGCATCCTCGAGCTTCGATTCAATCAGCATGAACTCAACAACAGCATCCTCGACACAAAGCTTCTTTTTCTCAACAGCTGGGACCTCATCACTTAACAGCTGTAGATTCAATCAACAGTACTTGTGTCAAGCTCTAGAGCTAATGAATGAACTCAAGAGAATAATTGTAAAGTTCTATATCACTGAGTACAGAGCTCACCTCGCCAAGGCAGCATGAAATCTGGACAGTAGCTTCATCACATCAATTCCTGGACAGTAGCTTCATCAGTACACTAGCATCAACATAGCAGCAACAAATCTGGACAGTAGCTTCATCAACACCTGGAGGTTAATCTGGACAGTCATTTGTAGCATCAACACATCAATTCCTGGACAGTAGGTTCATCAACACCTTGGGGTTTCAATCCCGAGATGACTAACTACTTCGTTAAATCACTTATGCGGATTACATAGAGACACAGTTACACAGTTCAGCACCTGAGGAAGGCTACCTTGAAGCTATCTAGTGCATAGAGACACAGTTACACAGTTCAGCACACCATGAAGCTATCTAGTGCATGCCTAAATATAAGGTGACCTATCTAGTGCATGCCTTGTATTTGTGTGCCTTTTCTTCTTCTTCTGATTACATAGAGACACCAAGTAGGATTATACAAACTTTCTATGTGCAAAACACATAACGTGAAATTGTACTTGTAGATGCTGTGACATAACATAAATGCACCGTCAACAACATTTGAAGAAAAATGTTTTAGCCATTTATTACAAACTTTCAGTGAGCAAACTGAAGATCTGGTGTGTTCCCAAGTTTAGTGTCTCAGTTCTCACACAAATTGGCATAGTACAATTCTTAATTCATCAAGATGTCACACAGGTGAATCTCAATTTCCCTATAATACACTGTGCAATACACATCAGACAGAAATATGGCATATCTGAAAAGATGACGCAGCTTGATGATAACATTCAGTGAATACAGGAAACGAAGAAACTTACATGGACACTTTCTGAAACCTGATCCAACTGTTTGCCAACCACGTTGACGGCATCAGTTAAGCCACGCTTGGTGACAAACATTAAATCAGAAATCTTCCATCCCTGTAAATCTATCATCGAGTTAGCTTTAACAGAAGTCCCAGTGGTAGAAAGAAAACTAGCCGCTCATGGGGTAGTGCAAGATATCATCATTTTATAATTTAGACCCAGAGGGCGGAGATTCAGACGATCTCGACCGCACACAGAGCAGATCCAACGGCCAAAAGGAACCCAATGTTTGATGTCAAACGCGTTGAGTGCCTCAGCCTCCATCTATAATTAATGTCACGCTAATTGCTCCAATTAACATCCCGCCTCTCTCAAAAATAATTAACATCCCGTTAATTGCCATAATTAACATTCCAATAATAGGTAGTATAATTAATGCTCCACAAATTTCTTTAATTAGTACCCACTAATTGCTCTCTTGTTTCATCAATTGTGGTGCCTCTCATAAGGCCATGTACAATGTAAGGCCAATCTCTAAATTGATGTCGGAGTTAGATGTAGGCAGAGACGTCGAGGTGAGAATCCACGGTGCTTATCGTATAGTTCTTGTATCAACTTAAAACTTAATTGTACAATATCATTTAACTCTGGTCACATATTTTATTGTTTGGGTCTGAATAATATTGGTTTTATTGTTCGTTAAAATGCACAAGTATACGACCTGACCTTACCGTCGATTTTGACATTGTACGTGTGTCTCGCCCCTAAAAAAGTTTATGGGCTAATTTCTTAGATATAGTTTAAGGTATAATTAATATTACATTCTATGACACCAACAGTTTAAGAAAATTATTTTTATTGGTTAAGACGTGCATTGCACGTGCGTAATTACTAGTATAGAAGATTTCCAACTCAATTTAGCGAGCCTAGGCCGCTTTCGATACCAGTTCAATTCCTATATCGCAAGTTAAAAGCAGAAACAAAGTTGGGTTCGCAACACATGTGTAGAGGCATCACGCAGAAGGCGAACACACAACAAGAGAAGGCAGCGGAATTAACTAAACCATTTCTACAGTGAATGATTAACTAAATCAAAACTGAACTAAACAATCTTATACTATCAACTACAGGAGAATTAAGTTTTACACCTATTCTACTACTAGACATGATGAACTACAAATGAAAATGTGGTTATCTACTGATGCAAATATGACAAGGTGAATATCTACTCGTCTACACATCTACACACTTTGTACTCCTACACATATGTTCAGATTATAGATGATCACTGTAAAGTATAGGAAGCCCAAAATTGAGCAATAATCAAATGCTTTTCTAGGAAATTTGAACATTTTTTTAGCATTTTTGTGAAGCAAAATGAACAGTCGGGATAAGCAAAAGTACTAAGAGACTCAGCCACAAAACAAAATTAATCTCATAACCTGATTTTATTGTTTCATGAAACATCAATATGTAGCCTATGATCAATCCATGGAACTATGGATAGGATGATGTACCTAGCTTAGTTTGTCAAGGAAGGCTCCAACAACAACGTGCAATCATCCTATCAAGCTCACAAAAACGTGAGGGAGACGCTATTTCAATAAGCACCCTAACACGTGCAGGAAGACAAAATTATGGTTGGGATAACCTGGTAAAATATAATAGGTGAAATCTCACAAAATATTATGGTTGGCAGGCTTGTATTGTTGGATTGGCAATTCGATTGGCACACAAACGTCAAGAGCTGAGCTAATCCACATTAAAAAATAGGGAATAACTCGGTTAAATAATACAATGTATATAACAGGCATTACAACAAACAGATGGTCTGCAATCGAACATCCAATTGAACGAGACGAGGAATTTGGAATAGAGAAACGTGAAAGCAGAAGGAGGAAAGTTTAACTCACCACATGAGAGCTCGTAGAGGTGGTAGAAGTCGCAGATGAGCTTGGCCTTGTAGACTGATGCGCTGCCACGGCAGGAGCACCGGGTCGAAAGTCATCACCACCACCACACCCTCACGGCCTCGCCACACGCATCAGTGCCACCACTGCACAACCGTGCTAGGATGGATCCGCGGTTACGGGCAGCACACCACCGTATCGTCGGCGTCGTGTCGCAGTAGGCGATGCAGAGCAGCAGAGCCGCGAGAAGGTGGATCGGAGAAGCCGGGGCCGCCAGACCAGGAGGGGTCAAGGGCGTCTGGTCGGAGGGGCAGGAGCACGGGGGTTCGAGGAGGAAGCTAGAGTCGACGAGGTGAGTTTCCGAGGCGCGGGACCGCGGCAGTACCGGCCGTGCCATCATCGGCACCAAACCGAGGTGGGGCAGAACCCTAGGGTTCCGCGAGGAGGCGACAAATTGGAGGCGCTGGATGGCGGCGATTGAGTGGGGGATTCGGTGGAGGAGTATATGGCGTGGTCTCTCCGGCGATCAGCAACGGCGGGAAGAGTCGGCGATGGTGGCTCCCCGGGTCCTGACCTGTCACGTACGAATACGGTGGGTAATAAGGGCTTGGATATGGGTTTCGCGGGCCCAACGGGGAAGAAAAAAAAAGCAAACTTACCGCTTCAACTTTCGCCAGGGGCGGCGCACTGAAGCAAGCCTCGACGCTTTGTTGTCCTGCATTGGAATGCTACGAGACCTCAAGCATCTCAGCCTGGATTGCCAGACTGAATCTGATGGCTCAGAGAGCCGGCTGTACTCATTGCCTGATCCTCCTCTCCGTCTCGAGCTACTCAATCTGAATACATAGACGTTGAGTAGAGTTCCCAAATGGATTGGTGAACTGCGCTGCCTCCGCATCCTCTATCTGTGTGTCTTGCACCTATCGAGTGATGAGGTTCGTGTTCTTGGAGAGTGTCGTTGTACTCTCTCTTCTCTCTCGCAAATTCAGTGAAGAACAGATAGAAAAGAGACAAGTGTTTTGTGCTGCTTGCAGCGTTTTCTGGGGTTTTCTATTTATGCTTCGGTTACAACGGAATAACGGAAATTGTGGATCGAGAGCGAGGCGTAAGGAGCTGCCATCCCAACTCGCTCGACCACGTCCACGACTAAGCCACGATGACCACTACAGCTCGTGCCATCCCACGAGATAGTCAACGTGACCAGTAGCTAACCTAGCACTACTGAAAACAAACTTGGACGAGGCTCAGACGTGCACAGAAACACGCTACAGAGCTCGATTATTCAGCTAACCACTAACACAGTTATCTGACAGAAATCAGACTGTTGTCGACAACGGCCTGAACTGCTACAGTTAACTGACGGACGAACACTTGTGCAGTTTCAGAGTTTGCAGTGCAGAGTTTAGATCAACACTTCACCCCCTTAAACCTGCACCTGTATAACACCAAGTCTCTCCCTCATCTCAACGAATCGAGTCCTGCCAAGTGCCTTTGTCAAAATGTCAGCCAACTGATCATTAGTTCTGACATGGTCGACTTCGAGCTTGCCTTCCTCAATGCACTGACGGATGAGATGAAACTTGATGTCGATGTGCTTGCTTCTGTCATGATGAACTGGGTTCTTGCTAAGAGCAATCACAGACTTGTTGTCGACGTAGAGCCTGAACTTTTCTTTTGATCCTCCCAGCAGATCTGCTAGTAAACAGCTCAGCCACTCACCTTGACAGGTGGCTGCTGCCGCTGCGACATATTCAGCCTCGCATGAGGACATGGCCACAACCTTCTGCTTCTGCGAGCTCCAGGTCACCACACTGCCACCGAGGAAGAAAACCACACCAGAGGTGCTCTTGCGGTCGTTCACATCCCCGGCGAGGTCACTGTCACTGTATCCGATCAGCTCCGGTGTTCCAATGCCCTTTTTGTAGCGACACCCGTAGCCAGTAGTGCCATGTACATACCTCAGTATCTGCTTCACGAGTGCCCAATGTTCCTTGCTTGGCTCCTCCATGAAACGGCTTGCAACTCCGACAGCTAGAGCAATGTCAGGTCGAGAATTGACAAGATACCTGAGGCAACCGATGACGCCTCTATACTCAGTGGCGTCCACCTTCTCTGCCCCGTTGTGCTTCGACAGTTTCAGGCGCGTCTCCATTGGCGTGTGGCAAGAATTGCACTCGCTCAGCCTTGCTCGCTCGAGGATTTTCTTTGCATATGCCTTCTGACAGAGTGTGATCTCCCCATGTTCTTGCTTCACCTCAATGCCAAGGTAGTACGACAGCAACCCGAGATCACTCATCTTGAACAGACGATGCATCTCGTTCTTGAACCCCATGATCTCCTCGACGTCAGTGCCCGTGATGATCAGATCATCGACGTACACCCCCACCAGCAGGTACTTGTCCCTGTCTCCACGCCGGTACACAGCGTGCTCCAGTGGGCTGCGAGTGAAGCCAAGATCAACAAGTGAAGTGTCGAGCTTGGCGTACCACGCGCGCGGCGCCTGACGCGGTCCGTACAGAGCCTTGCTCAACTTCAGTACAGCTGCAGGCTTCTCTGCATCGACGAAACCAGGTGGCTGCTGAACATGCACTTCCACTGCGAGCTCTCCGTTCAGAAACGCAGACTTGACATCCATGTGATGAACTTGCCAGCCGGCGAGCAGAACGCGCACCGTCTCCATGCGCGCGACAGGTGCGAACACCTCGTCGAAATCCACCCCCTGACGCTGTGCGTATCCCTTTACCACGAGCCTCACTTTGTGTTTGACAACGTTGCCCTCTGGATACTTCTTCAATTTGAAGACCACTTCAGCCCGATCGGACGGTGACCGGCTGGGAGCGTGGTGAGCGCCCATGTCTCGTTGTCGAGGATGCACTGCATCTCCTCCTCCATTGCCTTCTTCCAGGCTAGCTCAGCGAGCGCTTCATCCACGCTAGCAGGTTCTTCCGCGGTCACGGGCCCCAGGGACTCGTCTTCTTCCTCGTCCGTGCTCTGTGCCGGTTCAGGTGCGGTGGGCACGACAGGGGCGGCATAGCGTGAATTTGGGCGGAAGATGCCGTTCTGCGCACGCGTCACCATGTTGTGCATGGGCGGCGGCACTGGTGGCTTAGGCACGGCCGGCTCCGTGCTGACGGAGCGTGGTGTTGCGGTGGGTGTCGTCGATGCCGAACTCGGCGTCGCGGGTGGCGTGCCAGCCGGCGTTCCTGGTGCAGGTGGCGAGTGCGAGCGTGCACTGCCTCCGCTGTACATGTTCCCGCCATCATCTTCCACTGTCTTGACGTCATCGGTGATGTACACGACAGTGAAGGTCGATGGTGCCGCGGTGCCCTGTGTTGGGGTCGGCGCCGTCCAGTTCCAGCTCCGGCGTTCCTCGAACACCACATCGCGTGTTGCGTACACCCTGCCACCGATTGGGTCGTAGACCCTGTATGCCTTGGAACCTTCCTCGTAACCTGTGAACACGGTCAACAGAGAACGATCAGCGAGCTTGGTGATGCCGGGGCCCGTCCTCTTCATGTGCGCGACACAGCCGAAAGTGTGCAGGTGTTCGACAGTGGGCTTCCTCTTGTTCCAGGCCTCGTATGGGGTCATCCCGTCGAGACTGCGCGTCGGTGCGCGGTTGAGGACGTACACGGCGCACTTGACAGCTTCCCCCAGAACGTGGCCGGCATCGACATGCTTTTGAGCATGCAGCGAGCCATCTCCACCACGGTCTGGTTGCGGCGTTCCACCACGCCATTCTGCTGCGGCGAGTATGGCGCGGTGGTGTAGTGGATGACGCCGTTCTCCTCGCAGTAAGCCTTGAACTCGAGCGAGTTGAATTCGCCACCCCGATCAGAGCGGAACGCCCTCAGTCTGCACTGCTTCTTGGCCTCGGCCTGCACCTTAATTTTCTTGAACCTGACGAACGCTTCATCCTTCGTTTTCAGGAGCTCCAGCCACATGTATCTGCTGTAGTCGTCGACGACGAGGAGGAAGTAGTTGTTCCCGCCTGCCGTCGCTGGCTTGATCGGTCCACACAGATCGGTGTGGACGAGGTTGACATGTACTTGCTAGCCTGCGGGAACGCCATCCTGTGCTGCTTGCCGATGGTGCAGCCATCGCAGATGTCGTCGATGTGCTCGACAGATGGCATCCCCCTCACCATGCCGCGCTTGGACATGGCGTTCACCGCCCGGAAGTGCAGGTGCCCGAGCCTGGCATGCCACAGCCACGCTGGATCGTCCACCTTCGCCAGCAGACACACAGGAGCGACGAGATTCAGGTTCAGTAGATACAACCCGTTACCTGAGCGCTTCACGCGTACCACGAGCCGACGCTGCTGATCGAAAATCGTGATGTACCCGTCCTCCACGGTGGCCTTGCATCCGCACTCGTCCAGCTGCCCGATGGAGATGATGTTTGTGCACAGCTTCGGGATGAAGAAGACGTCGGCGAGCACCCTCTGACTGCCGTCAGGGCAGCGGAACAGAACGTTCCCCTTTCCTTCGAAACATTTGATCCTTAGTATGGTAAATAGCACTTTGACTTTCACAAAACATATTAATGCAAGTATCATCTCCACAAAGCTCAGCAAACAAACCTTTCAACCAAACAATAACTGTTTTAGCAATAGCCATGTATTCAGCCTCCATGGTAGATTGGGCAACAACTGGCTGAATTGTTGCCTTCCAACTAACAACACAACCACCAATGATGAACACATAACCTGTGAGGGATTTCCTCTTATCCAAATCGGCAGCAAAATCTGAATCCACATAGCCAACAAGTGCATCACCAGCTTTGCCAAACTTCAAGAAAGCATTAGAGATGTGTCAGAGAGGTATCTGAAAATCCACTGAACAATTTTCCAATGTTCTTTACCAAGATTAACCATGTATCTACTCACCAAACTCATATCATATGATAAATCACGACGAGAGCAAACCATAGCATACATTAAGGAACCAACAACACTAGAATATGGAACTCAAGACATGTACTCCAAATCATCATCCGTACTAGTACATTGAGAAGCTGATAATTTAAAATGAGCAGCAATAGGAGTACTAATAGACTTTGCATCATGCATGTTAAAACAATGAAGAACTTTCTTAATATAACTTTGCTGACTAAGAAATAAGAAACCAGAATTTCTATCACGGGTAATCACCGTATATACCTAGAATTTTCTTAGCAGCGCCAAGATCGTTCGTCTCAAACTCACTACTCAACTGTGATTTGAGAGCATCGATTTCTTGCTTTCTCTGAGCAGCAATCAAATATTATCAACATATAATAGAAATTAGATAGGTGATCCATCAACAAACTTATTGCATACACAATTATCAAATTCATACCTTTTAAAGCCAAGTGACAACATAAACGAATCAAAACTTTTATACCATTAACGAGGAGACTCTTTTAAACCGGATAAAGACCTTTTCAACTTACAAACAAGATCTTTCTTTTTTGAAAGGAAAGGACAAACAAGATCTTTCTTACGGGGCACTATGTGTACTCTTCTGGCTGGTCCAAGTATATCTCCTACTCCAACTCTCCATGCAGAAAATTGGTCTAAATTAACATCTAACTGCTCAAGCTCAATATCATGCATAGATACAATACCGAAAAATGTATGAAATGAACTATACTTCACAGCCGAGAGAACACATCATATAATCAATACCTGGAATCTGACTGAATCCTTTGGCAACTAACCTTGCCTTAAGAAGTGAGCCCAACTCACTTGGTTAGTGAAGTGGAGTACAACCCAGACACCCAGGTTCAATTCCCCACCAATACCTGTTCTGCACAACTCAGAGCAAGATTAATTCCACGAAAAGTGGAACTTGTTTTCACATGGTTGATGGTCATGCTAGAATGCATGTTTGTTTGTAAAGTCAATCCATTATCGTAAACACTGGTTTGGAACTGCGCATGAATTTATTCATTTGGGTTGTAAACGCATTGCATAATTTATATATTATTAAGCATGTGTGATTGCCCCCATGATCGCACACAATTTTTGTTTTTGCAAAAACTGCACTGGAAAACATCACGTTGTTTTATTATTTAACCGTGTGGGACTGCATCCTCCATGGGACACCATTTCAAAAAGGTGCGAAAAACATTGCATATACTTTATACTTTTATCCATTTGTAATTGGTCCCTCGACACCCTTTTTTTCTTAAAAAAAAACGTACGCAAATATATCGCATACGATTTGTATTTTTTAAGCTTGTATGATAGCCTCTCCTATCGTAGATGGTTCGAACTAAACCTTGTTCAATTACAATTGCATATTTTTGCCAAACTATGTATATTGGGGTTTAAATGAACTGATATGTGTGACTTGGAGTAAATCACAATGCAATACAGCAATAGTAGATAGGACCATGCGCAGTTGCACTAGGCTTTTCTTTACCTGCCTTTGCTTAACTAAACTCATTAGAAAATGTATCAGTGCATTCCGAGAGACTGTTTGACCTAATTAGTTTGCTACGAATCTCGAGGAATATAATATGGTTACGGGTCGTCTGAAAGTAATTATAAAACTATAAATATATACTACCATGTAGACCATGTAGTTGAATTTATTTGTAGAGGCGGGGTTGTTATCCTCCTCCTAAAAAGAAAGTTGAATTTGCTAGGCAGGGCCTGCTCTCTACACCAGCCTTCGCACACAAGCTTACCTTAGCTGCTAGTGTGCGAGACTAAGCTCGACATTTATCTCTATGAATGCAGTGGTATACACTACTAGAAAATGGCTCTCCGCCGGGAGGGGAAAACACACGGCGAAAGCCCATATTGGCCTCGGCGAACACTTCGCCGAGAAAAGATCTCGGTAGAGCCATCCCGGCGAAAATCGCCTCGCGACGCGCCTTCGCCGGGTGTATTTTGTCGGGGATGCACGGTGAAGTCTTCGCCGAGACTTTGGACAGTACACCCGGCGAAGAAAAGCACATCTCGATCGTCCCTTGTCAGATGAGCGTCAGAGCTGTGTCATAACTTCGCCGGGTATACACGCACGGTACTCGGCAAAGAGGGAATGACGAGAGGGCGCCACGTATGCTCCAACTGTTTGTCGGCGAAATTCTTCGCCGAGTGCAGCACTTCGCCGTGCATCGCTTCGCCGTGCAGCTTCGTCGCCGAGTGCCAGAGCACAAGAACGTCGCCGGTCGTGTTCTTCGCCGAGAAGCGCGCTTCGCCGAGCGCCGTGCACAACATCGTCGCCGTGCGTGCTCTTCGCCGAGAGGAGCCCTTCGCCGAGTGCCTTGCGCGGAATTTCGCCGAGCGGTTCCTTCTTCGCCGAGTGCCGCGCGGCTCGGCGAAGGTGTGTCCCAGGTGACAATTTGGTCTCACTTCGCCGAGTACATGTCTCGGCAAACAGGGGCACCTCGGCGAAGTGTGCTCCCAGGTGACCAAATGGATCCTGGAGGGTGTCTTCGCCGAGCGCCATTCCCGGCGAAGCCGTGTTCGCCGAGTGTTTTTCTCGGCGAAGAGACCATTTGGTCCAGAATTTTGCTGTTTTTTGCGAATCCCTGCATTTGGAAAAACAGTATGCATATATATACATCAATTATAACACTGATCACTCCCAGCACACCCAGAACATAAAAATGAGATATATAGTCCAAAATGGACAAGTTTCAACATGTCCAAAATGGAGTCCACAAGTTGCAACATGTCCACAAGTTTCAACATGTCCAAAATGGACAGCACTAGTTCAGAATACATATCCAACAAGATCAAAGTTCAGAAATGCATCCAGTAGCACAAGTCTACTAGTCTAGTAGTCACCGAAGGCCTCGTGGATGCAAGCCTACAAGTTTGAAAACTCTAAGCATTAGTTTCAAGACATGAGTGTGGAAATGTGGGTAGATATGTATTTGGGACTTGAGCTTACCTAGAGTTGATCGGGGTTGTTGGAGGCCGTTGGCGCCGATGATGGGCTTGCAGCTCCGCGTCCACCATTCCCTTCGTCGTCTTGACCATCCGTGGGAGTGTGGGATCCAGCCGACCGATGCTCCTATGAAGATTCACATTAGACAAGTAAGCAAACAGAAGATAAATTTTTGCCTACCTAGCCCCAAGAGCACTTACCAAGAGGAGGACGGGGGCAACTAGTGGAGGTACAGGAGGTAAAGGAGGAAGCGTCGAAGCCGCGGGCATCGCCTGCAAACCGAAGAGGTGGGTTAGTTTGCAAAGTTGAAGCAGATGCTTTAGTTGAAAGAAAAAGTTAAAGCACTTACCGCCATAAGGGCCTGGAGGCATGCTTGTTGGTGGGCCATATGTGCATGCAGTTGCTTGTTGTTCTCCTCTGCAGCCTGCGCCCTCGCTGTAGCCTCCACCGCGTTGTTCCTATTTCTCTCAAGTTCAGCCTAGAGGATTGCAACATGTAGAAGCAGTGGTCATGGCGATGCAAACATGTACAATAGTGGAAAAGAAGGTTGAAAAACGACACGTGTACCTCCATTGCAGCCATCTTATCAAGTCCGACCCTTGGGCGGCGCTCGATCTCGGGGGCTGAGGTCGTACGCCTAGCACGAATGTCGGCAAGTGTACCAAGGCCCGATGAATCGAAGGAAGCACCGCCAATATAAGGCCGGCCATTCAGCTTGCCTTGTCCCGCGAGCATAGCAACCTCGGGGTCGAAAGCCGAGGTCAAAGGATCGGAGCCGGGTCCGTGGACCTCCTTGTACTTGGCGCAGTAGTTCTTATGTTGTTTCTCCGCGGTGTCGGTGATCCACTGCTGGTCCAAGAGTTTAGCCGGATCCACCTTCTTTGGCCTCCGCGTCTCAACGAACACTTGCATCTTCGTCTTCTTCACTCCCTCCTTTAACTCCTACAAGTAATTGACACCAAAAGGAAGCATGCAAGTGAGGTCAAAAGAGGTTATAATAATATTATGGGACGGAAATAAAAACTTGAATGGAAAGGAAAAAAAATGATTTCTTACCTTGTGTTTTACGAGGCCGTCGAGTGTGAGGGGGCCTTGACGGTGGACTCCGTGCTCGCCTACCATATTCCGCCGCTCCCGTGCCTTCTTGTTTTGCGCCTGGAACCCAAGTGACACCCACCTCTGTACAATCTGCTTGTAGCAAGGCTTATGGCCGGCTAGCCATGCCGGAATCACCTATTTAACACAAGACAGATCCATATGAGTAGAACTTTTCATTAGTCATGTGGAGAATAGTAGGAAAATATATGTGGTTACCTTCATGTACTGGTCTCTCGACATGTGTATGGGACGAGCCTCCTCTTTGGTGATTGTCCTGTGCATATATTCTGCATAGAACTGGATGACAGCGGCAATACGGGCCTCGTAAATCTGGTCGGGGATGAGCTTCTTCGCCATCTTAAGCAGCGCCTTTTGAGCCGCTTCATCTTTTCCTTCGCCGTCGACGAGAGTGAAAAAGTCCTACAAACATTGAGCATAGGATAAAGGGGTTAGCACGACGAAATGTGAACTGTTGGTATTTTTTAGTAGTAAAGTTATAGAAACTACTAACCCAGAACTCGGCGAGTAGCCGCATGCCGAGGTGGCCGTGGACTTGGTCCTCAACCATCGTGAAGTGGCTCCAAGACCTAGCAGGCCCCCTTTCACCGGTGGGGACTCCATCCTTCTTGTAGTCGACCAAGCCAGGGTAAAGCTTCTTGATAAGAAGGCCAAGGACATAAGTTAGATGCTTGTGATGAAAAGGTAAATAAGTACAAGGTAAGAACATTTTAAACCACCACTTACGCATCTGATGTGACATCAAGTACGCCATGTGACTTGCGTTCTGGAAAGCCTGAAGGCCCTCGCAAGTACACCTTACCCTCGCGCACGGTGCCGAGCAAATCTAGTGGATGAGCTGACAAGAGATCCTCATCCGCCACGGCATCCTCCTCCTCCTCCTCCTCACTCTCCTCACCCCGGCCCTGGTAGTCATCCTCACTAGGCACGACATCCTCCAAGGGCTCCTCGGCCCGCTCCTCCTCCTCGGACTCGGAAGACGAAACCGGGGGCAGAGGACTACTCAAGCGAGCAGGAGGCCTACCCCGGGGCGCCTTCTGGGCAACCACCTGTCTACCACGCCGTGCAGAAGTCTCCGCCATAGCGTGCCGGTCACGCTTTCTTCCAATGACCACGCTATTCCCCTGAGCATCCTGCGTGGATAGCTTAGACACATTGCCAAGCTTGAGTGCCCGCTTCTCCTTGCCCGCCACCTTCTTGCGGAGGTTCTCCTTGGAAACACTCCTCCTCGCCGCGAGATGCTTCTCCTTGAGGCCCGGCTTCCCCTTGGAGACCGGTTTCTCCTTCCCCCCTGCCATGTCTCAATCACCTGTCATCACAAAGAATGAGTTGATTAGTACAAGTAAGAACACAATAGTAATGAATAGGCTTAAAGAAAACTCAGAAGAAGAAATTGCCAAAACTCATAAGAATACAACAAAATGGTTCATACAAAATATTATATCACAAATGGTTCATAGAAAATATTACATCAGAAATGGTTCATAGAAAATATTACATCAAATGGTTCATAGAAAATATTAGAAAACAAATCTAATCGACGAGTACAAAGCTTCAGAAGCCCGTGTCTACATTGTTTGGATCATAACTTGGACCAGGATCATCATCATCACTATCACGATTGTACCACCAATCTGGAACGTAGTCTAGGTGGACCGCTCGGCTCCTCTACATCGGGTAGGTGCATCCGTTCAAGAAGCTCCACGTCTCTCTGGTTGACAACCAGCTCCCGTCCTCATCTTGCTCATGGTCGACTCCAATGACATCGTCGTCTTCTTCCATGTCATCGACACTAGGCAAGTTCAGGTTCAATTGTCCTGACAGCCCATCTTCCTGATAGAACTCACCCTGGTAGGTGTTCGGGTTTAGGCGTTGGTGGTAGTCGTCATCGTTAGGGGTTGGTACTTTATTACGCGGCGGTACCGTGATCACTACATCCCAGCCTATTAGACGTTTCACAGTTTTGCATGGGTACGGGAGATAAAAAACTTGGATGGCTTGGTGTGCTAGGATATAGACATCCTCTCCCGTGTAGACGGATTCTCGCTCAACTTCGACCAACCCAATTTCAGGTCTTCGTCTCACTCTCTTTGGATTGAACCAATGGCATTTGAAGACAACAGGGTTCTTCTGTTTGCCGAAATCACAATCCAGTTCAATTATTTCCTTGACTATTCCAAAGTAATCAAGGCCGTCCTTCCCTTGGCATAAGACCCCGGAATTTCTTGTCCTCGGGTTTGGCCGAGTTTTCTCATGATGATCGGTATGGAAGCGAAACCCGTTCACGTCATACGACTTATAGGTCTTGACGACATAGGTCGATGAGGTAAGTTTCTTCAACTCGGGCCTCATATTCGGGTCAGATATTCCCTACAAGTGCAATAGGAAGAAGTATGATATGTTAGTGTTGACGAAACGTCTTACACAAACATGGAATGAAACAAGGGGATATTCCCTACTTTTGCTTTGAACCACGGAATGAAACCGCCGCCGCCTTCACCCCCCTTTTTAAAAAGAACCAACTTGTCATTGTCGGTACATGGTCTTCGATGTTTCCAGGTTTCTCTCTCAAATGACCTATGAACGGCCACGATCAAGAAACGGAGTTAGTGCACAAACTAGGAAATGGAAGTGTGCCGAACAATACACCATAAATTGAGCACTTACTCAATGTAGGGATCTACTTCTGTCGTGTTCTTCAAGACATAAGATGTAATGTTCGTCCACTCATCAAATGATAATTTCTTCTTCTTGCTGCCACTTGATTTGCCACCGGCCCCGATGAAAATGCTAAGTTCAGGTAGATCTTCCGGGTTGGCCGTGTTGAGACGAGGCACTGGATTATGAACAGTGGTAAGATTGTCACTATAGAACTTAGTGGTGAAGTTTGACACCTCCTCGTTCAGTGTTGCCTCAGCTATGGATGCTTCGATTTTGTTTTTGTTCGTGCCTTTCAGTTGAAGGTCCTTCTGCTCTCTCTCAGTTGCAAACATCCAACGTGTATGCACAGGACCCCCCAATCTTGCCTCGGTCGCGAGATGCACCAACAAATGTTGCATGGGATTGAACATGCCTGGTGGAAACAGGCCTCTAGCTCGCAAATCAACTCGGGCGTCTCTTCCTCTAACTGTCAATCACCTTGATATCTAATTCTTTAGCACAAAGTCGGCGGAAGAAATAGCTCAACTTTGCCAACACTACCCAAATGGCCTCATCGATATAGCCTCGAAACATGACCGGCATTATCCGCTCGATCCATACGTGATAGTCATGACTCTTGAGCCCACCTATCTTCAACCCAACCAAATTCACTCCCCTCATTATGTTAGCTGCGTAGCCATCAGGGAAGAATAGGTGGTCCAGGACCCACTGGAGAATTTCTTTCCTTTGGGCCCTTGTTGGGGTGAAACGGGCCTTTGGTTTGGACCATCTTGTTTTGACTGTACCGGGAGGGTCCATGTTCATGTCTGGCCTATCACATAGCAGCTGCTGATCGGCTCTAGCCTTGACATTATCCTTCGACTTCTCGAGGTCCATTAGTGTGTGCCAAAGGGCCTCGGCGATATTCTTCTCAGTGTGCATTACATCAATGTTATGAGGAAGAAGAGATCCTTAAAGTAAGGGAGCTTCCAGAAGCATGGAATGTGTGTCCACTGGTGTGTGTCTCCATAACCCACAAAGCCAGTCCCATCTGCATTGGGCACAAGAGCTTCTAGCTGAGCCTTAGTGGCGACACCATCCATGGTAGGTATTGGTACATGAGCATCAACAACTACATCTTTCAAGAACTTCTTTTTGTCTCTCTTGAATCTATGACCAGGTTTAAGGTACTGTCGATGCTTATCAAAACAAGAATACTTGCCGCCCTTCTTCAGCCAAACGAAAGTCATAGCCTGCATGCAAATTGGGCAAGGCCACTTCCCGTGCGTACACCATCCGCAGAATATCGCGCGTGCCGGCAAGTCATGCAGGGACGTGTGGTACCAGACGTGCATAGTGAAGTGCTGCTTTGCTACGGCGTCGTACGTCCGTACCCCTTCTTCCCAGGCAAGCAACAAATCATCACAACGGCTCCATGTACACACTCATATTCTTCCCCGGATATTCAGGCCCTGGAATTATCAGCGACAAGAACATGTTTTGTCGTTGCATGACGACGCCAGGGGGAAGATTCAACGGAATGACAAACATCGGCCAACAACTATAGTTGTGCGAAGACATACCATATGGGTTGAACCCATCTGTTGATAAGGCAACTGCTACACTCCTGTTATTGCCGGCTTTTCGGGATACTTCTTAATGAATTCCTGCCATGCAACACCATCAGACGGATGTACCATCTTCTCAGGACGATACCTTTCCCATCTATCGGCCATCTCATTTGTTGGGCAGATTCGTTGGTCATAAAAAGCCGTTGGATCCTCGGTATGAATGGAAGATACCGAAGGATCTTTTTGGCTACTGTGAGCTGCGTCTTCTGACCCTCACCGTTGTCGACCTCCATATACCTAGAGGACTTGCACTTGAGACAGTAATTTTCATTGATGTGTTCTTTCTAAATAACATACAGCCCTTTGGACAAGCATCTATCGGCGTATAATCCATCTTAAGTGATTTGAGGATTTTCTTCGACTCGTACATGTTCTTTGGCAGAATATGTGACTCCGGTAGAAGAGAGGCAATAACATGCAGGAATGCATCAAAGCAATTAATGCTTACATGATACTGGGACTTGACAGCCATTAGGCGACTTATGGAATCAAGTTGAGAAACTTTGGTATGGGCGTGGAGGGTTTTTTGCGAGGCAAACAAGTATCATAGAACTCCTTTGTGCTCTTTTCCCCCTCCCCATCTGCATCTTCAGTTGGAATTTCAGGTGCACGTGCATTAGCGAATTGATCTAGCATTCTATCAGCCCCAGTATCAAAAGCTGTTGATGCCTCCTCGGTGCGCTGTCGCGCGACCTTCTTCCCTCGAGATGCACGCTCTCCATGCAAAGTCCAACGATGGTAGTTTGGCATATACCCAGACTTGGCAAGGTGAAAACCCATCTCTCCTTTGTTTGGCGACGACCGTTTTTGCAACATTTGCAAGGGCACCAAGTTGACGCAGGGTTTTTAGCAAATGCAAACTCCAGAAACTCTTCTGTCTTACTCAGCCATTCATCAGACATCTGACTCGCACCGGCTCGGCCAGTATACATCCAATCACGATCCTCCATCTCCAAACTGATTAATGCAGACATATATATTTAACAAAAAGTTTCATGCTCACTAATATAATTATTCACAAAACTATAGATTTTACGCGTTGAATGCACTCACCTATATCTACTAGGTAAAGCTAAGGCTATCCCACCCGAGTATGTGTAGCTTGTGTTCGTTTCCATGTCCTACACCTATCCAAGACAGAATTTCGGCAGCACCTCCCCGCTGCTCTCCCAATACACGTCTCGACAAAGTTTCGAGAGATTGTGTATCCGGAGAACAACATGGGAGGCGCGACCGAAATTCTGTCTCGGATAGGAGTAGAACATGGAAACGAACACAAGCTACACATACTCGGGCTGTCCAAAACGTGGACAATTCGAAACGGCCACGGTTATAAAAGATATAGCTCTTTGTATATAAACATATACCCTGGACAAGGTGTATACATAAATATATACAAACAGCTCTTTATATATAAACATATACCCTTGACAAGGTGTATACATAAATATATAAAAGAGTTTCATCTTTATAACGATAACCCTTCCGAACGGGAGACTCCTAGGGTTACGCGACTTGTTTGGTGAGCTACAAAATAATGCAACATAGCAAGAGGAGCGGAAAAGCGTCGTTACCCTCGCAGCGTGACCGACAAAAAGACAGGGGAAGTAGGTCCTGCCCGAATCCTGCCCTACAAGGACGCTCCCATCGTCAACCTCGCTGCATACCCTGCATACATTATCACAAATACAATTAATAACTAACAAATAACAAAGACTAACTAAGAAAATTATCACCTAACTAATTAACAAACAATCCTAAAACCGAACCAACCACATGCTGCTCTAAAACATGGAAGATTTTACTGCTGCTCTAAAACATGTGTAACGTGAGCTGCCATGTAATTTATTGGTTTTGCCCAACTCGTGTGGTCTAAAACCTTAAGCAAAAATGACAATTGAAATATAATGTGCCCATCTTTGAAATACGATGTGTTATGCAAATCGAGGATGTGATAAAATGGTCCCTTGGTGATTTATCTATGTATGGAAAAACAGTACTTTCCAATGAAAGAATCAGGCATATAAGATTTTTGCATCCAACAAAAAGAAAATACCGGCGGAGCAACAGCAGCTCGTGGTGGAGGGCAGCGGCGACGCGGAGGGGAGCTGCACGCGGTCGCGGTGGAGGCGGCAGAGCCGCGCGCTCGCGGTGGAGGCCGGCGAGCTGCTAGCCCGAGCCTCCCGCCATTGCTCCGACCGCGGCTAGGGTTCAGGCTCGTGGCGGCGGGGGGCGGGCAGCGGCTCTGCTTGGATGCGGTGGGGGGTGGCGGCGGACGGGGAGAGGTGGCGGCGGCGCAAAGGGGAGCTCTCCGGTGGCGGGGTCGGCGTGGGTGAGGGTGGTGGCGGCGGCGGCGACGCGGGGTGGGGAATTTGGGCGCGCGGGGTGGGGGTGGATTGGGGAATTTTGGTCGCTTCGGCGGCCAAAATTTCATTAAGTCCCCGGTTTTTTTTTGCCGAGTTGTCCTCTTCGCCGAGAACTTTACCCGGCGAACACCAACAGTTTGCCGAGTATGCCTCTTCGCCGAGTATCTGGCTCGGCGAAGACCCTTTTAAAATTATCATTTCATCTTACATAATTTTTTCTGTTATTTCTTTTATAATTAAATTTTATAATGTGTACTACAAAACTAACAACCTAATGCATATATTAGGGCACCAGCTATGTTTTGGTGAGGTTCCGACACCCCGAAGCCCCCGTTTCCGTCGAACACATAATACATTTAATTAAAAAAACACATTTCATATGGAACACAGAATTTGATTTAACGTTAACACATAACGAGCACATTCTGGAACCGCCGATACATAATTGACTAACAAACAAGTAAACATGCATGTAGAACAAATTACAACAATCACGAACAACTAACAAATTAATTAAAACCTGCACCATCCGCCGTGTTGCCACCCTTGCCCTTTGACTAAGATTCTGCCTTCTTGCCTTTGCCCTTGTACGATGCTTCAGCCTTCTTCTCCTTGGCCTTGCTCGATGCTTCAGCCTTCTTCTCCTTGCCCTTGCTCGGTGCTTCAACCCTCCTTTCCTTTGACGACGGCATGAAATCGTCGTCATCATCGCTGTCAACTACCCAGAGACAGGAACGACCGTATGAATAACGGTCAGCTTCAGTTCGGTATAACGGACTATTCGTAACTTTCCTGTCAAACTTATCTGCAAGCCTGAGCATTTCTGCACGAATTTGCAGCAGGGTCCTATACGGAAACCCATCGCGGCATAGCTTTGCCCCGAGCGAAGCGAGATGACTCTCAGTGTGCAAAATTTCTTCAATTGGAACTACCCTACCATCTACCTTCAAATTGCTCGAAAGCCTGACGAGATGCTCGGATGCGGTAATGTGAAACCCGGACACACACTTCTCGCAAGGACCAATACACACCATGCTTCCGCTCAAGTGAGTACCATGCCTACCTTCGACTGGGTTTTATAGAACTACCGGTGGCGGCATTTGGTGGGAAACGGTGGCGGGAATGATAGCGGGAAATATTTGGGCGGGAAACGGTGGCGGGAACGATAGCGCGAAATCTTGAACAAACTGAAGGATTTCTAGATAGAACAAAACACACGATCCGTGTGCTTCTTCCGGATCCAACGGCTCACAAGCGCTGGAAGGAAACACACCGCTGATCCAACGGCTCACAAGCGCTGGAAGGAAACACACGATCCGTGTGCTTCTTCCGGATCCAACGGCTCACCAGCGCTCGAAAGAAACACACCGCTGATCCAACGGCTCACAAGCGCTGGAAGGAATCACACGATCCGTGTGCTTCTTCCGGATCCAACGGCTCACCAGCGCTCGAAAGAAACACACCGCTGATCCAACGGCTCACAAGCGCTGGAAGGAAACACACGATCCGTGTGCTTCTTCCGGATCCAACGGCTCACCAGCGCTCGAAAGAAACACACCGCTGATCCAACGGCTCACAAGCGCTGGAAGGAAACACACGATCTGTGTGCTTCTTCCGAATCAAACGGCTCACCAGCGCTCGAAAGAAACACACCGCTGATCCAACGGCTCACAAGCGCTGGAAGGAAACACACGATCCGTGTGCTTCTTCCTGATTGGGCATACTACAGCTCGCATCCGCCATTTCTCACTATATATATGTAGTCATGGCCTCCATTGGCATAGCACATCTAAACTCATATCTGCAACCTCATCACTCTCCCATGGCTTCCACTGTACCCACTCTAACCTACTAGGAGGCGGAGGCGCTTTGCGCCTCGAACTACCCCTGCCCACCCGGCTACGACGTCCCCGCTGGCTGGTGGCTGAGCACCGGAGGCGTGCCGGTCCCTCCTGTCCCTCAAGGTTTGGCGCGCCGGGCGGCCATCACGAACCACTACTACCTCGAGCTCACTCCGGAGCAGCGGATGGATCCCCGCTGGAATCCCAACTACCGCCCGATTTGGGACGCCTTCTTCATCAATCGGCGTGAGAGGGCGCTCGCCAGGTACGAGGAGAACGGCCCGCCTCCTTCGAACTTCAACGAGGCCGGCCGTCGGCTGTGGTGGGCTGGCCGGACACTCCAGAGAGTCATGGACTACATCACGGCCGGCGATAACCCCCGCCTGAGCTACCCTCAGTTTCAGTCCAGGCGAGCGCCGCCCCCGCCCGACGACAGCGACGACGACGGCGGCGACTTCGACGACTATGAGCACGAGTATTATAGGCCTAGGCAGGAGTATGACTAACCTGAGCCACATCATTTCTTAGGACTAATGGTTCATCTATGTACCCAAGATTGTTGTCATTCCCTAATGCTGGTCTAGCTACGACGACGATCGTGTAAAATGTATTATTTATCTCTGCATTTCCAACTAATGATCTTTACCATCTGAATAAGTAATCTGGTAGAATATATGAGTGAGTAACCTGGGATCAAATTTTACCATCCAAATATTTTACAGGTCGTATAATAAAGAACATAAATAACGTGCGACTAAACACATCGATGAACAAATCAAACGGTTTCCGGATGACTTGTGTTGGACGCCACGAAATAATCCGGAAAAAAAACTAGTTGTGTTGAAAACCTAAATATAGCTGGAACAAAACACACGGTTTCTCCTAGCTACAGCCCGACACTGATTCACGGTCGAATGTCGCTGCATTCAGTGTCGGGCATAGCTAGGGAACCCGAATGTTTTGTGTCTAAGCACAAGGTACAATATATGAGTGAGTAACCTGGAAGAAGCTGGAATGAGTGAGTAAGCTGGTGTAGAGGTGTGCTACTTATAGGCGTCGTTAGGGTTGGGAAGCTGGCTCCAAAACATCTCCATTTCACCGAGAGTGACACCAGGTTGGCGCGGGAAGAAATATTCGTTCCCGCCCACCAGGTTGGCCGAGACAAGATCCCGGCGAAGACAGATGCCCGACGAAGAACTGGCGCGGAATGAAAATTTCATTCCCGCCCACAATGTTTACCGACGACGGCTCCCGGCGAAGGAGACAACCCGGAGAAGATTTGGCGCGGAATGAAATATTCGTTCCCGCCCATGCCTTCGCCGAGTGCCCTCCACCGACAAGCGCGCGAAAGAATTTTTTTCCCTCCAGTTCTTCGCCGGGTATGACACTCGGCGAAGAAAAGTAGCGCCCAAATGTTTTTTTCCGGGTAGGAGACTCGGCGAAATGCACGCATCGCCGAGAGAATTTACTTACTTGATTGAAGCCATAACTTCAACAGGTACTTGCAGTGGAAATCATCAAACAACGTGGAGCCCAAGTCATTTGCCATAACCCTACAGGCAGCTGACTGGGAAGCGCCCTAGTTCGCATCGACGCCATCGAAGTCTTCTTCTTCAGACTGCTCTTCTTCAAAATTTGACTAAGACAATAGCCAGGGACGAAACCAATATGAGTACATTTGATTGTACTCGCAAACTACCCCCAAAATGAGCATGCACTACTTTTTTTATTGTTTAAATAAAACTTTGTTTGCTTTGAAAACTCTATATCCTTATTGAAAAAGAGAAGGATAGACCTTTGGTTAATAAAACTTTGTTTGAAACCTCTATAAAGAAGAATTTTATAACTTTTCATAAGCCTTGTTGTCGTGGGTAGAAAACACGGCAGATGCTACTTGAGGGTAGCTTAAACTTTTGGGCAAGGCGACTCTGGTGTCTGGGTGTTTGTTTAGCACGGCAGGGGACAAAGATTTACCCAGGTTCAGCCTCTCCATAGGAGATAAAGACCTACTTCCTGCTATTTTATTATTAATCTTGGTTTCGATCTCGATAACCCGGCTACTACAACAGAGCCGGATCTCGATCTAGGTTACAAGGATTGTGTGTCTCTCTCGAGGGTTCTCTCGCCTCTGCTTGGGGTTACTCAAAAGTCTTGCTATCTATGACCTAGGACCCGGTTTATATAGATACCAGACCTCCTGGCCGCGTACACGGTAAGTCCGGGTTCTTTCCAGACTCGGAGCCCTATTCTAGCTCTTCTAGCCTTCGTATCCTCCAAGTCACGAACCGCCTCTGGTCTTCTAGAAACTTCCCTTTCTGATCCGGGTTACCGCCAAAGCCTCTGGCCCAGCAACATAACCCGGCCCATGCTGATGGTTAGCTGGCCTAGCCGGGCTTCCCCCCTGGCGGATCATGCTTCCCTCTTCGTGGGCCTACCGGGTTATCATCCCCCCATCAGTAGCCCCCAGATTAACCTGGTTGCCAGGTTGGCGTGCTCGGCTTCTTATTCTTGAATATTGCTTCTTTGAGTAGAGCTAGCACCCTGGTCAGCCGGGTTAATCACCTGAAACATAAGATAACAGACAACAATTTCAACATTAGAACAGGCCTCTTTTCTCCTTTGCTTGGCCAGTTTCTTTGGCGGTTCATGCCGTGACCCGGTTATCCCCTGTCGGGTTCCGACACCCGGGTTTCGCTTTCAACACTTAGCGAAAACTATCACCCAACTATAACTCCATCCTTATCCATCTTAATCACGATCTTATCATTTAATACTCCGCAATTATCTCATTCCGTTTGTCGTTGACTCTTAGTCAAAGATCCTTATCTCTTTACTTTTTTACCACAACACCCCTAGGGTTTTTACTGCGCCTATAAATAGAAGACCAGAGGACACCACGGTCACTTTCCCCATTCAGTTCATCTTCCTCCTCGCGCCCGCACTGTAGCAGCCGCGGAACCAATCTCGAATCGAGCTTTCCAATCTCTCGCAAGAAGATCCACAGGTGCGATTTCTCCACTTATCCGCGCTCCGCACTTGATTCCCACTTGAATCTCATCCAGATTTGCTTTGCATTTCCCTCTCCACACATCTACATCTAGAACTAGGGTTTCACATCTCCATTGTTGCGCTCGGTGAACCTTGAAGCCTCTCAGCCATGGTGAAGGACAAAGCCAAGGCCGGAGCTCCTCGTGCAGCGAAGAAACTTGCGAAGAAACCTCAGAGCACCCACGGTGGGGGATCTGGCACCGCCGCCCCCGCGGCCACTCAGGTCAACTGGACCAAATCAACAGTGACGACCTTGATGCTTCAAGAATATGCAAACTGCGGTGAGCTCCCTCCAAAGGACGAGATCCAATGGCGCGCTGCTGGAGAAGAAATCCGCCCCAGCCCCAAGGAAGGTGAAGTGGTGATTTTCCTCGACCATGTACAGCGCGGCCTTCGCCCCCCAGGTTCTTTGTTTTTCCGCCGGGTCTTGAAGTATTACGGGCTTAGCTCCCAAGACATCGCTCCCAACTCTGTGCTGAACATCAGCAACTTTGTTGTGTTCTGTGAGGATTATCTACAAATGGCTCCAAGCCTCGAGTTATTCCTTGAATTCTTCTACTGCAACCCTTCCCGCAAGGACCAGGTACTCCCATATGGGGGAGTTGCGATCCAACGCCGCAGGGAATGTGATTTCCCGGCTCTTCTTTTGGCCAGCCATCCTAAGGGGTGGCAAAACACATACTTTTACTGCAAGGACACCTCGCCCGAGTCTGATGATGCCCCTTACCCGGCTTTCCGAAACTCCGGCCTAACCTACGAGGCCAAGATGAACAGCTATGCAGCAGATGAAGACCGGGTCAAGCTGGAGCCCGTACTTCGCCGGGCCAGAGCCTTACTTGCCCATGGCCTCAAGGGCACGGATCTGGTCAAATGCTGGATCGGTTGGTTCATCCAACCACTCAGCATCAGGACCCGGCTAATCTACCAGTACACCGGTGAAACTACAGACAGCTTGCGTTACTCTGAGATGACGCTCACCGATGATCAGCTTGTAAAGAATGCCAAGAGACTACTTGGCGAAAAGAAAGATGCCGTTGCACTGAACGGGCTCGCCCCATTTAGTGCCCAAAACAAACCCTCCACGGTAAAAACAACACTTGATCACTTTTGCTTACTTGAACCCGGTAACTTCATCCAAAAGTTGTTACTCACTGTGATTGCTTTTTCTCAGGACTCCAAATGGTGGAGCGAGGATTTTTCCCCAACACCCTCTCCTGACGGAGAGGACACAGACAGTGAAGGCAACGAAGATGAAGAAGAAGAAGAAGGTGAGCTTGACTCCGTAGGCCGGCTCTTCCTCCAATTGATTAACAATGACGTCCCCAACAAGGACACCTCTACTGATAACCCGGCAAACTTTATTCCAGGCCCCACTGACCCGGTTTCTGAGATAGCGCCGGATCCCCAAGCTACTGCTGCTCCTACCAAGAAGAGGACCCGGGCCACCATTGCCAAGGTACTACATTCTCTCTTCTCAATTTCCATAACGAACCCATCTCAAACTTAAGCATAAACATAGGAAAAGGAGGCTGAGAAGGAGGCCGAGGCGAGCAAGAGACGCCGAACCCGGTCTTCTACAAGCCAGACTTCTCTGAGCCCAGGTATCCCTCAACGCTCTTTATCAAGATGGGCCAAATCCATCCAGAAGACGCCCAGCAAACAGTTCCCTTTAGCTGGCAAGATCCGGGTTCCTAAACCATCTCGTTTGTCAGATTCCTCCTCGGATGGTGTTAGCACACCCGAGGATTTTCAGATCAATGCCGGGTTAGTAATACTTGACACCTCTTTTTTATATCTTTACGCTTCACTGTCCCATTCTTGTTTGACTAAAACATTATCTTTTATCAGTGCCAGGGCTTTCATGGACGAAGACCCGGAATCTCCTCCCGCGGCATCTCCTCCTCCAACAATCACAGAGCCTTCTCTTACAGAGGCACATATTGAAGAACCAGAGGACAAAGACGAGCCAAGGGAGCAAGCAACCCCCGCGGCTTCTCCAAAAAATGTTGTTGACCCAATACCAGAATCCTCCCCCAATGCTCATTCGCCCGGGTTAAGCTCTGGGACTAAAGAGGATGAAGTACAGGTTACTGGGACCCGGCAGGTTCCAGTACAAAATGCGCCTGAGACTCTTGCCAAAGTGCCGGCTCCAAATGCTGACCCAGCAACTCCTGTCAAGAGCAAGAACCCGGCTTCCTCCTCGAACTCCCCGGCTCTGGACACCATGTCTGTTCCAGCACTTTGCGACGAATATTTTTCTCGCCTAACTCAACACAAGACCCTGGAAACAGAACTGGTCGTCCTGATCCAAAAACGATATCAGGTACCCCCTTTTCGCTTCTTGCCTATACATTTTTCCTGCATAACTATACCCTGAGTAGCCCCCAAGCTCTAAGTTCATCACTTGTGATGAGCTTGGCGCTTATAACATGCATTCCTTAGATAAAAACTTCAAGCCTGTAGCCCCCAAGTGCCGGGTTGTCTGTTTACAGCAACCTGGGACTAAAAAACTTCCATCATGTCACACTTTGCCCATTTTCACATCGAAACTTTGAATACTATAGCCCCCAAGTGCCGGGTTGTGTGCCTGCAGCAACCTGGGACTTCATCACGTTGAACAACTGAATTTCAAACTGAGTAGCCCCCAAGTGCCGGGTTAACTGTCCACAGCTACCTGGGACTTACATGAATTTTTTCACCTTAACAGGAAGACCATACCAAGGCCCAAGCTGAGATCACCCGGCTCGCTGACGCTGTCAAGACTGAATCTGAGACCCGGGCTAATCACTCAGCTCAACTCAAGGCCTTGGAAGAAAAGATTACTGCCCTGACGCAAGAAAACTCCAATCTGAAGAAGGACATGCAGGAAACCGAGGAAAACTTTCAGGAGCAACAGGAGACCCTTCAGAAACAGCTGGATGAAACCAACCACGAGCTGACCCGGCTAAAAAGAATGATCACCTCCATGGTTGAATCTTTAGTGGGTAAGCACTACTCTTTTGAATTTCAACCTAAACTTGATCAAATATACCCGGTTGTTGAAAATCTCGCTGTTACACTTTGCCTTACACAGGTCCTCGTGATGGAAACCTCCGCAAAACCGCTGCAGAAAAATCAAGTGCATGTACACACTGACACGCCAACTATACTTTGGCAGTTGCGAGGTCATCAAAGCTGCAAGGCTCTGGGACAACCCGCCAAGCAAATACACCGAAGTCCTTGGTCATCTGTCAACCATGCCGCAATGGATACATTTGCTCAAAATCTGCATGCAGAGCCGGGGTAATGCGAGGCCTTGCCTTAGCAAAGGCCTACTATCCCCAGCTAAACCCGGCACCCCTGAAGAAGGGCTTTCCCCAGTTTGACACGGATGGCAAGGAATTCGATAAGAAGTGCTACGCCCGGGTTGTGAAGCAAACCCGGCACGTTGCCACTGTGATTGCCAGCAAGATGAAACTCACCACTTTGCAGTTTGGCTATGATGAAAATGATGAAGAGATTATGGACGACGAGCCACAACGCGTCGATCTCCTTCAAAGCTATAAGGATTCCATTGACCCGGCAAAAAATGCTCCTGGTACCTCTACTGCTCCCAGCTCCTCTACGCCAGTTATTCCTCCTCCGTCACGGGCGATAGCTGAAGAAGATGATGAAAACTTCTTCCAGCCACTTCGAAAGATCACCCGGCGCAAGACCAAGGCCAAAGAAACCGACGAGATCAAGGAGCCCGAGGCTAACCCGGCGGCCGCCGTAGAAGAAGACCCGGCAAAACCGTCGAAGATCAACCGACCGGCTCTCCTCCTCGTGACCCGGCTCCTGAAGCCCAAGCCTGAAAACTTACGCAGATGCTGTTATCTCTGCAAGAAAACAGTTTTTATTCGGCCCTTTGGGCACTTTATTGTAATAACTTTTGCACGATCTGCACTATGCCTGTGATGGTGCGCCTATGCACCTGATGAAACTTTTTATGCTTCTCTCATGCTTTTGCTATGAAATATGCCTCTTCTGTGGTTTGGATGACCCTTTTGATTTCTTTAACTGTGAGCCGGCTTTCGCATGGATATCCTGTCGCTACTTCTCTGAGAAAAACAGGGTCGAACCAAGTCCCAATGGGCTTCATGGTTGATTGAATTTCCAGGTGCGCAATCAGGCCACAAAATTGCGAGTCACATCAGCTGCACAGCAAGATAACCAAGAATACTAATGGCATAAAAGCCGGGTCTTGGGATTGCAGCTACAGACTATTGCAGTAAGAGCCCCCAAGACCTGGATCAATGTTTATAAAGTAAAGGGCTTATGCCGCATTACCCCATTGATCCCAAATACTGGTGGGACGCACTCTTTGGGCATCCTCAAGATATAAAACAACTAAAAGCAACTGATACTGAAAGTTTAACATATATACTACTGACTCAAAAGACAAAGCTAGAAACTGCTCTGCCGGGTTATAATCTTAGCACTATGCAAATCTTAGCGCTATGCAAACCCGGATAATCATAGAGGCCGGGTCCTGGGGGGAAATAACTTGGCACTTTCAACAAGAAGCCCCCAGGACCAAGCTTAACATAGAACCATGCAATACTGCTATCAATCATGAAAAAGAGAAACTGAAAGAACACAAATTTATGTTCAACCTTCACTTTATTGATAGAAAAGGTTAGGTCAGCAAGCCGCCTCATTAAAAACCTTCCAGTCCCCTTAGGTACCCTGGTAAGGAAAAGAGCGCGTCTGAAACCTGCTGCCTGTTACATCGTGTTTTACATCTCATATCTCTTTCATCCTAAGTATAATATGGGCGCAGTTGCGCAATGTTCCATGGCCTCTCACGCTCTTCCATGGAAAAGGTGGAGTGCGACGTGTCATTGACACTCTCTGATTTTTCTCTAGCATCCACCAAGTAATATGAACCATTGTTCAACTTTTTGCTTATGATGAAAGGCCCTTCCCAAGGAGGAGATAATTTGTGCATCCCTTCCTTGGATTGCACCCATCGCAGCACTAGATCACCCTCCTGGAAAGTGCGAGTTTTGACCCGGCGACTATGATACCGCCTCAAATCTTGCTGATATACTGCTGATCTTTCCAGTGCTTGCTCTCTGTTTTCTTCCAGCAAATCCACAGAATCTTGCCGGGTCTCCTCATTTTCTGTCTCAACGTAAGCCGCCACGCGAGGCGAGTCATGAATAATATCACTTGGCAAAACCGCCTCTGCCCCGTACACCATGAAGAAAGGGGTCATTTTTGTGGATCTGTTTGGTGTTGTATTGATTCCCCAAACTACTGATGGCAATTCCTCGACCCACGCTCCGGCGGCTCTGAGGCACGGGACCCGGAGTCGTGGTTTCAAACCTCTAAGCAATTCCTGGTTTGCTCTTTCAACTTGCCATTGGCCTGAGGATGAGCAACTGAAGCGACATCCAGACGTATACCACTATTTCCACAAAACTTTGCCATCTCTCCCAAGGACATATTAGTACCATTATCTGTGATAATACTGTGGGGATATCCAAACCTGTGTATGATCTGCTTCAAAAACTTGACCGCTGTAGCCGCCTCACAATTTGTAACAGGCATAACTTCAACCCACTTTGTAAACTTATCAATGGCAACCAAGAGGTGGGTTTTCTTGCAAGGAGACATGCTAAAGGGACCCACCATATCAAGCCCCCAAACTGCAAAAGGCCAAGTCAAAGGTATGGTGCGCAATTCCTGAGCCGGCACATGAATCTGTCTGGCATATCTCTGACATCCATCACATCTATTCACCAAGCGCTCTGCATCTGCCTGGGCTGTGAGCCAAAAGAAACCGTGTCTGAAAGCTTTGGCTACCAATGACCTTGTTGAAGCATGATGACCACAATCTCCTTCATGAATTTCCTTCAAAATTTGCCGGCCCTCCTTTCCAGAGACACACCTCTGAAACACGCCTGAAACACTTCTCTTGTATAACTCACCATCGATAACCACATATGCCTTACACCGGCGCACAATCTGCCGGGCTATAACTTCCTGTTGTGGCAACTCTCCACGCAAAAGATACGCCAAGTAAGGTTCTGTCCACTCTGGGATCTCATGTGTTACTGCTACCAACTGAGAATCCGGGTCATCCTGACCCGCCAGCTCCTCTGCATCCTGAAGCTTGACTGATGGTGTCCACAGCTCGTCCAAGAAAACATTTGGTGGAACCGGCTCTCTGCGAGAACCGAGTCTTGATAAAGCATCTGCAGCATCATTTTTTCTGCGATCAATGTGATCCACCTGATAGCCTGAGAAAAACCCGGCTACTCTATCCACCTCTCGCCTGTAAGCCGCCATTGTTGCATCTTTCCTGTCCCAAGTTCCTGAAACTTGCTGCGCCACCAGGTCTGAATCCCCATAGCACTTGATACGTTTAATGTTCATCTCCTTTGCCATACGCAAACCATGCAACAAGGCCTCATACTCTGCCACATTGTTGGAACAATCAAAGTGAATTTGCAAAACATAACTCAGCCTGTCACCTTTGGGGGAAGTTAACACAACCCCGGCTCCTGATCCTTGCTCTTGCTTAGACCCGTCAAAATGCATAACCCAAGACTTGAGACTCGGGGTAAGAGGTGGTGCATTCAACTGTGTCCAATCATTAAGAAAATCCGCCAATGCTTGAGACTTGATAGCTGTACGAGGCACATAATCAATATGATAATCCCCCATCTCTATTGCCCACTTGCAATTCTTCCTGTAGCCTCTGAATTTCTGATGATATCTGCCAAGGGTATTGAACTGACCACTGTAATTGGATGCTCCTGAAAATACGGCTTCAATTTTCTACTGGCCATGAAAACTCCAAACACCAGCTTCTGCCAATGTGGGTATCGCTGCTTTGCCTCAGATAAAACTTCACTAACATAATAGACCGGCTTTGGACCGGGTTCTCTTTTCCTTCTTCCTTACGCTCGACCACCACCACGGCACTCACAGCTTGAGGCCCGGCAGCGACGTATAAGAGCATGGGTTCCTTAGAACCCGGGGCCGCCAAAACTGGCGCTTCTGACAACTGCTTCTTCAAAGCCTCGAATGCCTCGTCTGCTTCTTGGTTCCACACAAAATTATCTGTTTTCTTCAATAACTTGTACAAAGGAATCGCTTTCTCTCCAAGCCGGGAAATAAACCGGCTCAAGGCAGCCACGCAGCCTGTCAATTTCTGTACATCTCTCAACTCCTCTGGCTTTTTCAAACTTTGAATAGCTCTGATTTTTTCCGGGTTTGCCTCGATTCCACGCTCTGACACAATAAAACCAAGTAACTTCCCGCTGGGACTCCAAACACACACTTTGTAGGATTAAGCTTCATCTTGTATTCCCTCAAATTTTTGAACGTTTCTGTAAGGTCACTGATAAATGACCGGCTTTTTCTGACTTTATCACCACATCATCAACATAAGCATGCACATTGCGCCCAATCTGATCATGAAAACAATTCTGGATACACCTCTGATAAGTTGCTCCTGCATTCTTCAACCCAAATGTCATGGTCTTGTAACAAAAAGCACCAAAGGGGGTGATGAACGACGTCTTTTCCCAATCTTCTTTGTTCAATTTGATCTGATGATACCCTGAATAAGCATCCAGGAAACACAAAAGCTCGCTACCTGCCACTGCATCAACTATTTGGTCAATACGCGGCAATGCAAACGGGTCCTTGGGACAAAACCTGTTCAGACTCGTGAAATCAATACACATCCTCCACTCATTATTTTTCTTCAGAACCAAAACCGGGTTAGCTAACCACTCTGGATGAAACACCTCCATGATAAAACCGGCCTCCAAAAGCCGGGCTACCTCCTCTCCTATTGCTTTCCTTCTTTCTGCATTCATTTTTCTCAATCCCTGTTTTACCGGCCTTGCCTTAGGATCAACATGTAAGCTGTGCTCAGCGAGTTCAGTTGGAATGCCAGGCATGTCACTAGGTGTCCATGCAAAAACATCCCTATTCTCACGGATGAACTCGATGAGCGCGCTTTCCTATTTATCAGATAAGTTGGTCCCAATGGCAAACTGCTTGGAGGAATCTCCAGGCACGAAATCCACCATCTTAGTATCCTTTGCTGCTTTGAACTTTGCCCTATCATCCTCTGTTGTGGGCTTCTTGAGTGCCGTGTTATCCTGCGGGTCAATATTTGATCTGTAAGCTTTCAACTCCTCCTTAGCACAAGCATGCTCTGCCAGGGCTGCATCCCCCTCATCACACTCAGCTGCAATTTCTCTGTTACCATGCACTGTAATGATCCCCTTGGGACCCGGTATTTTCAACTGTAAGTAAACATAACACGGCCTTGCCATGAACTTGGCATAAGCCGGCCTTCCCAACAATGCATGATATGGGCTTGGAAACTTCACTACCTCAAAAGTGAGCCACTCTGATCTAAAATTATGAATAGACTCGCCAAAAGCAACCTCCAACGAAATTTTACCCTCTGGCGTGGCTGATTTCCCCGGAACTATACCGTGAAAAATTGTCGATGTTTTCTGCAGCTGAGATTCCTTCAAACCCATGCGCACGAACGTGTCCCAATACAAAATGTTGATACTACTGCCACCATCCATCAAAACCTTCTTTAACTCATAGCCATGAACTTGGGGAGCCACCACCAACGCCAGAAGACCCGGGTGCTCCACCACCTCTGGGTGATCTGCCCTACTCCACGTAATTGCATGCTCTGACCACTTCAAATACCTTGGAACTCCAGCAACCACTGTGTTAACCGCCCTCTTGACTATTTTTCTCTCTCTCTTGGTTGTGCCACTAGTGTATATATGATACTGACCCAGCTGCCTTGGCTGCTGCGAAAATCCACCTTGGTTACTTGTGTTCTGGTTCTGACCCGGGTTACCCGTAGGTACCGCGTTTGCTCCTGTCAAAGGCCCCGAGGCCGGGTTACCACCCGTGCCGGGTCCTCCACTTCTATTTGCTCCTTGCAAAGCTCTCTGTACCTCGTTGTTCTTCCACCTATTCAGATCCACACACTGGGCCAAAGAATGATTGGCGGGTCTTCCGTTCTTGCTGTGTCTAGGACACGGCATCCTGAAAGCCTCCTCAGTACTCATTGGGCGCGGTCCTTGATAATTATTACTACTGTTATAATTCCCACTGTTGCCTTGATAACCTCTATTTTCCTGATAACCTCTATTTTCCTGGTAGTTCCCATCCATCCTTTGCCTCTGAAACCCGGCATTGGTGTTTGCCACCAGCTCTGAGTTCCCCTCATGATGTCCACGCTTATGCTGATTCTGATTATTGTTGTTGTTATTGTTATTTCCCGAGCCATTGTTATTCCTTCCACCATTGTTCACGTTACCTTTCCCTTTCTCTTCCTCGTTTTCATCCTGGGTCTTGTCCGTGGCTGCGTGCCTATTGCAAGCATCCATCAACTCTGCCATAGTGACTGGCTTAACCCGATGTCCTTCCTTCATGCGACCCAGCTTTTGGACCAACGGAGCGTACTTACAAGTTTTCTCCATCGATGAAATTGCGTCCTTGGGCTCAATGCCCGATGAAGAATGCAGGATCTCCGTGACCCGGCCCATCCAATGACGAGCTGACTCGCCCTTCCTCTGTACACAACGATCAAGATCTTCAATGGAAAATAATCGCTTGCACGTACCCTGAAAGTGCTTGATAAAAATTGTCTTCAACTCATCCCAGGAATTGATGGATTTTTCTGGCAAATTCTTGAACCACAACTTTGCTGCTCCATCGCTCATCATCAAATACATGTACTTTGCGCAAACGTTCTCCGTGGCATTGCGTATACACATTGCCATCTCATAACTGCTCAACCAGCTTGCCGGGTCCATGCTTGGCTCATAGTTGGATATTTTGCTGGGCTCTTTGAACTTCTCAGGGAAAGGCTCCGCTCTAATATTTTCTGAAAGACACTTCGGTCCAGCTAAGTTAGAAGAACTTGATGAAATATTGATATTACCTGGTGAACTTGCAGACGCCGCTGGCGCAGGACCCGGTCCTCCTTGAGGTACTCCTGCTGCAGGTACTGCCGGGTTTGCATTAGCTTGGCTTCTCCCCGCTCGTGATCTGTTAACTATTTGCTGAGCCACTGAAATTGCTGGGACGGGTTGATGCTGCTGATTATTTTGATTTTGATTCTGCTGGGGTGGGTTTTGCTGCTGCGCCGCTGCAGGCCCGGCCAATGGCGGGTTACCCCCGTTGCGGCTCCTGCTACGATATGTTGTGGAATGCAACACACTTTTCTCTCTTGAATACTGGGTTTGCTGAACAACTGCAGTACGTAACATATCTATGGCACGCCGGGCTTCAATCTCTGCTGGTGTATCTCCCAATGGAATTCGATCAAGTGCCAAGGTTGCTGCATACACGTTATCCGCCGGATTTGAATAGTGACCCGCCGGCGTGTGAAACCTTGGTGTTCGTGGCGGCAGACCCGGATTTCCCCTGGCTCCCCCAGCGGGCAAACCCGGCGCTGCAGCTGGTACCACACCAGTTCTCCCTGTTCCTCTATTTTGCTCTGCACTTGCCCTAGCCACTGGTGCCACCTGAGCAGCACCAATAGGTTGATCCTCTGGAGTTCTAAACAGCGCTGCCACGGGCACTGGATTTGTTTCATCTTCCCCAAGGGCCAGCCGGCTCTGATGCCTCCTCCGATGGGCCCGGGTTGCCTCGTTGAAACGATTTTCATCCTCTTCTACTTGCCTCTTTCTTGCTTCTATTTCTTTTCTTTCTGCCTCTGCGTCCCTGCGCATCTGCTCCAAGGCCCGGCGTGCTGTGTCCAATTCTATGGCTCTAACTGCTGCGTTTTCCGGGTTACTAACCTCGTGAGGGATGAGGATCCAAGACCAGGCCATTGTTGAAAAGGCCGGGGCAGCAGCTATGTTACTTCTTTCCTCCCTTGGGTCCGGTTATGCAGGAACCCAAAATGTTTCTGTACCTCGCCGTCTTCACTTTCCTCTGAAACTGAAGCCGGCTCTCCATCAGCTCCCCGTTCGCCAACTCCAATATTGGGGGCAGTGGTTGCTGTTGACCCGGAGTAAAGGCCGGTGGAACAACGGTTGATGGTGATTCTTGCGCGGTGTAAACTGCTACCCTTCGAACCGGGCTTGGGCTGGATTCTTGTTCTACATCTCCTCTTCTTCTGCATCATACCCGAACCGGCCTTCAAATAACTGCAAGATCGATTCTGACCGGCACAGTCCTCCACGTCACCAGGTATTTGCGCCGGGTTCCAGCTTGTTCCACCAGCATGTCCAGGGCCAGCTCAACTTCAGCCGTGCCAACTGATTCTTCACCATCAGATTGAACAATTGTGGCGGCTCCTGATACAGATTCAAAGTCTCCATCACTAGCAGATCTAGTTGTAATCATGCCCACAAAAACATTAAATTTGCCAATTGGAATAACATCACCTGATTCAAGTAGATCTGATTCCGGTCCCCAGCCAAAATCATCAACGATGAGCTCTCCTTGCTCATTGGTTGTGATCTGGCCAAAACGAAGTTTTCGACCCCTTGCCTTGCTTCACCCATGATGGTGACACCCTTGGACGCGATTCCCACAGACGGCGCCAACTGTCGTGGGGTAGAAAACACGGCAGATGCTACTTGAGGGTAGCTTAAACTTTTGGGCAAGGCGACTCTGGTGTCTGGGTGTTTGTTTAGCACGGCAGGGGACAAAGATTTACCCAGGTTCAGCTCTCCATAGGAGATAAAGACCTACTTCCTGCTATTTTATTATTAATCTTGGTTCGATCTCGATAACCCGGCTACTACAACAGAGCCGGATCTCGATCTAGGTTACAAGGATTGTGTGTCTCTCTCGAGGGTTCTCTCGCCTCTGCTTGGGGTTACTCAAAAGTCTTGCTATCTATGACCCAGGACCCGGTTTATATAGATACCAGACCTCCTGGCCGCGTACACGGTAAGTCCGGGTTCTTTCCAGACTCGGAGCCCTATTCTAGCTCTTCTAGCCTTCGTATCCTCCAAGTCACGAACCGCCTCTGGTCTTCTAGAAACTTCCCTTTCTGATCCGGGTTACCGCCAAAGCCTCTGGCCCAGCAACATAACCCGGCCCATGCTGATGGTTAGCTGGCCTGGCCGGGCTTCCCCCCTGGCGGATCATGCTTCCCTCTTCGTGGGCCTACCGGGTTATCATCCCCCCATCACTTGTATTTTTAGAAAAACATCTCTATACCTTTGTTGAAAAACGAAAGAAGCCTTTTAGAACTTTTTCCCATAAATCTGTCTTTGTAAGAAGTCTCTTTTAAAACTTGTTCCCGAAAATATATCATTGTTGAAAAAGGACTGAAGTATCTTTTAAAACATTTTCCCGAAAATATATCTTCGTTGAAAAAGGTAAGAAGTCTCTTTAAAACCTTTTCCCGAAAATCATTACCAGGTTTATTTCCCCAAAACTCCTCCTTTTTCGACCATAGCCCTTCATGGTCATTTAATCCCAACAACTTCGTACCGGCCCTTTGGTATAGTTGCATAAAACATTTTCCACTTTTAAAACACAAAACTTTGTACTTCTTGACCATAGCCCTTCATGGTCTTCCTCTTTTCCAGCAACCTCATGCCGACCCTTTGGGATAATTGCATATATAAAACATCTCCATTTTATTTTCAATTCTCAAAACTTGCACATAGGTCAAAGTAGGGCCTTCCAACTCGGCGAAGAAAAGCAGCGCCCAAATGTTTTTTTCCAGTCACCTCTTCGCCGGGTAGGAGACTCGGCGAAATGCACGCATCGCCCGCGCAAGGTGGGACCCAACGACAGGCGCCACGTGCCCGTCCTGTTCGCCGAGACCTGCTCTTCGCCGAGAGCTTTCTTTGGTCGTTGCCGATGGTTCGCGCTTCGCCGAGTGCTGTTTCGACCGTGTCCCGGCGACATTATGTTTTGCCGAGAGAGCGCGGCGTCGCCGAGTGTCCTGCGAGCTGTGCCGGCGTTGGCCGTCTTCGCCGAGTGGCTCCGGATTTTTACCTGCTTTTTACGAATCCCTGCCAAATAAAATCGCCCAAAAATTGAAGGTCGTGTATAAAAAACAAGATAAAATACATTGCGACTAAACGCATAAATGAACAAATCATACGGTTTCACCCAGCTACAATCCCACTGTGGCTGCGATATCACATGCAGGGTGGGACGTAGCTGGGTAAATCCGGATAATTTGTGTTGGACGACACGGCTTAATCTAAAAAACATCTTCTGTGGAATAGCTAAATATACCAGAGTGTCCTGTGTTTGAGCACAAGCTGGAATGAGTGAGTAACTGTCTGGGAGGTGGAGTATTTATAGGCGTTTAGGGAAAACCCTAAGTTCACCGAGTAGGGCACTCGGCGAAGAATTGGCGCGTACCAAATTATTTTCTCCCGCCAACCCACTTTGCCGGATAGGGCACCCGGCGAAGAGCCACACCCGGCGAATAAATGGCGGAACATAATTTGTCTTCCCGCCCATGGCTTCGCCGAGTGCCCTCCGCCGGCACACCCGGCGAACAGGAATCTTTTTGCGCGGCAAAAAATTTCTTCTTCGCGCCACTTCTTCGCCGAGCGCCGTCCACCGACAAACTCAGCGAACATTGGATGGATACGGCGGCAAACCTAAAAAAATTCCCGCGCGAACTTTACCGACAATGGCACTCGGCGAAGAAAAGGATGGGCAAATTTTTTTTTTTGACCCACTCTTTGCCGTGCGCTATGCTCGGCGAAATGGAGGCATCGACCCTGCAAGGCGGGCCCCATTGGCAGGCGCCACGTGGTCGTCCCTTTCGCCGAGGACCGCGCGTCGCCGAGTGTTGTTTGTTGTCTTCGCCGACGGGTCGATCTTCGCCGAGCGCTTTTCCTACACGTAGCCGGTGACGTACGTTTTTGCCGAGTGGTCTCGGCGTCGCCTAGTGTCGTTGGCGCTCTACCGGCGATGGCCCTCGTCGCCGAGTTGCCCCGACATTATGCACTCGGCGAAGCCCAGACCACTCGGCGGAGAGCGATTTTCTGGTAGTGATACCAAATGTTTGGAAGTCAAATGTGAACGAGGCAGACAAAAAGAATCTTCTGTTAGAACGACCCCATAACCCACTAGGAATGAAATGCTTCTCAATGCATGGTTGGAGTACTTAATCTTATAGTGGATCTCTAGGACAGCTGGTAGTATCAATCAAACAAGTCAAAAGGTGTAGTTGGAGTAATTACCAGTGCAGCACGCATCGGATCTCTTGAGGGACACATAAGATATTCTAATTTACAGGATCAAACTAGTATAGTTAGTACCAATGCGCTAGGCTGCTTTCTTCACCATCCCTTGTTTAATTTTCTTGCCCAACACAGACATAGCGAGCTCAACGAGCTGCTGGGCAAGCAGTACAATCCAATTGAGTGGACGGTGACTAAGCTTGATCAGCCTGCCATCAGCAATGGTTAGTGTGACAACGGGGGTGATGAACCCACTCCTCAGCAAGCTCACCAAGCTGCTTGGCGACGAGTACAGGAAGCTCACGGGTGTGAGGAAGCAGGCCGCGTTCCTCAGGGATGAGCTCAGCGCCATTAAAGCTCTCCTTGACAAGATGGAGCTTATGGAAAAGCTCGATCCCTTGGCCAAGAATTGGAGGGACCATGTCAGGGAGATGTCCTATGATATGGAGAACTGCATCGACGACTTCATGCATGACTATGATGGTGTTGATGCAAAGACCAACTTCGTCAAAAAGATGGCAAAGCGTCTCAGGAGGTTGGGATTTGGGAAGGCGTCATCAGATCGCCAGCCGGATAGAGGAGCTCAAGGTTCTTGCTATGGAGGCAAATGCTCGGCGCGAGAGGTACAAAATTGATGATTGCATGGATTCGAGTCCTAGTTTTGTGGTCGTTGATCCCCGAGTGTCGGCGATCTACAAGGAGGCAGCTGGCCTCGTTGGAATTGATAACCCGAGAGAACAGCTTGTTAGTTTACTGATGGATACCCAGAAGAAACTCAAACTAGTTTCCATCGTGGGGTTTGGAGGTCTGGGTAAAACTACACTTGCGAAACAAGTGTATGATAAGATTGGAGATGAATTTTACTGCAAGGCATTTGTCTCGGTCTCCCAAAGACCTGATGTGAAAAACCTTCTTATTGGCCTACAACGCAAGCTTGGGATGGAGGAGTCTTCGCATGCTCACGAGCTTCCAGACATCATTGACCGCCTCAGAGAATTCCTCAAACTTAAAAGGTATGTATTTCTCCTAGTACTTGCTCATGTACTTGCATCTGATTTTCAGTAAATTTTTATTTTATAAATCTCATCTAAATGCTTATGGCATCCATGGTTTAGTGTTAACTTTAACCCAGCATAAGATGGCTGGCATAACTAAAGTTGTACTTACGAAACCTAATACTTTTTGTACTTGGTATAGCTATCAGCTGGAGATTCATTACTACCACATGTTTAACCATGGTAATGCTATAAAAGAATTTCATCTTCTAATAGTTCACAATCAGTTTTGTAACCTAGTTGGATAAGAGGAGTGAGGTGGAGTAAGTGATAGTAAAATTGTGGTAACACTGGGGAAATGCTGACAAGATAATCGTAAAATCCAAAGAATATGTAGAAGTAGTATAATTGTATAAATCATAACAATAATTACTATGAACATACAACATGATCCAAGTGGAGAGTAGAATTGCTATTCTCTTGGAGCACTACTCGGCCATATGTAAATAAATATAATATGAATCAACCTTTCCGTGGTGAGCTAAAAGTCGTTTTACAAAATTAAGGCGTGATTTTTGTTATTTACAATTCTACCATATTTGTAAATTTTCTCTTAAAATCTGAATGGCGTGTGTCAACGTCCTTTATTATGTTACGATTCCTTTGTTTTAGTTTTGATGCTTTTATATATGTATCTTAGAATCATTTACTGATATGATGTATGAATAACTTGTGCAAATATTGCATTAGGTACTTCATTTTAGTTGATGACTTGTGGGATCAATCAACATGGAATATTATAAGTTCTGCCTTTATGGAAAATGGTAATGGAAGTAGAGTGATGGTAACTACACGATTGGAGGACGTAGCTCTCATAGTGTGTCACAGTGACCATGCCTGCATTTACAGAATGAAGCAACTTGAAGACCAAGACTCAAGAATATTATTTTTTTAATAGAGTATTTGGGTCCACAAATGCCTGCCCGCCACAGTTTGAAAAAATTGCAGCTGACATTCTCAAGAAGTGTGGTGGATTGCCTCTTGCAATTATCACCATAGCTAGCCTGTTAGCTAGCCTTGAAGCAACATGCCCGAATGAATGGGATATCATATAGAATTCCGTTGGTGCTAAGTTTTCCACAAAACCCACCTTGGAAGAGATGAGGGGTATACTAAACCTTAGCTACATGCATCTTCCTGTCCATCTCCGGCCATGTTTATTGTACCTTGGCATGTATCCAGAAGATGTTGCGATCGAGAGGGATGACTTGGTTAGGAAATGGATAGCTGAAGGCTTAGTTTGTAGTTTGCATGGAGTAGATTTGGATGATACCGCGAAAAGTTATTTCAACGAGCTTATCAATAGAAGTCTGATTCAGCCCGTAGATACATTCTGGTCGGGGGTAGTTTCTTGCAGAGTACATGATATGATGCTTGATTTGATCCTAAGCAAGTGTGCAGAAGATAATTTTATCAGTGTAGCATATAACTATGAAGACATGGCAATAATGGACAGATATGAGTACAAGGTTCGTCGAATATCCCTGATATCAAGTGCTTGTGGCGCAACATCAGAGATTCTTCCTCCTAGCTTGCCACAAGTTAGATCATATGCACAATTTGGAGAGTCCAAGTACACACCTCCTCTTTCACTGTTTAAGTATCTACGGGTGCTTTATTTCCAGTTTCCATTAGGATGGCATAGGCCAGTCGACCTCACTGCAACTGGCCATTTGTTTCTACTGAGGTATTTGAAGGTTTCAGCAAAATTTGTAGGTGTAGCGCTCCCTTCTAAAATTCAAGGGCTTGTGCATTTGGAAACCCTGGTGTTAGATTGCGAGTCAACACAAAGCTTTCCATCAGATATTACTCGCTTGGCTAACTTGATTCATCTGGTACTTCCATATGGTACAGTTTTGCCTGAAGGGATCCAGAACATGAAATCAGTCTGCACCCTGCATTGTTCGGTCATCTCGGATAGTTCGTTACATGATATCAAAGGCCTTAGCAAGCTGATCAATCTGAAGGAATTGGTATTAAGCACGCCTTCCGGCCAGTGCTTGACAGATGAATGCGTTGATGCTTTGGTTACCTCCATAGGAATGCTCCGGCGCCTCAAGCACCTCTCCCTCTGGCGTGTGACTGACTATAAAGGCTATGGCAGCCATCTGGACTCATTACATGATCCTCCTCCCCATCTAGAGGCACTCTATCTGAGAATATGGACGTTGAATAGAGTTCCCAAATGGATTGGTGAACTATGTTGCCTTCGGATGCTCTATCTGCGCGTCTTGCACCTATCGAGTGATGAGGTTCGTGTTCTTGGAGAGCTTCCCTCCCTCATCTCTGCCATGTTACACGTGTCGGAAATCTCCCAAAATAAGGTCATCGTCGACACTGGGTTATTCCCTGTTCTGGAGGATGTTTCGTTCCGGTCTTATGAAGATGTCACTGCGTACTTGAGCTTTGAGGCAGGAGCTATGCTCAAGCTACAAAAGCTCACACTGGCATTTGGCTGGAAACAGTGGAGAGGCACTACACCGCTCGGCATGGAGCGCCTGCCCTGCCTCCAGGAGATCCGTGTGTGGCTCCGATACACCGGCACTAACTCGAGCAAAAGTCGGGAAGATGTACATGTTGATGTCGAGTCAGCCTTCAAGAGCGCTGTACGTCTGCACCCAAAACATCCCTCTGTTACACTTGATTAGCATTATTTAATCGTCACGCTACCTTGTTGTTTTACTCTCGAGTATTGTAAACCTGATCTCTTCACTTCTATTTATCAATGAACATCTCACTGTCAGCTAATGTCTCCACGCTGATGGAGAACTGAAGCTCCATCCTACGATTTCACCACAATTCTGTGCTCATTTACAGAAACAACTTTGTGTTGAAATTGTTTAACCAGGAATAGAAAGCGCACATTCAGTCTCCATGGCCCGTGTAGCTCGATGCCGCCAACCCAGATTAACCTCAATGTCGTTTGTTTCTGTCAATGTAAATTCAGTAAAGTTTGGATTAGAAACGACATCGCGTTCATCATCGAATATTACACTAACACCATTCAAATAAATGGAATTGATGTATTGTAGCTTCTAAAGCAGGAAAGCATAGAGGAGACAGTATAAAAAAGCAACAAAAATATTACATGGCTCCAAACTCTATTAACCTGACTTACATTTCTTGGTGGCGCACTAAAAGCAAACTTGTAAATCCCAGTTCGGAAAACACTCCCAGACTCTGAACCTGGGAAAAATTAAATTCCATGATGGACAAACTCGCTCAGAAGTCAGAGCTTGTAAGTAAGAGAGTTGGCACAACAACTCTGTTCAAACATGGATCACTCCAAACTCGAGTGCTGGTCAAAATGGCATCTCCACTGCTAGTTGTTCTCCAGTCATCCAGGCTGACATGGAGCTGCTGTCCAACAGCGACAACCCGAGTTTACTGTGATGTCGTTGTTCCTTTCAATGTAAATTCAGTTTAGATTCAATTAGAAACGACATCGTAAAATTCTAGGACAGCTACAGAATAAGGCATGGCTAATCATAAATAACTGGTACCCCGCAAAAACAATAAAAAAATGAGACATAATTGGTACACCCCTCCCAAGTCAGGTAATCAGAAGTACAGCTATATAAAAGTATTAACATCACTCATTGTCCTAAGGCATTACATCTTAGTAGCCAATACAGGAACCATGGACTCGTATACGAAGTTCATTTCCTTGGTCTTCAGCATCTCATCAGCAAGTACAGCTATGTAGAAAGTGTCAACACCAGTCATTGTCCTGAATAATTCAGGACAGTGCATCATGCAGCACATAAAGTTCGCGTACTACATCAGCAAGTTTCTTCAAGGCAGCCATGAAACACTCCCAGATCCAAAAACGCTCCCAGAATCGGAACCAGGGCAAAACCAATCTGCAAAACTTATATCAGCCCAGGTGCACCACTCCATCCTGTTCAAGAACAGAGAAGAGCGCTGCCCTGCAGCTCGACAGCTACAACCCAGATTCAGTGACATGTCGTCGTTTCTATTAGTTTGAGACAACATCACATTTATCATCTAACGTTATCCCTGCATCATTTCTGATATTATGGATTTTTTTGTTGCAAGTTTTGAAGTGTACATGCTGTAGTTTCTTAAGTGGGACAGCATAGTAGTATTAAAGTAGCAACAATATATACAAGTGACCGGAGCAAAATTCTTTGATAATTACAGAATAACGCATAGTTAATCAGACAATAGTATCTGGTACGCAGCTCCCAACTCAAAGGATCCAAAGTACAGCCAAGTAAAAAGTATCAGCATCAGTCATTGTCCTAAGAAATTGACTCCCGTAAATCCCAGTTCCAAATATACTCCCAAATATACTCCAGAATCTGAACCTGGGGGAAAATGAAAGTGGGAACATATATTGGTTCAACCATGATTTCGATAAATATAATCACATGGGACCATTAAGGCATTAAGCCATGTTGTGTTTTTTTTTCTTTAACATGTTCAAGGTGAATCCACGCTGGCCATCAGCAACACACACACAGTGCACCAACACATGGGCACTATAAAGAATTTTAACTAGTCAACACATGACAAGATTAACACTCCACGATCCATCGTGACTAGCTTGACGGCGACCGACCATCTCCATCATCTCTGCAGCAGCAGTGTCAAGGGTACGATATATACAAGAGAAGGGAACACAAATTTGGCTGTTGTCAGTGTAGGTTCTATTTCTCTGAATTTGGGTCGTCAGTCATGGGTCTTGGAACCTCCTGGACCTGAAACTTTGTACCCTAAATGTACCACCTCCTTCATAAATTATAAAGAAAAAAATGCTGGGATGCGCCTCCTGGGCCGGCCTTGGGTCATGCACTAATTCAGACTACATACAATTTTGAAACAACATTGCATTTATCATGGAATATTAACTGACAGCAATCAAACATATGTAATTTCTGGTTGCAAGCTTGGAAGTGTGCATACTGCAAATTCCAAAATGGGAAAATCAGAGAGATAGGAACAACAGTGCATGGAGCGGGACAATATCAACATAGCTTTCAGGAGTATTACCAAAGGTGCACTTGTATGCTATGTTAATCCTGGATGATTGCAGTAGAACGCTTGGTTACTCAATGCATACTCCCTGCAACTCAAATAATCCAAAGTTCAAAAGAACTCATCCTTACTTTCCAAACGGAGATAAAGATTGCTATTAGCACCTCCAACTTATGAGCAGGTAACAACCTCGATTTCAAATTGGAATTGGCCACTCACAGTTGACATCCTACAAACTCATTTAGTATATCTATTTTGAAGAGAGGCACTAAAAAATATCTTGAACACCCATTGCCCTACAAAAATTAAGGACAGTGCATCTTAGGTATTACTCCCTTCGATCCAAATTAAGTGTCGCTGTTTTAGTACAATTTAACAGACAGAAAAACTAAGCAGAGCCTACCAGTTCACCTACATACTCCACCAAGGAAAACCAGCAAGTTCAGCAACTTTCTTGGTGGACTTCTGAAACCAAACATGTACAGGCATCCTCCTACTACATCAGCTTCAAGGTAAGCAGGCCATGAAAGCCGAGATATGTTTTTTTCTTGATGGTTACTGTTAATTTCCCTCCTTCCCAACTTCTATCTCCTTTGGTTTGATCGCTTTATCCTTGCTTTTGCTAAGACCTGCGATCGTTCATTAAATATCTCTCCACTGTTATTTCATATTGTGCATTTTTTGTTTTACATAATAACATATTATGGTCAGAATATATAGTCCTAGTCTTGGCAACATTAAGTAAATAGAAGGAACTGAAGATACGATACTAGCTAACTGTAAGGAACATAATGATAACACCAAACTGTTAGATACTGGATGTGGATAAGCTTTTCTTTTGCATCATGTGGATTTATTAAATCGTTGTAGCTGGAACGAGAAACTATACAGGCATAAACTGTAACTTAATGCTGACTATATCAAATGCAAGATATTGGTTCTGAAAGGGCTCACCCCATAGTAAAACATACAGAGGGATGGGATCTGCACGAAAAGGAACCCCAAAAGAATGCGCAGCCAAATCAAGACGGATGAAAAATTATGGTCATCTGAACAGTAAGCCCAACTAACTTGGTCCCCATGTTTTGTGTTCAGGGGTAAGATAGGATAGCGCCAAACTATATTTATGTTCAGCCATACTACTTACAAAGAACTGAATATCGCCACTATTTTAACTAAACCATCACACCATACCAAATAATCAACAAACATTATCTGAAGCTCATCTAGGAGCCAATGTAAGATAGATAAGAGATAAATGTACAAATTGACATGGAGCAATTTACGGACATCAAAATGTAAGTACAAGGAGAAGATAAATATGTGATCAGCAAGCGATTCCAGAAGAAAAGCGAATTAGCAGTACCGAATAGTACTATCTTACACCAAAATAAAGTGCCAAGTTGTACATCACATCTTCATATTTCAAGTATCATCCAGAAGACAGCAATACCTGTAGTGACCTTGCCTAAGGAAAACAATTCTGTGGGCCTAGTACATAAATTCGATTTTGTGTTTCTAAGAACAGTGGGCATTGCTAAGTAAACCTGAGAAAGCTCAACTCACCACCTATGTGCGAAATTGACTTTTAAACATGCAGTTTCACAGTTGGCTAGCTTTGCTGCCAAAACACATGCTTAGCGAAGGCACACGGTACTATGCAAGCAGTGAAGAGTGGACAGATACGAACAAAGAACTTTTGCCTTGGTCCAAGCTGTAGCTTGAAGTAAAGGATTATCACATTCTTTTCTCTCTATATGTTCACCCAACAAATATAGGTTCATTATTCTTTTGATGTGCTTGTTATTCATGGCACCTCCGTTGGTTTAGTTCCGATGATTGATGGCAAATGTAAATGAAAAGGTTAGTTCATTTATAGATCATGCTTTAGTCCCAGACTGGTTACATTTTCAAATTTGAAAATAGTTCAACTATGGTACTTAGGAATAAATATGGCAAGTCCTTAAGAAAAAGGTTAATGAAATCAGAAGGCAAAATAAAAAACAGACACACATTAAAATTTTATTTCTAAGAAATAATCTAAATCTTAAGCATTGAACAGAATAGTTATATAGTACTAACCGATACTCCATCCGTCCCTAAATATAAGACGTGCTAGGATATATGATGTGAAACCTAAAAGACAATGAAAGCAGAACATACTTTTAACAGAAAACAACACAACTATTTTTCTTTCTGGTTTTCTAGGTGTTGTTTTCATCAGAAACATGGTTTTAAAGGCGGAGGGGCGTCCAGGGGGAGCGCCTAGACGCCTAGGCGACGCCTAGGCGGGCGCCTTGTACGGAAAGGCGCCAAAGGCGGTCGAATTCTTGGGGCGGAGGGGGAGCGCCTGGACGCCTAGGCGACGCCTTTAAAACCATGATCAGAAAATTGATCCACCCACACATTCAATTTTCATGATCTTCAATGAAGTTTGAAACACAAATATATCTATGGACTTCTCATTTCAAAGATCTTCTCTAAGGAATGACAATATCTACATATCGGGATCATGAATCAAATTATCAGTTTCATAGGGAGTTAGCAATGATCAAATTTCAAACTGGCATGTAACATGCATATGGTAGAATACAACCAGCACCCGGTTAGGCAAAGAACACCAAAACAGTGTTCACCATTTACCAATCTTCATAGCCTTGTTGCTGGTTCATGTGAATCTGAAATTAGTTGGCACTTCCCCTTTGCAAGTGGCTGCATAGTCGTCAGCGAGGTGTGGTGCGGCTTCCTTGTGAGCGCATATGAACTCCTTCACAAATACTGCCTCACTCTTGTTGACTATAGTATAGTAGTCCCGGTCATGATCTAGCAATCCATTCGCCCTAAGAAACTTGAGAACATAGTACCGAGGTCTGAGCCGGCCTTCCATGCTATAACCGGTTATTACCGGTCGATGAGCAATGTACACCGGTTCCAACCCCACCTCCGAGATGAGGAACTCAGAGCTGCGCTGCAGTATGTCTTTGGACCTCCTCAGCAGCAATGGAGCCCTGGTCAAAGCAATGCTCACTTGGGCATCAGACCACCTGAACGTCTTCTTCAAGAAGTCCACTTTGGCAGCAATCTTCTCCTCGCTGAGGAATGCAACAGCCTGTAGCGCTTGCCTGAACATCCCAGAGCCGCGGGGCACACCTACACCTTCCGCGCACTCCACCATTGCCCGGACACGTTCCGGTTTGGTGGAGAGCATCCTCGGCACAGTGATGCACAGCTTGGCAATATCGCAATCATCTAGCCCGCACTCCCGCAGGAACATGACATTGGGCTTGACCCCCTTGTCGACGTCTATACCAGAGAGAAGGTAGGGGCGGTGCTCGACTACCCAGAAGAATTTCTCCACGGAGCCGAATAGTGGCAGGTAGCACTGCAGCTTGGAGACGACGGATCTACAGCGGAAGCGGTCGGGGGCGATGGCGACGAAGCGGGCGATCTCAGGATTAGAGAGACCGAGGCCGGTGAGCCCGATGACGACGGGGGCCAGGGTCCTCTCCACGCCGGCGCAGAGTAGCTGCGGGTCTTTGGCGATGGCGGCGGCGACGTCCGCGCTGGAGAGGCCGAGGCCGGCGAGGAAGGCGAGGACCGCGTCGGGGTTGGAGGAGCACTTGAGGTGGGAGAGCTTTGCGGAAGCCCTGATGGCCTGCGCCCGGGTGAGGCCGCAGGTGTCGACGAGGTAGTCCGGACCGACGGCGAAGCTAGGGTTTGGGGAAATGCGGGGCGCGGCGGTGGCGGAGAGGAGGCGGTGCAGAGAGGGATTGGTGGGAATGGCGACGGAGGAAGAGGAGAGGAGATGGGTGAGGATTGAGCTTCGGAGGCGGAGCATGGCTGGCACAGGCGACGGCGTGGCGGCGCCGGCGGCAACGGGAAGATTTCCGGTGAGCCGCGAACTGGAGTGGTTCGATGCGATGCGTTGGACTATCTACTGCGTATTGGGCCGTCGTAGTCAAGGCCCACAATCATATATATTCTCTGCCTTCCGCTAAAAAAAACAATTTCTCTGCCTTTTCTCTCAAACAATTATTGTTCTCCTAGAGAAAAGTTCCAACATTTTCTCTTGGTACACGTCGGTGAACTAAAAGAGTTTGGAGTGAGTACACTCTGTACAAGTATCTCTACTATCTCTACTATATAATATAGGTGGTGGTACGTAAAAAAACCAACATCCCTAAAAAAACCAACATCGCTAAAAAAACCGGTTCTCGAAGGTAACTTTCCCCGTTGCCGGCCGGGAGGCTGCGCAGCGTGCGCGCCGGCCCCAAATCCTCCGGCGGCGGCCCGCCCCGAAGACGCGGCGGAGGTGGACGTGGCTCCAGAACGCGCGCAAATTCCCCAAATCATCCGGCGGCGGCACGGCACGCAGCCCACGCGCACACGGCCACATCCTCTCGAACGGAGAAAGAGATGAGGGGCAGGGACACGGCCACATCCTCTCGAACGGAGAAAGAGATGAGGGGCAGGGTCGACCCATGCGCCCTCATCGGCCCTTGCCAGAGGCTGGGGAGGAGAGGGGGTGGAGTAGGGTTGCGGGAAGGAGCAGTGGCGGCGGAGGCCAGGAGTGCGCCGGCGGGGGTACGATTCCCACCGGTGGCGTGGTCCAGGAGGATGCCTCGCCGGTGGCGGCGGCCGGGTGGATGTCGACGGCGAAGACACGATTCCCACCGGTGGCGTGGTCCAGGAGGATGCCTGAGGTGCAGAACCCGTCCGCTGCTGGCCTGGGGAGGTGACGAGGACGAGGTCGCCCAAGAGGTCAGGAGCGCCGTGTGACGAGATGCGGTCCATATAGGAAGAGACGTGCCAATTTGGAGGTGCAGCTGCGGCAACAAATCCACATCGGCACCAAGGGCTCCGAATCTAGCGAAAAGAAGATGTTGATGCAGTTTCTCCGAGAGCAATTGGGGATTTATCTCCGAGAAGCAAAGCAAAGTCGCGAGGTGAAAGATTGAGCGGCTGAGAGAAGCTTTTACTAAAGGTCAAAGGCTATGGAAGAGTGGAGCGGTGGAAGAGTTTTTTTTCGAGAAGCAAGTTTGTTTTGCGGCTCGCAATTATTGCGCCTTTTTCTTTTACTTATCCATCTACGTATTTTATTTCACTTATCAACTTCAGACTGGTGCTTGCTCGATATCGAGCTAGCGGTAAGTTCTATATGCAATCACAGCCCTGCAGAAAAATGACCGCTCTTCTAGCACTTCCATAGTTTTGGACGTTGCAGCCAAGCAGATTCCTTTTAGCCACAAACAAGTTTGTTCTATTTTTACTACCGTTACCGTGTGAACTTGATGTTCATATGTGTTAGAAAATAAAATTATTCTAATCATCAATTTTGGCGTAAATTTTGGGTTGTGCCAATGTTTTTCACCAACTTTTTAACTCCTGTTGCAACGCACGGGCACGTTTGCTAGTATAATATACGTAAGCGACCGTGGTGCCGGTGGTACGTCGTGGCGTTTTTGCAATTTGGCCCCTGAAAATTGTATTAATCAACCCGCAGTCCATTGTTACCTTCCCGAGTCAACCACACGATCCAAAACAGAGCTCGCTCCCCCGTGGTCCTCGATCCCCTGCATCCCGTGGATCCGGCGGCAGCTCAGCCGATGTAGAGGAAGGAGCAGGGGAGGTCGCCGTGGTGATTCGGGGAGGAAGATGAGGTCTCGCCTCGCTTCGGCTGCCCCATGGATGGCGCACAGGCTCCCCATGGATGTGCTCGATGCAGGTCGGCCGTTGGCCATGGTCGACCGCTCCGCCGGCAGGGCCGCGACCTCCCCAATCTCCTCCTACCGCCTGTCGTGGCCTCCCGCCGTGGCCCACAAGGGGGCTGCCGCCGCGCGCCCCTGCTCTCCCCGCCGCCACTCCCGTGCTCGATGCGCTCCTTGGACGGCCGATGGTGCGCAGCCGAGCGCGGCGAGCTCAGCCGCGGCGAGCAGCCCCGGTCTCCATCCTTGCGAGTCGGCGAAGAGGGCGTCGGGGAGGACTCGAGGGGTGGGCAGGGGAGCGGTACGAGCTGATTTGGTTGCCGCTGTGTGGTGCCGGTGGTACGTCGTGGCGTTTTTGCAATTTGGCCCCTAAAAATTGTATTAATCAACCCGCAGTCCATTGTTACCTCTTCGTTCCCGAGTCAACCACTCGATCCAAAACAGAGCTCGCTCCCCCGTGGTCCTCGATCCCCTGCATCCCGTGGATCCGGCGGCAGCTCAGCCGATGTAGAGGAAGGAGCAGGGGAGGTCGCCGCGGTGATTCGGGGAGGAAGATGAGGTCTCGCCTCGCTCCGGCTGCCCCATGGATGGCGCACAGGCTCCCCATGGATGTGCTCGATGCAGGTCGGCCGTTGGCCATGGTCGACCGCTCCGCCGGCAGGGCCGCGACCTCCCCAATCTCCTCCTACCGCCTAGGGCGCCGTCGTGGCCTCCCGCCGTGGCCCACAAGGGGGCTGTCGCCGCGCGCCCCTGCTCTCCCCGCCGCCACTCCCGTGCTCGATGCGCTCCTTGGACGGCCGATGGTGCGCAGCCGAGCGCGGCGAGCTCAGCCGCGGCGAGCAGCCCGGTCTCCATCCTTGCGAGTCGGCGAAGAGGGCGTCGGGGAGGACTCGAGGGGTGGGCAGGGGAGCGGTACGAGCTGATTTGGTTGCCCTGCCCCAGCGGCGGACGGCCCGATCTATCCCGGATGTCAGCGAGGCATGGACGCAGGTGGTAGGGCCTGAGCTCGAAGCTGGAGAAGCCGGCCTTGGAGACGACGAGATGCGCGGCATCTAGGCAAAGATGAGAGATGGAGCGCCTTGAGCTGGAGCAAGTAGGATCGGGAGCTGACATCCACACTGCCCGAATCGGCAGGTTTTTCCTCGACTCTAACCTGCAGATGCTGGTATGTTGCCGTCTCCCTCCAATGTCCTTTAATTATTTTGTAGAACACTGTTGAGGGATATTCCAATTCATTTCGGGTATGCTGTTGTCTAGAGTCGACTCTAGAGTCTGGATGCCATGGAATCGAACTAATACCTGAGCATATAATTGTATAATTTCAATCAACAATTGTTTCTTCTACCCCGACTGCAGGTTTCTGTACCATTCACACACGGTCATCTAATTACATAAATGTTAGGAAATATGAAGTGAATCTTACGAACATACTTCCACTATATCTACAATTCCAGATGACTATGTGCTATTACCCTGCAGCGCATGCTTACGAGAAAAACATTGGATTGAAACAAAGCTCCCGTATAATGTTGGATAAACATATAGCAAACAATGGAGCATCCACGACCTTCGGGTATGTGATAGTATAACTCATAATCAAATAGGTTGCTTCCTGCTTTTAAAGGTCTACTTTTGTTTACGGGTATCTTGATTTGTTTACAATTAACAGGTACCTAATGGTGTTCTGCTTGTTCAGTTGAATGCTCATCCTAACTACACCTTGAGTTCTCATCATGTCCTATTGCATTGGAAAATGCAGTAACTAGGATGGGAATCGGCTTGTTTCTGGATTGAAGATAGATGCTATCATTTCATCGTTTATCTATGCTACGAGAGAAAAGGATGGTCAGTTTGCATGCTTATATGTGTAAACAATCTTCTCTAAGGCGAAGCACTTGAAAATTTTCTCTTCAAACCTGGAGTTTCACTCTCACTTACAAATGCAAACATCTCATTAAAGATTGTCCACCAAATCTTTTATCCAAGTACTGAATTTAGTACTTCGTAACAGAATTCACTACTTGATTATTATGGTGTGAATGTCAATCATAGCCTAAAAGGTTTTTCTTTGCTCAGAGGATCATGTATGCCCCGTTCAAATATGGTTCTATGCTGCCTTGCTTCCGGTTGAATAAGATGCAGTAAAATGTAGTTTCCTACACATAAACAATACCATTTTGTATAGCTTCCACTATTCTTCCGCTCCAAATGGATTAAGGTGACTGACTCGCACAACTAATGGCATTTCTTTGCTAGAATGGATGTAGAGGACCAAACAATTTTTTCGCTCTCAACCGAAACATTTTACGGGTCCGTCTAATAGGTCGGTTTTGTGTCACGAAACGGCAAACTAAACTGGCCTTAAGTTTATTTTTTATCTCGCCCGTTGCAACGCACGGGCATGTTTGCTAGTTATACTACTTCCCCTTACACAATACTACTAGCTAGCTTAGTGAGGTTAGTGAGGTTCTCAAAAAAGAAAACTAGCTTAGTGATTTTTATACATCAGTTGTATTAGAGCAACTCTACTGCATCCAGCAAAAGGCACAAACGCGTAAAATTCTGCGAGTTCTATTGTTTTCGGTGAAAAAACATCTCAAGCAGATCCCGCAAAAGCAGTGTCTACGGATCTGAGGCTGTCCGGTTGCATACAAGGCACGATTTGTTTTCCGCGGATTTAGCGTTCCACTCGGTGCTGGTTTAGGATGCTCTTAGTATAGTGCGAGCAGTGTCTAACAATGCGCACGAGCAACCGACCAACTTTTTTTGCAATCCATTAAGCATGTCTGAAGGGATGAGATTGTGAGCAACCGGACATGACGTATATAAACTCCGAGTACTATGCACCTTGTAAGAAACTTAATTAACTGGAAAAAAATCTTTTGAACTCAAGATTACCATGTTTATGTTTAGTTTCACATGGCCAACACACGTTGGGGCTCATGATGCACGGCCGAAGGGCATCCGAAACAAATAGACGGATGGCAATTAATTGGACCTGTCAAGTCTGTCTGAAAAAACATTTGCCAAATCAGCACGATGACATGTAGTACTTTGACGATAAAGTCCCTGTGCAGCTACAGCCCGTGAGTCCTTTTCATCGAAGAGCAGGGGCGGAGCTGGACCGACGTCGACGGTGATTCACGGTGTGTATGGGGTTCTTTAAATGTGAAATTTTTAGTCACCCGGAAACATTTTTCATGGTATAAGGTGATGCACAAGCTGATCTTTTGGCACAAGTATAAAGAAAAATATTTCCTACCCTGATGCATGTGCACCAGGGTGAAAACATGCAGCTCCGCCCCTGTCGAAGAGTCGGTGTTACTTTAGGTCTAAAAAATAGTGCACAAACCATATGTGAACTTTATATCACTATACTTGACCATGGTTAAAATCTATTCCAACTATGCCCATATAGAGAAAAATGATGGATTCAGTGGCTATAAAATGGCCTATACAACGGTTGTGATTGCCTCCGAGCCGAAGCAAATGCAAGGTGCTAAAAAGAGAGGAGAGGTTGGCGTTTGGGTGCATATACAATAGACTATTAGCTACTACCTTGTGCTATTCGATCATCCTGGTTTTGAGTTCTCTCTTCTTTAAACCACTAGTAGCCTTGCACGTGCACGCACGTCACTTTACAAGGCACATCCTATGATTAAGTTGAATGACATTTTTTAGTTTTTACATTCATAGTAAACGTGCATGTGCACGCACATAGAAATAATCAAAAAACATTTGTTTTGAATCTTATTTCTCTCTTAGCGAGTTTTTTACCGAGCCATTTAAATGTGTCTCATGCTTGGCTTGGCAAACGGTGAAATGAGAAATGATTGCGAGAGGGGCCGCATAGTGTGTGCATCCATACTTATAAGTCAAGTAAACGTGCAACATTAGTACATATATCAACAAATTCATCGAAGAAGTTTGATATTATTATCCAAGTGAAAATCAACTATGCAGAGGCCGAGTATAATTTTTAAAACTTCTTAAATAATAAAGCTCCCTTTATATAAAAAAAGTGAAAATCAACTGTTATTTAAAAGTGATAATCAACTATTATGCAAAAAAGTTGTCACACATATGCGCACATATACAATAATGTACCTATGAATTCAAAATTTCTTTATAACAGGTAGTATCTCTACAAAGAAAATAATATGAAACCCAAAGGCATCGGATATTAATATGCATGTTGCTTATATTGAATCTTCAAATCACTTGGAGGCAAAAATGGAAGGTTCTCTGTCCCAGAAATGAAAACCAAAAATGAAACCGTTTCTGTGCTACCCAGGGAAGAAATGAGCTCACAATATTCCGGTATATACAGGGATCTTGCACACTGCTAGCAAAATAGGCTTATTAGTGAATGTGCATTGCCTGTCTGACTCGAGTCCTTTTTGTCCGTGTTCTGAATCTTCACCTGGAGCTGCTGTCTTACTTCATAATTGAGCTCAGCCTCGTCGACTACGGCATGCTCAAGTTCCAGCCGTCCATGCTGGCAGCAGCGGCCATCTACACTGCGCAGTGCACTATCAACGGGTTCAAGTCCTGGAACAGGTGCTGCGAGCTCCACACAAAGTACTCTGAAGAGCAGTTGATGTAAGTAGACACTGTCTGTACTCAGATCATCTTCAGTAATGCTTCTGTACTCACATTCACAATTGTGCTTGGTTGTGCAGGGACTGGGAAAGCAGCTCACAGTAATAGCAATAGTCTAGATGGCATCAGCTTTTCAGATACATACATCAACGTGACAAGTTTTAACAAATTCAACAATTTCATATTTTGAATGAAGAACTTCAGAAATACCTAAATCCGTGTCGCTGCTGAGACGGCCGCCGCCTCCAGTCCATGGCGTTCGCGCGGGGAGTGGTTCGGCGGGGTGGTCGTCGCGCCCGGTCGAGGGGAGCGGCCGGTATTCGCTGTGGCGTGGGACAGGAACACAATATAACATCCTAAAGAAGTTAAGATCAAGAGGTAGAGGATGATGGCGAACCTGAAGAAAGTTTGCTCGGTGCGTGGAGCTCGCTGGCCTCGTGTGCAGGCTCTCTCGTTCTGAAGACATTTGCTGCTCGCCTCGTGCAGGCTCTGGCCGCATGCTGGCTCGCGTGGATTGAAACGGAGTTTGCTCGCCCACGCGGATCGGAGGCAGTCACGGAGGTCGCGCGAATCGCGAACGCAACGCGGATTGGCGGCCCGGCGGGACTGGCACGGACGCCATGGGGTAAGCTTTGAAGTATGTGTGAGCATGGGAGCCCCATCTGGGCGAGCCGGTGGACGAACTGTCGGCGGTATCGTGGTGGAGCTGCTCGTCGGTATGTATAGGGGACTGGGTATGGGTAAAGGATGGCGGCGCGAGGACGGGATATAATCCTTTTGTGGCGAGGAGTAAGGACTGAAGGCCGGAGGGGTACGTCGCCGGATCGGGTGCCTCCCTGCTTGATTCGGTAGGGGAGGCTTGCTTGAGCAGAAGATGGGGCGAGACGGCAGTGTTGGGGGAGGAAGGCAGTTCGTGTTGGATCCGATCTCCGCTTCGTCATCCAAGACACATCACACACCCAACCGTGCCCAAGAATCCCCGCCGCCATGCCATGGACATGCCGCACCCAGCCGTGGCTGAGAAGCTCTGCCGCCATGGCTATGACGCACCCGGCTGTGGCCGAGCGGCCGAGTCGAGCTCCTCCGCTCATGCCTCGTCGCGCCTCGGAGAGGAGGAAGAAGGGGAGGGCGCCGCCCGGCCCCGCCTCGCCTTGACTCTGCAGAATATCGCAGGACGGGGTGGGACGATGGACGTTCCGTCCGGAAGAGGAGAAATAAAAGAACGAACCGGTACGGTGGCAATTTGGTGGTATTATGTGATTTGGTGGGAGGGCAAAACGGTAAAACTGGGGGTGTGTTGAGCTGCTCAACATTGTTGGACCGATCTGGTTCGTTGATCTGATATTGAACGACTCAAGTTTAATGTATCCGTAACATGTTTGCTCTTTTAATAGTAGTATAGATTAGCTTGTTGGATGATCGAGAAAGCAATACTTATTAAGGCTCATATAGAAATGTTAGGTCTCGGGATGACATAATACGCTGGTCTTCATATTCTTTCTTCACATCGACTACATAGAATGGGCACGCTTCCAACTTTTGTAGTTTCAACGACATGGTAGTCCTCAATCTTGAGTTGTGTGGCAAGAACAAATATGAAGTCTTCCGGTCTACCATAGTGCCTCTGACTTTAAATCTACCAAACATATGAAGTCGTAGTCAAGGCCCACGATCATATATATACTCTGTTTTTTCTCAAAAAAAAAAATCTCTACTTCCATTGTTTCTCATGCGCATGCTTGCATTGTTGTTCTCCTAGAAAAAAGTTCCAAATTTTCTCTTGGCGGTGAACTAAAAAGTTTGGGGTGAGTACACTCTTCACAAGTATTATACTACTTGTCCTTACACAGATACTACTAGCTAGCTTAGTGAATTTTCTACACCAAGTGTATCAGAGCAACTCTACCACATCCAGCAAAAGGCACAAACCAGTAAAATTATGCGAGTTTTATTGTTGTCGGAGAAGAATCGTCTCAATCAGATCCGCAAAAGCAGTGTCTCTACGGGTATGCGTCTGTCTGGTCGCATACAAGGCACGATTTGTTTTCTGCGGATTTAGCGTTCCACTCGGTGCTGGTTTAGGATGTTTTTAGTATTGTGCAAGCAGAGTTTAATGATTCACGGGAGCGACCAACCAACTTTTTTTTTAATCCATTAAGCATGATTGAAGGGATTGTGAGCAAGCACACGACCTATATAAACTCTGAGCATGCACCTTGTAAGAAGCTTAATTAACCGGAGAAAATCTTTCGAACTCAAGATTAGCATGTTTAGTTTCACATGGCCAACACACGTGTGGCAGTCATGATGCACGTTGGGGCAGTCTGTTTTGACAAAACACTCGCCAAATCAGCAGTACTTTGACGAAAAAGTCCCTGTACAACTACAGCCCGTGAGTCCTTTTCATGGAACAGTCGGTGTTACTTGAATGATCGTGCCAGACTTCAATAAAAAAAAATAGCTGTTCAGCCACAGCCGTGTGAGTTATTTTTTTGAGAACACGGTACAACACAGACGCTCACAAATACGCGCATACAGCCACAGCCGTGTGAGTTGCTCACGGGTTAACTCACGTGCCGAAAATGGTACTGTATGGTCCAAAACGAAAAGTAATTTTGTTCACAATTTACCATATGCCAATTTTAATCCAATCCTTAATTATGACCCAAAATAATTTGCTCGGTTTTAACGTGCCAATCAATTCCAACGGGAGATACAGTCTGCGTATATATGGCTGCCACGTTCTTGCCATACAAAGGAAATGTGAGAAAAGGACTGATCATAACAATCTTGACAATCAGAAGCAGATAATCCGCAAGACAAGAACACCACATGTTCCTCTGGTGCCGACCATGACGGCCACGACGATCACAACGAGAGTGGAGCCGCGTGTCTTTTATCCGAGCATGCGACACCTTCTCCATCATTGGAATGTCGCCACAAATGACACGAAACCAAAGAACCCAACACCAAGAAAAAACGGCCGGCGTCCATTAATTGGATCATCTGTCAGTGTCCTTAAACGGAAAGAGCAAGTGCGTACCTGCCAAACCGACCAGCACCATATCGTACGTACTTTGACGAAAAGGTCCCTGTCCAGATCATCTACGTAGTACTGTAGTCCAAAACAAGAAATAATTTGCTCGCAGTTTAACTCAAAACCAGAAATAATTACGATCCAAAACAGGAAAGAAATTGCTCACGTGTACTATGCCTGCCACGGTTTGCCGCCCTGTCTTTCCTAATTTGCGTGACACTACGTACGTTCCAGCTGTAATAACAAGAGATCGTGAGCATCACGTTTTATAACCTTCCTTAGGGCTCATTTGGTAGGCAGGGAAAAACCCGGGATCCCCGTCCTTTCCCTGGGTGCGAAGCCCACGTGGAAATTTCAACCCGGTTTTCTCAGCAGCCCATTTGGTGACAGTGGGGTAGGGAAATTCTGGCCCGATCCGCGCGAAATACCCGGGCCGCTCGCCCCCACCTCCACACATCGGGAAAATCTGCCCCGTCTCTCTGGCACGACGCCTCTTCCTCTCGTCCTCTTCCGGCCCTTCGTCTCGTCCTCTTCCGGCCCTTCGTCTCGTCCTCCTCCGTCCCCTCCGGTCGGAGCCCCACAGCCCAGCGCTCTCTCTGCTCTCTCTCTACACTGGATCGAGCGTCGTCGCTGCCCCTGGAGTCGACCTCACGCGCCGCCGTCGCTGGGAATCGCGCCGCCATCAACTGGAATCGCGCCTCCGTTGCCGGGAATCGCACCGCCAGTGCTGGAATCGCGCCGCCGCCGGCCAGATTCATCTCGTCCCGCCCGGATTCGCCCATCTCGGCCGCCTGGAGTCGCCTCCATCCCCGCCCGTCGCCCAGCAACCAGGAAAATTCTGATTTTTGTCCTTGAAAATTGTGAGTCGCCTCCATCCCTCCCCGTCGTCCGCCTTGAGTACCAAATGAGTCGAGGGATCGGGGAGATCTCCCCCGTGGGAACCAGGGATTCATAGTGCCCCTCAAATTTCCCTACGGGGCTAGCTACCCCGGATTTTTTTGTCCCTGCTGCCAAATTAGCCCTTAAGTGTAAAAGAAAACACATGGTAATTAAGATCAGGATCGTGCTCCGTAGTTCGCTGCATGAATTTTGTCTTACATAAGATTTTCTCAAGTTCGGCAAATTTATAGAAAAAATATCAAATATGTAATCGTACTATTTATGCCAAAAACATTATACTTGCAGTTAGTGAAGAGGTCAGATCGATAAACCTCTCACCTGAATCCGGAGATGAATGGACTTGGTCGTGGGATTCTAGAGGGATCTACTCCTCAAGGTTGGTATACAACGTGATACTGCAAAGGCAATGTGGAAATCTTGGGCAGAATTGTTATTTGGTTGATGACTTGAGAGAGAGAGAGAGAGAGAGAGAGAGAGAGAGAGTTTGGACGGTGGCTAAAAGAGGGCTTGCGCATAATTATCGTCACATGTTGTGTAACTCAGCGAAGCACACCCAAACACCCATTTTATCAGTTGTGTGGTCATTAGCTTAATTTGGAATACGGTGTTGTATGGGTTGGGCTTCCTCACATTGTTCCAACTGTGAATCAAAGTTTGCGAAACTAGTGGAGTTAGTCCAGAGACTTGCTATAGGGGAGCAGATCATAAATGTCAAAATTCCCTGGTAATGCTAAAATATCCGGAGAGAAAGAACTGGAAAGGGGGTTTGAGAATAACTACAAAAATTTGCAGCAAATCATGGGCCAAAATGAACAGAAGCGGAGCACTGGGCCTTAACAAGTGGCGACTTTACCATTTACACATGATGTGTACTGTTTTTTGTGTTTTTCTGTTATGTGTGTCTCTGAGTGGATGGAGGGGTCGTTAGCCTTTATTTTGCTGTCTAGGTCGACTTCCCCCTTTGTTTAAATGTACTTTGGCCTCTCTTCTTAATATATGACATGCAACTCTCCTGAAAGTTTAAAAGAACATTATACTTATAATGGGGATTAATGTTAAACAACTGTAGTCCGCTCGCGGTATGTCAGCAATGTAACATGTAAACTTCCATAAAATTGTCCCCTTAACTAGTTACAATGGACCACCATGTTTGCCTCAACATATTTTCCTTAGAAAAACTAGCCACGCTACTACTAGATAATATTGGCCATTCCATTGCGCAAAAGTTACATCCCTGTTTGTTTTTACTGTACTTGTTTACCTCAAATGGCATACAATGTCATTCCGGACATTATAATCGAGCCAAACATAAGGCCTCTCATGCCCTCACCATCTCTATACGTCTGATCGCTCTTCCTGGCTGTTCCTGGCAGTTGGATGATTGGATCTCCTTCAGTCCTGAACTGGGCCCGATGTCTCTAGGGGAAGCTACTATGTAGGTAAAATTAACCCATTGTGCTTAACTGGGCCCCAAAGTGTTATCACTAAATTAGGATTTAACCATCAAAGTACTAGCTATAATGGTAAATTCCAATTTTGGGAATCTAGGTATGAATTAGAGTGAGGCGAGCGGAACCTCTCACAATAGCTCCATAAGGACATGACATGTAGCTATTTATATAATTTCTCATTCGTGATATCTCAATAGGCGTGACGTGTAACTCTTTATACAAGTGTCTCCTTGTCTATTTATAATGGCACACGATGGATGTTCCGCATGTCATATTTTCTGGACAAATAATTAGGCACAAGCCACTTTTAATACACGGGTATTTTCTCGATCGAGCGGCTACATCCTTCTATGTTTGGAACCCCAAATGGCATACAACGTCAGAGATTAGTATGGTTGCTTAATTTGGATTTAACCATTGAAATACAACAATGGTCCACTTAAAGAATACAACGATGGTTTTATGGTCACACAAGAGGACTACTGGCACGATAGCTCCATAAATCACGACGTGTGACTATTTATATACTAACTTTCTTGTTTAGTTCTTCAAATAATAACTCTATCGATGATTATACCATACGAATTGAAACCAACAATAAACTCTAACCTTAAGAGTCGGTTCCGACCAGGTGCAGAGCCAAAACTATATATAGGGTTGTTGGGCTTGATTCTTCCATGGGATATCGGGATTTAGTAGGTTAGAGGCAAAACTAGCCATATGACATGTGTTTTTAGTGACTAGAACCATCACTGATAAAGGAAATCACATACGTTAGCAGGATGTGTCACCCCCGCGCATCCCTCTAATTAAATCCGCCCCTAATTCCGACATTATATTTCACCACATCGTTTCATGGAGACCCACCTGTCTCTACCACTAATTCATTGTCTTACTGCATTGCCCACCTCCTTGTTCACCACATATATGTATAGTGCCTTACCATAATTGCCCGATTTGAAATTAACAACTGAGATAGTGTGGCAATAAACCCTAACTTTATTTCATAATTGTCTTAGAGCAATACATTTCATCACCGAGCATCAATTGTATTCCAAAAAGAACACAATTCATAGGCCAACACATATTGCACATTTCTTACCCAAGTTTCACATGAAAGTCTAGCCTCTCTTCCTAATTTACGATATCAATCCTCATCAGTGTCCTCAGCCAGTGCTCTATATTTCTCCATCCCCATTTTAAAAAGCGAGAAAACCCCCTAGTAGAGAAAAGTGTTATCTTTGACTACGGTACCCGCGGCCCCATCTCCAATGGATGTCTATGGTGCCGACCCAGCACCCTGCCTCCTCGTGCGTCCTCCTTCAACCTATGTCTCGTCTGGATTGTTGACAAATACTCACTCCGTTCACAAAAAGATGTCTCAACCTAAATCAAATTTGCATGTATCTACACACTAAATTATGTCTAGATACATGTAAATTTTGAACTAGGTTGAGACATCCTTTTGTGAACGGACTAAGTATAAAACATGGTATTGTTACATCTACCAATTTTTACACGCTAACGTACTGGTCTCAATTGGGATGGTACCTCTGTTTCTAAATGCTACCGCTGTTACATGGAGGAAGCACAATGGCAATACAAATAGAAGTGTAACCCTGAGGGGCTTTGCGCATAATCCCTACCTTTAAGTTTTCACATAAAGGCCCACCCCTTCTTTCCAATTTACAACCCGTCAATCGTCCCAGCCACTGCTCTATATCCCTCCCTTCACATAAAAAAAGCAGAGGAAAAATCCCCACGCCGGAGCCAAGGTTAGGTCTTGACCACCCCTGTCGGAGCCCCGCATCCCGTCTCCGGCGACGCCCGCGGCGGCGATCCGGCGGCCCGCCTCCCCGCGCGGCCTCCCTCGACCCAGATCTCGCCGGGGACGCATGAGCGGCCCCGAATCTGCCAGATCTAGGACCGTCTTCCCGGTCGTCATGCAGCCCGGCGGGCCCCCCTCCGGCAGCTCGCCGGCGTCGTCGCCCAGGCCGGACCAGCAGCAGCCGCCCACGCCGTCGCAGCAGCAGCAGGCGCAGCACCTAGGGTTTACCAGGAACCAGGTGAGTCCGCGGCGGCATGGGGAGCAGGGGGTTTGAATTTATTTCTGGTGGTGTGGGTTTTTCGCTCCCGCGGGACGGCGCGCCATTGGTGGGGAAACGTGCCCCTCCTCTGCGCGCGCCCGCGCGTGCGGTCGTTGGGATTCGGGAAAAAAATCACCTGACGCGGCGAAAAGGCGGCGCTTTTATTGGGGGGTCTGGCTTCCTGCCATCAACGGTAACGCTGGCTGGCTGACTTCCTTCCTTCCACGCCCAGTGGAGTGTGAGTGCGTGGCTTGTCCTGTCCCAGCCGTCCCAGTTCTTCCCTCGTGTGGTTCAGTGCGTTTTTCGGGATGGGGATTGCATGTCTGGACCCTGTCAGGTTTACGGGGCCTGTTTGTTTATCTGGGATTTGTGTTGGTTTTGGAAACTTTGCTGTACAGTCTGGGGGATTTGGCTCAGCTCTGTTCCTCTGCGTGGTCGAATTTTATCCTTGTTTTGTTTCTCAAGAGTGTTTGGGGTTCTGGACTTGCTAGATCTGGATATAATTCTCCAATTGGGTTTTCAAGTTCTTTCTCTTGGACCCCTCTTAATTCTGCTTCGTTTATGAGTTCTGATGATAGGGTTGCCTTCTGTTGCAGGCAATGATGCATCACCATGAACAACAGCAGCAGCAGCACAATCCTACCAACCGGGTGCACCACATGGTATGATGGGAGGGGGTGGCAGCGGCGGCGGCTTCCCTCAGTCATCGGGCCCGATGCTGCAGTTCCAGGGTCAGAGGAACATGCCCCAGCCCGGTGGACCCCAGGGCATGGCTGGGGGACAGCAGCAGCACAGCCAGAGCACAATACAGCAGCAGCAGGCGTACATGCAGTTTGTCATGCAGCAGCAGAAGGCCCATGGGATGCACCTCCAGCAGCAGCAGCAGGCCAAGATGAATATGGCAGGACCGTCTGCGAGGGACCAGGACATGGCTGCCAACCCCGCCAAGATGCAGGAGCTCATGGCCCTTCAGGCCCAGGCCCAGGCGCAGATGTTCAAGAGGCAGTCTGAGAATCTTCAGCAGGCGGAGAAGCAGACGGAGCAGGGGCAGCCCGGGAACAGCGAGCAAAGGAGCGGTGATATGAGGCCTCCTATGCCACCGCAAGGAGTCCCTGGACAGCAGATGTCATCAGCGGGTATGGTGAGACCGATGCAGCCGATGCAAGGCCAAGCGCAAGCGGGCAGCATTGGTGGTATCCCGTTTCAAGCTATCCATGCCTGGGCAAAGGAGATGAACATTGACCTGTCTAATCCTGCAAATGCGAATCTCATTTCTCAAATATTACCTGTTTGGCAGTCCAAGATGGCTGCCATGCAGAAGCAGCAGAACGAGACAAGCATGGCTGCACAGCAGCAACAGAATCAGCAAATGCTTCCTAGGCAGGTGAGCAGTGATGCCCCAGTAAATGGGAACAATCCTGGTCAGCCCCCATTGAAGCCCCGGCAGCCTCTCCCGCCTAGCTCTTCGGTTTCTGTTGGAGCAGATACCAAGATGATGAATCCGAGCAACTTGCAGATGCAGCAACAGTTTTCTGCGCATAACAGGGAAAGCTCAAATGAGAGGGTTGTGAGGCCGCCCATGACAATGGGCAACCCTGGGCAAATGATGCAGATGACCCAAAGTTCTGGACACGTGAATAAGATTTCCGAGCAGCCCAGTCCAAAGAATACTCTTACGAGCTCAGAAGCGATGCAGATGCAGCATGCAAGGCAGTTGCAGCAGGCTAACCGAGCTACCACCCCTACATCAACCCCTGGTGACACTGGAGGATCACAGGCCCCAACACAAGGTGGTCGGCCACATTCGAGTTTCACGAAACATCAACTTCATGTACTTAAAGCTCAAATATTAGCTTTTCGGCGTTTGAAGGTACAAGAAAACTAAAATTTTGGCTGTACCTTGTATTTATGCTTTATTTCTGTTGGCATGTTCTGATAGATAATTTTGTTCAGTGGTTCAAGCCGATTAATCTCACATTGTCGCAATTCTTGTTTCTCTTTTAAATCTCAGCGTGGTGATCGTACACTTCCACCGGAAGTTCTTGAGTTAATCATGTCTCCTCCTCCGCCGCCGCCAGACTCAAAGGCACTGGTCGCTGCACCTCCAGTAACTCTTAATCGTGAAAGTTCTGCTACAGTCACCGCTGATGAACATGGAAGACCCATGGAGAGTGGTGATAAAGCTCCTGAAAAACCTCCATTGTTGAAGGGACCGCCTTTACCGAAGGTGGAGGTTTCTCCTTCGGAAGAGAAAACTGGTTCTGCTAGTGGTCCCATGCAAGTGACGAAAGTTTCACCCAAGGAGCCTCTTAGAATTGGGCCAGTTTCAGCACCTGAACAAAGTAACACCACTCCTGTTAAAGCTGAGCAGGAACCAGATAGGGGTATCCAGAGAACACCAGTGAGAAGTGATTACAGTGGTGAAAGGGGAAAATCTTTACCGACTGAAAGTGGTTCGGCAGATGCCGAGCAGGCTAAAAGAACTGCCTCAACAAGTAGCGCACCATCTCCCAGGGATGTTCCTAGAAAATATCATGGTCCATTATTTGATTTCCCGTCCTTCACAAGGAAACATGATTCCTTGCCCCCTGCAAATTACAACGGTAGTCTAGCACTTGGATATGATGTGAAAGACTTGTTGGCCCAGGAAGGCATGATAGTTCTTGGCAAAAAACGAGAGGATAGCTTGAAAAAGATTAGCGGCTTGCTTTCAATGAATCTAGAGAGAAAAAGAATCCGACCAGATCTTGTATTGAGGTTACAGATTGAAGAAAAAAAGCTGAAACTACTAGAGCGCCAGGCTCGTATGAGGGATGAAGTTGAAGAGGTGCAACAAGAAATAATGGCAATGCCTGATAGGATATACAGAAATTTGTCAAGCAATGTGAACGTCAACGTCTTGAGCTTATAAGGCAAGTTCAGCAGATGCAAAAGGCCTCAAGAGAGAAGCAGCTGAAGTCTATTTTCCAGTGGCGCAAGAAGCTTTTGGAAGCACATTGGGCTATTCGTGATGCACGGATAACTCGTAACAGGGGGGTGGCCAAGTACCATGAAAGAATGTTGAGGGAATTCTCAAAGAGAAAGGATGATGACCGAAGCAAAAGAATGGAGGCACTAAAAAACAATGACGTTGAAAGATATCGTCAAATACTGTTGGAACAACAAACCAGTGTTCCTGGTGATGCAGCTCAAAGATACAACGTTTTATCTTCCTTTTTATCCCAGACTGAAGAGTACCTTTATAAACTCGGAGGAAAAATTACTGCTGCCAAGAATCATCAACAAGTAGAAGAGGCAGCAAATGCTGCTGCAGCAGCTGCACGGGCACAGGTAGTATTTGCATTCTTTGCTTTGGAAAATGAAACTAGTTTTTTTTACCATCTCCCTCTGGTATCTTATTTCTGGGTTGTGAAATTCTATGGATAGTATCACATGCTTTTTTTATCTGTTAAAAATCATTTGTGTTAAAGCGTGGAACCATAAAGTGAGGTGTGGTGGGATGCGAACCAGGGATGGAAACTGGGAGCACAATGTTACAATAGCATGGGAGTTGTGGAGAATGCTCATCACCCAGCTACTCAGCGGCCATTTTTGGCCTTGGCATGCTGCTAACAATCAGGAGAAGCTTAATTTTCATCCATGCTCTTTGCCCACAGCTGTACATTGGCCATTGGCGGACTAAAATGAGTGAACATACACACTAAAATGTGTCTAGACTCTAGATACATGTGGATACATGTGAATGTGGAAAAAGGCTAAAACATCTTATATTTAGGAACAGAGGGAGTACTAGGTTATTAAAAAAATTGGGTGTGACTGTACTTCCATGCATCACACATCTGCCACATCTGTGTATTGCACTGCTGCACTATTTACTCTTTAGAGGTTTCTTGTGAGTTGTGACTAGTCCTATAAATAATGAGCTTGCCAATTGTTTAACAGGGTCTTTCTGAAGAAGAAGTGAAGGCTGCTGGACAGTGTGCTGGTCAGGAGGTTATGATAAGGAACCAATTCTCGGAGATGAATGCACCAAGGGAAAACACATCTGTTAACAAGTAAGTAATTAACTAATGCCAAATGTGGTTCTGTTATAGCTTCTGAATAAAGTACATATACAATTATTCTCTTGTTTGGAGCAAACAGTTGTTCGTTTTGGGATAAGGTCTGTGCAGGTCAACGTGTCCTGCAAAATCTACTTTTTAGCCCTAACAAACTTTGACCTGTTTTTAGATACTATACTTTGGCTCATGCTGTGAGTGAAAGAGTTACAAAGCAGCCTTCACTATTGAAATTAGGAACTTTGAGGGACTACCAGCTGGTAGGTCATTTCCCTTTAACTCAACGATTCACATGTATTAGTAGTACTAATATACTTGGGACTTGTCAGTCTGTCAGGTTTATTACAATTTTGCTTGATGGTTACCCAGGTGGGCCTTCAGTGGATGCTTTCGTTGTACAATAATAAGTTGAACGGCATTTTGGCTGATGAGATGGGTCTTGGCAAGACAGTACAGGTGTGCCTTTCTTTACTATGTTTCACCTGCTAGACTTCAGTTATCGCACTATGTTTTTCTGCACGATCGATTGCTTCGATCTTTCTTTCTTTCAATGCCATGCTGCTACGATTGTGTTTTCACGGTTGCACCTTTTGCTTAAACAGGTTATGGCATTGATTGCATACCTGATGGAGTTTAAAGGGAATTATGGACCACATCTCATTATAGTGCCAAATGCTGTCTTAGTCAACTGGAAGGTGCCATTTCTTGTTATGTTATACTTTGAGGAAATATTATTTGTCGTCTAATTCGTGATACACAGATCAGTTTAGAAACATAAGTTTCAACATCATTTTTGTTCTTTGTTCAGAGTGAACTGCTAAACTGGTTACCATCTGCATCTTGCATCTTCTATGTTGGTGCAAAGGATCAAAGGCAAAAGTTGTTCTCTCAAGTAAGTTGTTTCTGTGTTAGCTTCTCGTATACAACAACTTTACTTGTTACTGTTAGGCACTCAAAAGATTTCTGCTACATTTTCCATCCTAGATATATTTTATTGTAAATAGACATGTTCGTCTTCTAACATACATAAGTAGTCCTAGCTATAATGTTTGCTGAACAATATTCTATACGGGAACAAATACTCACAAACCATGCAGTATCCTATTTTTAAACTATCTGCTTACTGATTAGTATCATCATTTCAGGCGTGTCTTCTTTTGTTATTCTTATTGCTCTGAAGTGCCCTACAACAAATGGGTTACCTGCATAAAAACAAACTCATCTCACATGTCTTCATTTTTATTTAGAGTAAATGAAAATTTGAAGCACATTGTGGTATTTTAGTTTTCTACAGTGGAGCTACGCTCTAGGGGCTATAGAAGTGGAGTTTTATCAATTTAATGGGTTATCAGTATATCCCTGTTTATTCCCAAACTGAACTTAATCCTTGAAGTTTTTTTTCTTTCACCCAGATAAGCTTATTTGGCAGTGAATGTATGTGAATTTAGTTTAGTCCCTTAGTTTGGCTGAAAGTTTTGCTTCTCTGAAGCTGATATTTTCTCTGATATCATCTTGCAGGAGGTTTTGGCTGTCAAATTTAATATTCTTGTAACAACATATGAATTCGTTATGTTTGATCGTTCCAAGCTTTCAAAAATTGATTGGAAGTACATTATAATTGATGAGGCCCAACGAATGAAGGACAGAGAGTCAGTCTTGGCTCGTGATCTCGATCGGTATCGTTGCCAGCGCCGTCTCCTTCTCACTGGCACTCCTCTACAGGCAAGCCCAATTAATGTGTATATTCAACTGATGGCGATATAGCGTTACACTGTGATATGTCGAGGGGGCCTTCTGTTCCTGGAAGTTCCTTTTTTTATGTCTGTACAGTTGTTTTACCAAATGAGCATTGTTTATTTTCGAATAATTTTCGGTCATTTAATATATTTTTTCAATTATTTCAGAATGATCTCAAGGAACTTTGGTCCCTTCTGAATTTGCTGCTGCCAGAAGTCTTTGACAATCGCAAGGCATTTCAAGATTGGTTCTCAAAGCCTTTTCAGAGGGATGCTCCTACACCTAGCGAAGAAGATGATTGGTTGGAGACCGAGAAGAAAGTGATTATTATTCATAGGCTGCATCAAATTTTGGAACCTTTTATGCTACGTAGGCGCGTTGAAGATGTTGAAGGGTCACTGCCACGGAAGGTACCGTTCTTTTGCCCTTGTCACTCAATGTTAATGTTAATGCATCCAAGGTGACAGCTTACTTGTTGGTGACTTGATTCTGTAAGTTTGAAGCATTATTAACTAGGCATGTCATTTGCAGGATTCTATTGTTTTGAGGTGCAAAATGTCTGCTGTTCAAGGCGCTATATATGACTGGATCAAAGCCACTGGCACTATTAGGGTTGATCCTGAAGATGAGAAAATACGTATTCAAAGGAATCCAATGTACCAGCCCAAGACATATAAGAATCTCCAAAACAAATGCATGGAGCTGAGGAAAGTTTGTAACCATCCTTTGCTGTCATATCCTTTTATGAATTACTACGGGAAAGATTTTATCATCAGATCTTGTGGGAAGTTGTGGAATCTTGATAGGATTCTTATTAAGCTTCATAGGTCTGGTCATCGTGTACTCCTCTTTAGCACCATGACAAAACTTCTTGACATCCTGGAGGACTATTTGCAATGGAGGCAACTAGCTTACAGGAGAATAGATGGAACAACTAGCTTGGAAGACCGTGAATCAGCAATTGTTGATTTCAATAGGCCTGGTTCTGATTGTTTTATATTCTTGCTTAGTATCCGTGCTGCTGGCAGAGGTCTGAATCTTCAGAGTGCAGACACTGTTGTAATTTATGACCCTGATCCAAATCCACAAAATGAAGAACAAGCAGTTGCTAGGGCCCATCGTATAGGGCAGACTAGGGAGGTAAAGGTTATTTACATGGAGGCTGTTGTTGATAACATCTCAAGTTATCAGAAAGAGGATGAATTAAGGAATGGAGGAAGTGGAGATCTGGAGGACGATCTTGCTGGAAAGGACAGATACATGGGTTCAATTGAAAGTCTCATCCGCAGCAATATCCAACAGTTCAAGATTGATATGGCAGATGAAGTCATTAATGCTGGCCGTTTTGATCAAAGAACGACCCATGAGGAAAGGCGCATGACTTTGGAGACCCTACTGCATGATGAAGAGAGGTATCAGGAAACTCTTCATGATGTTCCTTCGCTACAGGAAGTTAATCGTATGATTGCTCGGAATGAAGATGAAGTAGAGCTCTTTGATCAGATGGATGAAGAATTTGATTGGACAGGAGATATGATGAAACATAATCAGGTTCCAAAGTGGCTCCGCGTTAACTCTACAGAGCTTGACTGTGTCGTGGCGAGCGTAACCAAAAAGCCTTCCAGAAATGCTTCCGGCAGCAGTGCTCCTGATACTAGTGACAAACTCGAGAAAAGAAGGGGGCGACCGACGGAGGCTGGTAAGTACTCCATCTACAGGGAGTATGATGATGATGAAGATGACGAGGAATCTGATGAAGATGATGAAGAGAGGAATACATCACCTCTCCCTGAAGAAGGTGAAACAGGAGAATACGAAGATGAAGAGGAAAATGATGATTCAGCGCCTGATGATAACAAAGATGATCAATCGGAGCCGGAGGAAGATGAAGAGCCTACCAATGATGATGGATATGGTTTTCAACATGGGATGGGGAGCGGAAAAGCTCGTAAGTCTGAAGAAGCTGGTTCTACAGGATCTTCATCTGGAAGCCGGAGATTACCACCACCTGCCCCTTCCTCATCTTTGAAAAAGTTGCGATCTCTATCTGCATTAGATGCCCGCCCAGGCTCTTTTTCAAAAAGAACTGTATGTCTCAGACCTGGCACTTGTTTATCTCTTCTTTCTTTTTTCTCTTCCAATTTCTGCATGGGAAGTTAACGTGCAATTCTCTTTTTCCTGATGATTTACAGACAGATGACCTAGAGGAAGGAGAGATTGCATTATCAGGGGACTCACCTATGGATCTACAGCAGTCGGGCAGCTGGAACCATGACCGCGATGACGGTGAGGATGAGCAGGTGCTGCAACCAAAAATAAAACGCAAAAGGAGTATCCGTTCTCGTCCACGACCTAATGCAGAAAAACAGGAAGATAGATCTGGTGTAGATGGTACTTTCCCCAACGTGGTGCTCGCCTTTTATTCCCAGGAGATGGTGATTTTGATTCACAGTTGAAGTCTGAGCAAGATGCAGTTCGTCCGATAGTGAAACAGAAGCGTAACATGCCATCTAGAAAGGCCTCTCCTGCTACTTCTAGGGTGGGGAAGTCCACCCACTTGTCTGGGTCAGGCAAGGCCAGCGATTCTAAGATGTCTGACAGTATGCAAAGAAAGGTCAGTATGCAACTTTCATTTCGTTGTATGTTTAAGATGGTTTGTTCTAGTTAAAACTCCTTAGTGCCTTTTCTTTAAAAGGATCTTGGACAACAAGATTAGCTTCTGTGGCGAATACTCGCACGTAGTTAAATGTAGTGCATCTCGATCTCATGCTCAGTGCCTATGCCTGTTTGGTTTGTTTTTCTTGAAAGCATGAGTTCGGAAATTGCTTATAATATACTATGAAAACAAACGTTGCCCTTATGAGAGTAAGTTGGCTCTCCTGAGTTTCGGCCTTTCGGGTGGGTTTGCTTTGCAAGCAAGGTCTTGGAAGTCTCTGATCACATCAGCTTGGTAGGAAATGCTAGATAAACTGTTGCTTGGGTTAGCAAGAGAACCAGACATGCCTTTGGGTTTTTGTGGCACTTCTGCAGCAAAATTGTTCTATTGTGGGACTTGTACCTTGTTAAGATTTAGATAGCTGTGATATCTGGAAGTAAGAAATACCCCCTTCGTCCTAGTACCCAGGGCATAATTTTCAAATATCTTGGCCCAAGGTGATATTTGATTGGGGCTAAAATCTTGCATGCATTGGTGGGGAGGCAACCAGCCACTAATTGAGATGGAATTAAATACAATTGTGCCTAGGAGGTGGGGGTTACGGGACAAATCATTCTTGGGATTATGCCCTGCGAACTAGGACGGAGGGAGTAGTAAACATTAATTTTCTATATTGTACATATAGAATTTATCACACGAGCTTAATAATTGTGTAATCTGGAACTTGTGATTGCTTCTGTTTGGTGTTTGTTTTTGCTCGCCTTTTATATATCAGCTATCTCATCTTCAATCACTGCAGTGCAAGAATGTAATAAGCAAGCTTTGGAGGAGGATTGACAAAGAGGGCCATCAAATCATACCCAACATAGCTTCTTGGTGGCGACGGAATGAAAATCCCTCATCCAAAGGTGTGGCTGGCAGCACCCTTGACCTACAGAAAATTGAACTGCGAGTTGATGGATTCGAGTACGGCGGTGTAGCTGAGTTCATAGCGGACATGCAGCAGATGTTGAAAAGTGTGGTTCAACATTTCAGCTACAGACATGAGGTAATTTATATGTATATTATATTAATCTTATCAGCACAACAGTACATTTTTCTCCTGAAATGTGCCCATGAGTCAAACAGTCAGAACTACACGTTTTATTTATTTCTTGAGAATACGCCCACCTTTTATTTCGTAAGAGCTAGTTATTACTGATACATGATATGACTGAAATAGATTCATACACACTAATCACCGAAGACTGACGTGTAAAAAACCATTGGAAGATGCAGGAGTTAGAGCCAACTTTTGGAAGTTTGAATTTATTCCTCTTGTTAACGTTTTTGAAGGGATTGCATATTATGATCTTAACTCATGTAAATTGTGACGTATGTACTTGTGTAATTGAATCTTACTTTGCTCCTTTGAAATGCAGGTCAGGGTAGAAGCGGAGACTCTTCATAACTTATTTTTCAACATAATGAAGATCGCCTTCCCAGACTCTGACTTCCAAGAGGTCAAGGACTCTATGTCGTTTGCAAATCCCGGCGGAGGGGCGAACAGCGCTGCCCTATCGGCAAAGCACTCAGGCCCGGGCCATAAGCAGCGCCGTTCCACCACCACCACCGAAGCGGAGCAGCATGGCTCCGGCAGCGGCAAGCATAGCCAGCATGCATCGGTCGGCGAGGCTCCTAGCCGGGTCAAACCGGAGAGGCATTCTGGAGCAGGCAGCAGGGACCCAAACCTCGATACGGCAGGCCTATTACCACACCCCAGCGATCTGTTCATTGTCAAGAAGAAGCGACAGGACAGGCTGAGGACCAGCATTGGGTCCCCGTCGAGTTCAGGCCGAGGACCGCTCTCCCCGCCGACCAACCCTGGACGGATGGGCCCAGCAGCGCCCTCCCCACGAGGCGCGAGGACGCCGTTCCAGAGGGACCCCCACCCATCCCAGCAGTCCATGCCTGGGTGGGGCGTGCACTCGGACCGCGGAGGGAGCTCGTCGCCCGGCATCGGGGACATCCACTGGGCCAAGCCTGCCAAGAGACAGCGCACAGACAGCGGCAAGAGACGGCCGAGCCACATCTGATGTCCCTACCTATACCTGTGTTGTGTGTTTACTGACGGCGGGCATGCGAAGAGAAGTGTGGGGTAGGAGTGTTTCTTCTTCCTTGTATGTTTGTTGGGTATTTATTTGTTTACTGTAAAGAGGGACTCCTTGGTATGTTGGTGGGTAGGGTAGCCATGTCAAAAGGAACAGTGAAAATGAAATAGCCAGCTTTAATAATTGTTAGTGGATAGATTAATTGTCCTTTGTTGTATGTTTACCATAAGCAATTTGGTTATCTGATTATGCTGCCTGGAAGTGAAAATTCTGTTTGAAGCAGAGGATGGTAAGCATGGCACCTGATGGTTTTGTTGGAAATACTGAAGACATATGTCACAGTTACATGTGCATATGTATGTCTGATCATGCATGCATAATCATTACATTCCACCCAAATTATTTCTTTACCACGTCCTCCGTATGGGTTTACAAGGCTCGGTTATCTTGTCTTGAAGCAAACTTGTTTAGTGCTGAACAAGTTTATCGAGAAAATATAAGATTTATGGCACCAATCACTAACATATCGAAGTATATTTGCATAAGCCTGTTAATTAATTGCCTTTGTTGTATGTTTGTATAAGCAAGTTTTAACCTGAATTTCTGTTGAAAGCAGAGGATGACAACGCTAGATGAGTTTGTTGGTAATACTAACGCATGTCTGATCATGTGCACAATTTGTGTCTGACCATTCATGCATAATAATAATCATTATGCTCATCTGGAGCTCAATATTCCACCCAAGTTGTTTCTTCACTACGTAGTATGGTCTCAAACAGTTCTGTATAGTATTCCTCTGAAGATGGTTGGCAGCGATCAGATCCTGAATGCCTTCTCGATGCTCTCCCGGCGAGCGCCGACGGTCTTGTAGACGCGCATGAAGTCACGGAACGCGATGCTCCGGTACCTGGCCGGTCTCCCCTCGCCGACGAGCTCCCTGGCGGGCCCCACCACGCAGTCCATGGTGGGCATGATGAAGGCCGCCACCGACGTCCTGGCGACGGTGGCGTTGGCGACGGCGCGGTGCTCCACGCTCCGGAGCAGCCCGTTGGTGGCGATCTCCAGCTGGTGGCCGAAGTTGACGACGAGGGCGCCGGGCACGGGCTCCACGTCGATCCACCCGCCGCCGGGACACGACACCTGGAGCCCGCACACGTGGCCGGGCTGGAGGAGCACGGTGATGAGGTTCCGGTCGCAGTGCGGCGGCAGGCCGAGGGTGAGGCCCGGGTCCGGGCACGGCGGGTAGTGGTTGGCGTTCACGATCACCTCGCCGCCGCTCAGGTCGCCCTCGAAGTAGTCGGGCCGGAGCCCCACGCCCTCACAGAGCAGCCGGAGGAGCTCCATGCCGACGCTACGTGCCGGGACGATGAACTCCTCCAGGGCGGGCGCGAGCCCCGCGGGCTTCTCCGGCCACCCGGGCTTGGTAAGCTCGACGGGGTGGCAGGCGAGCCAGAGGCAGTCGCGCCAGTAGCTCTCGCCGGCGCCGGACTCGTACATGGTGCTGGAGAAGAGCCGGTTGGTCCGGTCCGTGTCCTCCGAGTAGAGCGCCGCCTTGTCCGCCGCGGGCAGCCGGAAGAACTCGCCGCACGCCGCCTCCAGCTCCCGCATCGCCCGCTCCGGCACGCCGTGGTTGATCACCTGGAAGAAGCCGAGCTCCTTGCCGGCGCGGAGCACCGCGCTGCGGACCTCGTCGCGGCCGCCGGAGAGGTCGATGACGGGCAGCGACACCGGCGCCGCGGACGTCGGCGGCCGCAGCTCCGGCGGCAGGTGGAACCGCCCGGGACAGTCTTGTGCGACGACGCCGAAGAGGACAGCAGCTTCTCCATTGCCACACGAGCGCCACGAGCTTCCGGCTTCCAAAATATCGATCAGTGGCTAGGGAATGGATACGCGCCATAAATAAGCTCCTGAGCTGAGCTGGATGTATGCCCATGGCGCCATGGCGGCAAGCAACGTCGGTCTCACTCCACTGAGCTGAGCTGCACTGCACCCCCTGGGCATGTCTTCGATGGCGGCAAGCAACTTCTCACTATACCGAGCGTGTCGTCCGCGTTTTGTTGGCGCAAGCCAAATTGGCAGCCGTTTCCGCCATTGCCGGTTGCTTGACAAACAGGGCCTCCATTTTTCCCTAACAAATTCGGCAACTGTGGCTTGTCGGTGACAAAACGGAATGGATGGATGGACGTGTCAAAGAGAGTGTAGGTGCAACGCTACCTGCGCACGCCTGCTTTGTCTCCACGATGTTGCTAGAAGTAGACCGACTGGTACAGGGAAAAATGAGACGCCGGCAGCTGATAAGTGAGCAATATATCCTTGCGTGCAGACGCCGATCGGTCGGTTACTCGAAATCGAGTGAATTGCTGTCTAATTCAGATGTAGTAACAAGTATTGTAGTTCTCTTCATCATTGGGAGTAATCTGGAGCTTCGAACTGGAGGCCGACTGGCCGAGCTACAACCTACAACGAGCCGTCTATTTAAAAAATATCGATAATCATATTTTGGACTTTCACAAAAATCTGAATTTTTTCTGGATGGAGATAATGCTGTATTAAAACAATTCATATTCTAGACACAAAAATATAAAATCTGACAGATTTGGAAGAGTTGAAATTTGCACTGTTCACTCAGAAAGTGTCATTTGTGCGGCCCAACATACAAGATACTCCCTCCGTTTTTTAAATATAAGATGTTTTAGACTTCATCCACATTCACATGTATATAATTTCAGATGGCAACATCTTTTTAGTATGCATGTATACAAATGTATCTAGACACGTTTTAGTATACATGTTTACTCATTTTAGTATGTATCTAAGACAATATGTCAAACACCTAAAACATCTTATATTTAGAAATGAAGTGAGTATTTATAGTTCAGATTTTACCCATTAGTAGAATACAACATTGGCAACATCTTTTTTTTCATATTTTTTTTCTACCTTCCAGATGAGATTGCCAAAATTTTGGTAAATAGCTCCCCATAGGCTGGGCTCCATTTGTCCAAGTTATATATGACGATAGAGACTGACTCCGCAAAAATCGCTTTCCATAGATAATCAAATGTTTTCTACAAGAACATCCGGCCGCAAATCCTTCTTTTACTTTTTTTAGAGGAAAGAGGGTGTCTCTGTACTTCTGAATATCAACAGAGTTTATCCCAACTTCATAGATGCATATAATTTCGACTTCGAGCAACCAAAATCCGACGACGATGGAGACGGCGATGATGACAACAAACATGAGACCTGGGAAGTGAGCCCCACTCCTGGAGTTGGAACCAGCATGTGACCTACAACAGTGGACACACCGTCTTCTTGCCTTTCTCTTATACTCCCTCCGTTCCATTTTAATTGACTAACATATACTCCCTCCGTTTTTTAATATAAGATGTTTTAGCTTTTGTCCACATGCACATGCATACAAATGTATGTAGACACATTTTTGTGTCCATATTCACTCATTTTAGTGTGCATATAGACAACATGTGTACCACCTAAAACATCTTATATTAAAAAACGGAGAGAGTATCTAGATATGGATGTACCTGGATGTACCTAACACTAAAATGGAACGGAGGGAGTATATGATTTTTTTTTGCGAAACACAGTACAACACAGGCGCTCATATACACGCGCACACACTCACCCCTATGAACGCACGCACGCACACCCTATCCCTATGAGCACCTCCGAGAGACCGAGTCGGCGGATCGAGTCTTGATATTGACGAAGTCACCACGGGCGCCTCGCTGTCGACGGAAACGTCGCCTCCCACTGAAGAATATTCTGCCATAAATGAGAAACACCAGCGTCAAACCTGATGTTTGAACTCTGGTGGGCTGGGGGTACAACCACTCTCCTAACCATCTTGCCACAGGCAAGTTCTCGGAGTATATGATTATTGTTGGACTGCATATTCACTAATTGTGGCATTTGTTTGTAGGGTCATGACCGACCTCCTCGTCGAGTCAGAAGTCACACAACTGGTCATCTCCACAAAGATCTCGAAAGTGGACACACCGTTTGAAAGCAATCGAACGAATCGTCAGCCGCAGCCGGCTGGAACCGAAGAAAGTGGTCCTTCTGGCGACGTTAACACGCAGGAGGCGACCCCGGAGGCGCCAGCCTCAGAAGCTGCAAATCCATAGCAGGCTATATGCCCCAGGTAAATCCGAGCAGCCAGTGAGAATAGCTTCAGAAGCTACTTGCACAAAGATTGCCGCGAAGGCGAGGGAGCAAGATAATAACACTGAAACCCTCGCCACTCACCAGCAACAACACCTCTGCAGCGACTGCAGATAATCAGCCGCCACGTGTACCAAGCTTCGAGCAGATAAGCCAACACCAGCTTAGACAAAAGCACCCGGAGAACCGTTGTGGATGAAGAAATCCACCAGATTAAACTGACACAAAAGGTACTCTTTTTCCTATTCGTGTATAGGGCAACTATAGGGTCATAGACTCATAGATAAAATAGAAACGATTTATATGTCCTCGCAGGCTCTGCTAGTTACCGAATGAGGAAGAGACTAGGCCACTGGGAATTCGATGCACTCTTTGCTCGATGCCACTCGATCGGCTAGCTAGCCGTTAGTTGTGCCGCTGTCTGAAGCCGACACCTGTTGGGCTAAATACATAAGCAAGCAAGCGAGGGAGTGAGCGACGTCTCTCGGTCTATCACTGCACTAGGCTGAGCTGAGCTAATCTGAGCTGATCTAAACCGCCGAAGATATCGTGTCTGTCCGGTTTTCCAGAATTGCACCAGGCAGCAGCACGGCCGTCCAAAGTGCTCGCTGTTCCGCGCCACTACCAGGATCGGAGCAAACTGCTTTCAGAACCAGAGAGCAGCTGGATTGCTCTCTCTCTCTCTTTCTCTCTTCCAACCGTCGCTGCCGTCTGGACTTATTTCTCATGGCGTTATCCATGGCGGCAAGCAAGCGAGCGTGCAAGCAACGTCTCTGTCGAGCAAGTGAGCTGTGTCGGTCAGCACGTCGCTGCAAGAGATATCTTGTCGTCCGCGTGTCCGCCCGCTTTCTGCATCTGCGTTTCTGCACGTGGCAATTGTACATGGCCGGACGCCGTTATGATCGAGAAATCTGTTTTCACTCACATGTGCACCCACTATTTAAAATCGCATTTCAAAAAATCCAAATAAAAATTTCAGGATTATATCTAAACATTCTATATTCGCACAAAGTTTTCTTGAAAAAGACGTTTTTATAAAAAAGAGAAATTCTGGTGCTCCAAAATGAGGGAGGCCGAAACCGGAGCACATTTGTTATTCAAGTACCGCTAGACTCCAAGGATTTGTAATGGGCTACTGTCTTGGCTTGGCCTCTCATCGATTGACACATCGCTTTGGGCATCTTTCACTTCGGTCAAGCTTTAGACAACGATTGTAACCCTGCTAGGGCTTAATATACTCTCTTTTCATCGCAAGAAAAAAGTAGTGGTGGGACTCGGTCATCTTCACCAACGGAATTAGGAGGAAATCTTTGGCCTCTCTCATAATGCTCTTCTTTTGGGAGATATGAAACGAGCAAAACACATGGGTTTTCTAAAAAGTTCCAACGGTGGTTACATCGCAAGTCAAACCGAGGCGGCTTTATGGAGCATGGCGGGGGCAAAGCATTTGAGATCAATCATGCAACGAGAGTAGTCGTTTTGTTCTAGGTCTTTTCTTGGCCTTGGTTGCCTTGATTTGGCCTTTTGAGCTTATGCTCACTTGTCATGTAACATTCTAAATTCCTTCTTAATTAATAAGATGTGGCAAATCTTTTGTCAACGTTTCAAAAAAAAAAGACTTTTCACGAGATACTTTTTTTTGTCTTTTTTATGCCGTCCACAAAATGTTTTTTTTTCGCGAAACTTTATGTGCGGACATAGAATGTTTGTCCAACGAGTGCATCTAAACCCACGAGTCAAAACACACTGTGTCCGTTATGATGATATCAACCGTGTAAATTTAGTCATAAAAAATCTGATCATTTGGACCAAAAGAAAAACAACGAATACAAGGTACGCAGACACAATGCCACCATACGTACGTACTTGACGCGTAGTGAAGACCGAAGCCGTTGTGAGAACAGATCAATTACAACCCACATGTCAAATCGAATGACAGGAAGCGTTTGGTATCACCGATGGATCGATCGAGACCGGCCCGGCCAAGATGGATGGAGCTGAGGAGGGAATCTCTTAGACTACGCCGCTACTACTGCATGCATATACTCATCTTGTCCTTTACGCTAAGTTAATCCACGCATCTTAATTAGGACGTCCTACATATATAACTGAAGGTTTCCTCGGACGTTCTCTGTCAAAAACCATGATATTTCCTCCGACGAGCACCGTCTGCTGTGACACGTCGGCGCAACGGACGGCGCAGATGCATCCACGTCGACGGTTGCACTCGCGCTCACACCAAACAAGCCCCAACCGCCAACAAACTTAGCTAGCCACATTCATTCATTCCATCCATCTGCCAAATTGGCAGCCGTTTTACCCGATTGCTTCAGAAACGGGGTCTTCATTCTTCTCTTTGAAAGGCGGCAATTGTCGGTCACAATTCCCAAAACGAAATGGATGGATGGACGTGTGATAGAGTGTGTAGGTGCAACGGCAGGCAACGCCTTGCTTTGTCTCCACGATGTTGCTAGAATTAGACCCGCATCGACCTACTGCGCTACAACGTTGACCTGTTGCTTTGTCAGTTCCTCGCTCGCTCCTCTTCTTTTCGACCACCAAACAAACAAAACGTGATGCACGAAACGGCGCGCTCGTCGTTCGATGGGTACGTACGTACGTCGTTCGTTCGGGAACGAAAAACAAAACAAGATTAATTCTATCGAGTCCGACGTGTGCACCTACTCTACTTGCCAGCTGCACTCGTCAGCTTACAAAGGAAACAGAGAAAAAATAATAAGCAGCTCATTAATTTCGTACATTTCCTTTCTTTTCCGTTCGTTTTGCCTCTCATTCTTTTTCCGCCTCAATGCATGCGCTACTCTTCTTTGACCCATGAAGATTACGCAAATGAAATAAAAGAAAAACCTAAACTGTAAATTACCGTAAATGAAAAAATAAATAAATCCTAAACAGTACGTACAGCATGTCTTAGTTTTTTACCTTTCTACCGGCCACCCGTTAATTAACTGGCCTTGCCCTAGACGAATATGGATCGTCTGCTCGCCTTCGTTCGCGATTCCCCAGGCAGCCTGGCGCCTCCCCCCGTACTGACGAAGCTAAAAACCCTAAAATATCGATCACAGCCAAGAGAGCCGGCGACGGGCCAGATGAGGGTTCCAAGAAGGGGGAATGCTGCACACGGGTGACCCGCCGCCATCGGGATTTTGTGAGATAATAGCGTAAAACTACCACTTTTCATGCAAAATTTACCATTCGACGCAAAAATCGCATTTACATACACATTTTGCCGAGATTTTTTCATAAAGCCCAAATCACCGTCTGATGCGATTTAGACAGCCGTTTGACATGGATGGCCCACCTGTAAGCTGACGTGGCAAGTAGACCCCACTTGTCAGCCTAGTTAAAAATTAGAAAGAATTTTTCAGTGGGGCCCACTTATCGGGTTAAATACAACAAAATCAAAAATATCTTTCAAAAAAGAAAACACAACCCACCCAAAGAGGAGGCTAGCTGAGGCGTGCATTCCAGCCAGCCAGCTCCGGCCGTGTAGTGCGGCCATGGGGAGCTACGCTGGAGGCCTGCTCCGGCCATGGGGAACTTGTTTTAGGGTTTGTTTCACTCCGTTTGGGGCTTTTTCGGCCCAATACTCGTCGTGCGACTTCTTTATTTCATGTGCCTCATCTTCGTAATGTGTCATTATTTTATGCTTGAAATGATAGATATTACCCGACATTTCATGCGCCGGGTCGTCCTCGTGGCTGCGAGCTACGATTCCTTGATGTCCAAAAATTCTCGACTCTTATGTTTTTCACGACTTGCACGGTTTTTTCAAATTCTTAACCGTTTTCTGTTTGTCGGTTTCTCGCCTGTTTTTAGCGGAAATCACACAATATTACGGTCTCAGGAGAATAAAAATTGTCTGGGATTCAATTAGAATTGATGGAGCTGTCCTCACTCGTTTTTGTCACGTGTTTTGTGGTCCTTATTTTAATATGGCTTAATGTAAACTAGCTGTGGATGACATGAAGCGGACCGGTATGGTTGTGCCCTCATAGGCTAATTTATGCTAGGCGAGAGTTAACCCGTCATTCATGTGTCGTCTCGGTGTCGCGCGACTCTTAATTTATGCCTCCGCATGGTTACTTAAATATTATTTTATGTGCCATGCCGCACTTTCATTTCTTTATGTTAGTGATAGTTATTGACCATCATTTTATTTTTTATTTTTTCTCCAAGTGGTACTTTTTATGCATGAAATGCTTCTCTTGTTGTGACCAGCAGCCCGCATGCCCCATGATACACACGACCAAGTTAGAGCTAGCTGGATCTGACCGATGTTGCTGTTGGCCATGAAACATCACTTTAATGCACCGGCCGGAGACCAATGAGGCTGACTCCATGCCATCCGCTACTGAGATCCCAGTACGCGGATCACGCACATGGCATCAAATGTCAACCGTTCACACCGCATAGCCCATCCAATCCAACGAAAAATCAAAACTCCCCCCCCCCCCCCCCCCCCCCCACACACTTCTCCCCACTCCAATCTCTTTCCGAGCTCTAGACCACACACACACACACACCGAGTCGATGGCGCCGCCCCATGATCCCACTCCGTCACCTCGACTAACCGCCGGAGGAGAGCCGCAGGCCGCGTCCTTCACCGATGCTATCTTCTTACTGCCGGTGGCAGCGGGATCCGGCGGCAGTACTACCCTTCCTCGCCTCCTCAAACTTCACAGCGCCGAGATCCCTTTCCCCATCTCCTTCTACTCTCCGTAAGCGCCTGGTATCCGACATGCTCACTGGGAACCGCGTGTGAGCAAACTCTCCATTCCACACTTAGAACCAAACCATGCTCCGACCAGAGAGGCTAAAACCCTCACAACCATGGCTTCGCCAGAGACGTCCACGAGATGGAGTAGATGCCGATCGCCATCCTCTTCTTCACCACAACAGCGCCTTGCCACGGAAAAAGACAAGAAAGTTCTGACACGAAATGAGCTGAATGCACCGAAATGATGCGTCATTATTTTACTCGTTGTGGGACTTCTTTATTTCAATCCGTTTGGGGGCTTTTTTTGGCCCAATACTCGTTGTGGGACTTCTTTATTTCATGTGCCACATCTTCATAATGCGTCATTATTTTACGCATGAAATGATAGATTTCACTTACCATTTCATGCGTCGTGTCATCGTTTAATGTTTGAAAATTCTCAACAGTTAAGTTTTCCACGACTTGCACGGTTTTGTAAATTCTCGGCCGTTTTCTGTTAGTCGGCTTCTAGCCTATTTTTAGCGGCTGTCACACAATTTTACGTTCTCGAGAGAACAAAAAGTGTCTGAGATTCAGTTAGAACTGATGGAGCCGTTCCCGCTCGTTTTGTCATGTGTTTTGTGGTCCTTATTTTAATGCGGCTTAATGTAAACTAGCAGTAGACGACATGAAGCGGACTGCGATGGCCACGCCATCGTAGGCTAATTCATGCTAGGCGAGAGTTAACCTGTCATTTCATGTGTCGCCTCGGTGTCGCGCGAATTCGGGTTTTTATTTTAGGCTCCGCATGGTTATTTGAATATTAGTTTATGTGCCATGTCGCACGTCCTTTTCTTTATGTTAGTGACAATTATTGACCAACATTTCATGTTTTCTTTTATCTCCAACTGGTACTTTTTATGCATGAAATGATACTCCAGTGGGGTTTGGTCGCACAAAAAATTGGCAGCAACTATCTTAGCCAAGAGAAAATGCCCCAAACCAACACCAAGTTTGAATGAACGCATGCGAATATGCGTCCGCCAACCAAAAGGTGCCACCGGACTGCCGCCTCATGCACGAGTTGCACTTGAACCCTTTTAGGGCTCAAGTGCCACCACCACCCACATGCCTTGAGTGCCTCGCTCCCATCCGCGCATGGCAGGTGACCACGACACATATGAGGTGAGCCCGTCGTGGACTGACCCAAGTGTGACGGGATTTTTTGAGCCAGAGACCATGCATGCGCCACTCCTTATTTGCGACGAGCCACAGAGGAGCCCCTCCCCCCTCGAGTTGTGGCCGAGCCCGTAGGACACGCTCCGTGAGTCTGTGGTGGTCGCCGATGATGGTGTCGATTGGGACGAGCTAATGGCCTAAATGAGGTGCCACCACCGCTGCCAACGACATCATCAATGTTGTTGTCTATCGTTGTTGCTTCTGACGACGACTAGATTCCCTAGTTAATTAGGTTTAAAGTTCATTTTACTGTTTTAGCTGATGGAATTTCATGTTGTAGTTTTAATTTGGATAATCTCCCCCTGTAGCAGGGTTAATTCTGGCTAGATTCTCCCCGAGTATAATTAGTTTGACTAAGTTTGCAAAAAAGGCCCAACTGGACATATGTATGTCCGTTTGGGGGCCTCGTTCGGTGCGCCGCCCACTAAAAGGACAAACTATGGACACCATTTGAGGGCGTCATTGGAGTTATCCTAAGTTTTTGTTTGGTGAATTAGATGCAAATTAATTAATCAATTGTTGAGAGAGAAAGAAAAAACTTGTCTACCAGCGAAATTGAAAAGAAGAGAAAAGAAAGCCATAGCAAGCCCCTCGATCGATTTCAACCAAGGACGTAAGGCACGATGCATATGCATGCATGTATGTGACTGGCATATTATATATGCATGCATACTCGAAATATTTAATTCGACCGCAGTTGGTAGTGGTACATATTCGATGCATGCACGTTTGAGTTTGAAGATATCTACGTTCGAAATGGTGAGAAATCATGAAAACCACGAGATTCCACAACCACCTACTCCCTCCGTCCGCGAATAAGTGTACTTCTACTTTTTGTGTTAAGTCAAACATATTAAAGTTTGACCAACTTTATGGGGAAAAGTGTGAACATTTATGAAACTAAATTGGTATCACTACTAGATTCGCTTTGAAATGAAGTTTCAAAATATACCAATTCGATATCATACATATTGATACCCGTTTCTATAAAGTTTGTCAAATTTATAGAAATTTGACTTAGCACAAAACCTATATGTACACTTATCCGACTTGTAACCGTGTACTGAGATCCAACGGAGCCGGGAATTAATAGTCCAGAGACCCCCGAGCTGCTTGTCGCGAAGATGCCAGAGTTAATAACTTAATATCAAATAGGTTTGACCTCTCAGCCGTTCCCGCACCCTTGTTGATCATGCACGTGTCGCCTTCGCAGCAAAATCGCCGCTCCCAGCTCCCTTGGCCGGTGGCGCGTCTGTCCTGGCATTCCAGCGCCCCGCGAGTCCAAGCAGGTCAAGTCGACGACCGTTTAAACCATGGACATCTAGTACATGTGCGTTATGTGGCCTAAGCCGACGCTACACCGGCACGAGAACCCTAGACGTGAGCACCCTTGACCGCATTTGCGATCAACATGGATGGATATGCCCCCACACCTTCACAAGTGTCGTGCCGTGGACGATCAGCGGTGGATTTATTATTTTTTCTACTAGGATCTGTAGGTTGCATCTGCAGCAATAGTAAACAATGTAATTTATATGTATTTGATCTCAATGTTGATATTTTCATACACATTTAGTCAATTTATTTTAAAAATTGACCTTATTAAAATAACGAGGTGGCAGTTGGCGATGTCCGGGGTGATCGAATTCGATTTTAGTAAGGTTAGAAGCGACATGGTATGTCAAAGGCGTCTTGGGCTCCAAAAGAGGAAGATAATCATGGTCCACATAATGTAGTTCACTTTTGTAAGAAATTTTCAGTGTATTCCCGCTAATTATCGTTTTTTGCATTTTCGCACCGGTCCCCTTGGACTAAGGAGAGGTGTAGCAGAAAATTCACCATTTTTGTCTTCTTCCGCCTATTTTTTTAAGCTATATCTAAAATTTGTAGGGATTACTCACCTATCTGTTTGGGTGGTCAGTTTAAAATGACAAAAGGTGACCGGAATTGGGTCAGAATTTTCATGCATCAGCGGCGAAGGACACATGAAATGACGGCCTGGTGAGAACCGTCATCTAGTGTAAAACAAGGAGGCTAGTAGCCCCTCGCGGCGGTGAAATGATACATGAAATGAGAAGGTAATGATTGTTCTTGCCGGACGGATCTCTCCTGGTCAACTGAGGTTGGTAGGTAGCTTTCGGGCAACAAAATCACAACCTCTCGTCGCGTTCTCATGGATAACGACTCCTTATTAGCGGATTCCCTTCGCGATGACGCGCAATCGCTCGGAGAAGAAAGAATATTAAAGGTTTGTGGGTGACATTGTGGCTTTATTTTTCTCGGATGAGGGTCATTGGTGGGTTAGTTAGCGTCAACAAGAAAGGAAAATTCGACGCCAAGAAAGTAATCAGATTTTTTTTTTCTCAGAGAGCATGTAGATTGCAGTGCAGTTGTTAATTTAGAGGATAGGCAGTGTACATTTACGCTAGTCCATTGACATGGATGCATGCAAGACGGTTGGCTGGCCAGCGGATGCTAACCAAGGAAAAGGCAGGCCCAGCTCGTTGCTGCTTCCAGCCCAAGAACAACAATCAGTGGACAGCCAAACTCTTGCCTAGCATGAGGCGAACCGGTGGGAATCCGGCCTAGTTTTAGGCGGGCCGTTGGAAAACCAGCCTAGCTTTGAGCGAACCGGCATTCTGAAATATTCGCGAAGTTTTGGTCATTTTCTGCCTAACTATGGACACGTGTCAGCCCCTTATGGTGCCTGCCTATTGCTTTGGCCAGGCAGTCGAGGTCGCCTGGTGATACCGCCTGCTTCCGCATGCACGCCCCTCGCTAGCTGCCTTGGGCCTGGTTGCTCAGTGGTGGGCCTGCTCGATCGATCTGCCTTGGGCCTGGTTGCTATAAGAGGGACTCCTTGGTATGTTACCACACCCCAGCGATCTGTTCTTTTGCAGCCGGCCGGCCGTATGCCTAGAGCCCACGTCCTTCTAATGTCTGTCCATGACACGAATACTGGCGGTGGACGAGGTAGCCGCCAGAGAAGGAGAGAGCCCAAATCTCTCTCTCTGAATCGTTTCTGCGAACCCTAGGTCAGCTTCCCTCTCTCCCCTCCCTTTTCCCTACCCAGCCGAGCTCATTTTCCAGCCCAATTTCTCTTTTCCCGCCCGCTGCCTCCGTTTCCCGCCCGCCAGGCAGTTCCCGCTCGCGCCTGAACCGAGGAAGACGAAGGCGTCCAGAATCCACTAAGGCGAGGATTTGCACGCCTAGGCGACGCCTCCGACGCCTCAATGCGACGCCTGGGACGCCTTGCTCGCTCGCATAAGGCGACGACGACGCCTTCTCGTCCGCGGGCGCCTTGACGCCTAGGCGACGCCTTTAAAACCATGAGCAAGAGAACCAGACATGCCTTTGGGTTTTTGTGGCACTTCTGCAGCAAAATTGTTCTATTGTGGGACTTGGTACCTTTGTTAAGATTTAGATAGCTGTGATCTCTGGAAGTAAGAAATACCCCCTCCATCCTAGTACCCAGGGCATAATTTTCAAATATCTTGGCCCAAGGTGATATTTGATTGGGGCTAAAATCTTGCATGCATTGGTGGGGGAGGCAACCAGCCACTAATTGAGATGGAATTAAATACAATTGTGCCTAGGAGGTGGGAGGTTACGGGACAAATCATTTTTGTGATTATGCCCTGCGAACTAGGACGGAGGGAGTAGTAAACATTAATTTTCTATATTGTACATATAGAATTTATTACACGAGCTTAATAATTGTGTAATCTGGAACTTGTGATTGCTTCTGTTTGGTGTTTGTGTAATATATCAGCTATCTCATCTTCAATCACTGCAGTGCAAGAATGTAATAAGCAAGCTTTGGAGGAGGATTGACAAAGAGGGCCATCAAATCATACCCAACATAGCTTCTTGGTGGCGACGGAATGAAAATCCCTCATCCAAAGGTGTGGCTTCTTGGTGGGTCTTTAGTCGCGGTTGCAGCCAGCAACCGCGACTAGAGGTCGACCTGGGCCGCCAAAATTCTGGCGCCAAGCCCAGGGGGACCTCTAGTCGCGGTTGCTGGCTGCAACCGCGACTAAAGGGCTTTTCTATTTTTTTTTGTTTTTCTATTTTCTTTTCTTGTATTTGTTTTCATTTATGTACTTAGATTTTAATTCTTTTATATACTTAGATTTGTTTTCCTATTTTTCCTAGAAACTAGTACACTTAAAAGGACTCCATGGCAAAGGGTTTATTTTTTTGAGTATTTTTTCTCTTTTTCTCATTTCTTTTCAAAAAATGGTCAAAATGGAGAGCATGGCTATTCATCTAAGGTGGTCGAATTTCCAAAAATATGGATGGTTCTATGTTGTAACCACTACTTGTGTACCCTAAAATTATTTTTGTAACAATTTTAGAGCAAACTATCACATATTTGTAAGATGAATGTTTGGTGTTGTAAAATGCAGAAGAAAGCAGATAAAAATTATTAATTCATTTATCTTAATGCATTACATAAAAGGTTTAATACATTATTACACATGATACAACGTCTCACAAGCGCTTGAAAGAAACACACCCCTGATCCAACATCACCAACATTATTCTACATAAACGGCTACGAAGGCTTGACCTGTCTTTCGGCTGGAAAGAGTGGAGAGGCGCTACACCAGTCGGCATGGAGTACCTTCCCTACCTCGAGAGCATATACGTGGACCTCGTTTGGACCTCCGGGGGGACCGGGTGTAGTCCCGCATCTGTACGCGCTTCCATCGAGTCTACCTTCAAGACGGCCACAAGTGTGCACCCAAGACATCCATCCGTTACAGTTAGTTGGTAGTAGGCCCTACCATGAATTCGATGGATCCGCCACACCTTGTTATTTATTATTATTATCAGAAGTGTATTTAATTTCGTGAGTGTTGTAAACCCATGAATCCACTATTTAACATCTCGGTCAGCACTTAGCAGACCCTATTTAGTATATAGTTTGGTAATGTTTGGTCCTAATAAACTTTGCCATATATCTGCTGCACACGCGAAAACTCCTGCACACGTGCTAGTACTAATGAAGCTGAATTTAGTGTGACTTGATTGGAAGCGCATGGGCATCCTTGACACTCTGGAAGCACTAGACTGAATTTACAGAAACTTGCACGATAACTCCCAGCGACGGCCGCTGCGCTCTACTAGGTCATTCTCCAGCCCATCGACGATCAATCGGCTGACCTTGACGCCTCAGCGCACCTCTCTGTTGTGCCGCCCTTCTATTTCCAGTTTAGCTTGAATAAGAAACGACATCACAACTTATTATCGAATATTAAACTGACATCATTCAAATACAAGGAGTTTCTGGTTGCATGTTTTCAAGTTCACACTTCTAATTACATAGCAGGAAAGCGTCGGGCAGACAGTATCAAAATCCCAATGCCAAAAACACTCGAATGAAAGAGGTAACATATCATCGGTCCAATTGTTGAATAATCTAGGTGTTAGCTCGCTGCTGTCAGTTAGCCGTTTTCCCGTTTTCAGTTAGCGATTTGTTAGCACCAGATTAGCCAGATCGAGCCCATGGTTTGTGTGAGGCCAGTAGCACGACGCACCCTGGATTGTGGGATGGCACGATCACGTCCGTGGGGGTGTGGCTGATGCCATGAACTCGTTTCCCTTCTGTATAAGTTCAGAGATAAACAGAAAAGCAGTAACACTTTACGCTGCACAAAACTCTCTCTCGTTTGTTGTCTCTCGCCTGAACTCTGCAGCTCGAGCAGCTGTGGAACACCAACCATGATTTCCACAAATAGAATTACATGGACCATTCAGCCATCTGAGTAAGAAGGGAAGAATTACGTCAAACCAACACTACAGCCGGAGCGGTTTCAGTTAGGTTAAAAGATGTTGTGGTGAGGACCTTCATTTGCCCAAGATTCTATGCATGCAGTGATGGTCATTCTTCAGGAATGCATTGGCATAGACAATCAAACATGAATAATCCAGGAACGGTTGAAGTGGAGAGGAGGAACCAGACGATCGTCGCCATGGCGCGATGCCTGCTCAAGGCGCGACGGGTGCCGAACGAGTTCTGGGGGGAGGCAGTCACCACGGCTGTGCTTCTGCTGAACTGCTCACGACAATCAAACATGAATAATCCAGGAATGATTGAAGGTGTCCAGTGGTGCAAGTTTTGAGCAGAAAAGGCAAATGCTTCATGTTTTACAGCTGGAGATTTCTGCACCCAGTTCTATCTGCTGAAGCATGTTCTAAGTCACACAACCCACCAAGGATCTTATCGAATGAATACAAAGCAAGCACATCTGGAATCCACTACTTGTATTTGACGAACTCAAAACGACATCAAAAGAAGTGAAAGACATACTAATCGGCAGCACACTTTTTCTCCACAGCTTGACTATGTCCTGGGAATCAGTTTGAGAGGATCACACCAGCTTCACCCCGTTCGCCAACAAATTGCACTCCATCATGGGAGGCACAACCACCAACCTTAACTCAGCAATGGTACTTTGGAATGCTAAAATTAACCACAATGTCTGTTCACTTCAGCGAATAGAACAGGATGCAGAAACCTCCTAAACTTGTTCAATGAAATGCACTCAAGAAACAGAGAAGCAGAACGCTTGGTTAATCAGTGCATACCTCCCTGCAACTCAAGTAATCCAAACTTCAAAAGAACTCATCCTTACTTTTCAAACGGGGAAAGATTGCTATTAGCACCTGCAACTTATGAGCAGGTAACAACCTCGAGTTCAATTTGGAATTGGCCACTCACAATTGACATCCTACAAACTCATATAGTATATCTATTTTGAAGTGAGGCACTACAATATATCTTGAACAGCCATTATCTACGAAAATGAAGGACAGTGCAGCTTAGGCATTACATTTTAGCAGGCAGAAAACTAAGCATAGCCTACCAGTTCAAGTGCATACTCCACCAAGGAAAACCAGCAAGTTCAGCAAGTTTCTGGTGGACTTCTGAAAGCAAACATGTACAGGCATCCTCCTACTACATCAGCTTCAAGGTACGCAGGCCATCCAAGCCCGACTTCTATTTTCTCTTGATGGTTACTGTTAATTTCCCTCCTTCCCAACTTCTATCTCCTTTGGTTTGGTCGCTTTGGTCCTGCTTTTGCTAAGACCTGTGATCGCTCGTTAAATTCTCTCCACTGCTATTTCATATTTTGCATTTTTTTGCTAAGACCCGCGGTCGCTTTGGCAAAACATTAAGTAAATAGAAGGAACTGAAGATCCAATATCAGCTAACAACAAGGAACATGATGATAACACCAAATCAAATGTATCCCATTAGATACTGGATGTGGATAATCTTTTCTTTTGCATCATGTGGATACTTATTAAATCGTTAGCTGGAACTAGAAACTATATAGGCATAAACTGTAACAAAATGTTAATTAAATAACATGCAAAGGTATTGGTTTTTGAAAAGGCTCACCCCATAGCAAACCATACAGAGGGATGGGATATGCACCAAAAGGAAACCCCAAAGGAATGTGCAACCCAATCAAGAGGGATGAAAAATCATGGGCATCTGAACAGTAAGCCCAACGAATTTAAACCCTATGTTTTGTGTTCAGGGGTAAGATAGGTAGGATAGCACCAAACTATATTTATGTTCAGACAGACTACTTACAAAGAACTGAATGAAGCTGCTATTTTAACTTAACCATCCCACCATACCAAATAAGCAACAAACATAACCAGAAGCTCATCCAGGAGCCAATGTAGTGACCATGCCTAAAGAAAACAATTCTGTGGGCCTAGTGCATAAATTCGATTATGTGTTTCTAAGAGAAGTGGTCATTGCAAAGTAAACCAGAGAAAGCACAACTCAACCACATATGTGCGGAATTGATTTTAAACCAACAGTTTCACACGGCTAGCTTTGCTGCAAGTACTGAAGAGTGGACAAATATGAACAAAGAACTTTTGCCTTGGTCCAAGCTGTAGCTTGTGGTAGCCAATTCTCACATTCTTTTCTCTTTTATGTTCACCCAACAAATATAAGTTCACCGTTTCTTTGGTTTTTGGTTGTTATTCAAAGAACCGTTTGTTTAGTTCCGATAATTAATGACAAATGTAAATGAAAAGACTACTTCATTTCTAGATCATGCTTTAGTCCCAGATTGGTTACAGTTTCAAATTTGAAAATCCCAAAGTAAAGTAAGGTCAACTATGGTCCTTATGAATAAATATGATAAATCCTTAAGTAAAGGTTAAGGAAATCAGAAGGAAAAATGAAAAAAGACTCCCATTAGAAATTTAGTTCTAAGCATAATCTAAATATTAAGCATTGAACTGCATACTTAACTGATACATGATATGAAACTTAAAAGACAATGAAATGAAAATGGAACATACTAGATATACCTTGGCATGAAAGCGGAAAATACTGCTATTTTAGTAGAAAACGACACAATTATTTTTCTTTGTGGTTTGTAGGTGTTGTTTTCATCAGAAAATTGATCCACCCACACATTCAATTTTCATGATCTTCAACAAAGTTTGAAACACAAATATATCCATGGACTTCTCATTTCCAGAGATCTTCTCTAAGGAATGACAATACCTACATATCGGGATCCTGAATCAAATTATCAGTTTCATAGGGAGTTAGAAATGATCAAATTTCAAACTGGCACATAACATGCATATTATAGAATACAACCAGCACCCGGTTAGGCAAAAAACAACAAAAAGGGTATACCATTTACCAATCTTCATAGCCTTTTTTGGTTCATGTAAATCTGAAATTAGTTGGCACTTCCCCTTTGCAAGTGGCTGCATAGTCGTCAGCGAGGTGTGGTGCGGCTTCCTTGTGAGCGCATATGAACTTCTTCACGAATACTGCTCAGTCTTGTTGACTATAGTATAGTAGTCCCGGTCATGATCTAGCAATCCATTTGCCCTAAGAAACTTGAGAACATAGTACCAGGTCTGAGCCGGCCTTCCATGCTATAACCGGTTATTACCGGTCGATGAGCAATGTACACCGGTTCCAACCCCACCTCCGAGATGAGGAACTCAGAGCTGCGCTGCAGTATGTCTTTGGACCTCCTCAGCAGCAATGGAGCCCTGGTCAAAGCAATGCTCACTTCGGCATCAGACCACCTGAACGTCTTCTTCAAGAAGTCCACTTTGGCAGCAATTTTTCCTCGCTGAGGAACGCAACAGCCTGCAGTGCTTGCCTGAACATCCCAGAGCCGCGGGGCACACCTACACCTTCCGCGCACGCCACCATTGCCCGGACACGTTCCGGTTTGGTGGAGAGCATCCTCGGCACAGTGATGCACAGCTTGGCAATGTCGCAATCATCTAGCCCGCACTCCTGCAGGAACATGACATTGGGCTTGACCCCTTGTCGACGTCTGTACCAGAGAGAAGGTAGGGGCGGTGCTCGACTACCCAGAAGAATTTCTCCACGGAGCTGAAGAGGGGCAGGTAGCACTGCAGCTTGGAGACGATGGATCTACAGCGGAAGCGGTCGGGGGCGATGGCGACGAAGCGGGCAATCTCAGGATTCGAGAGACCGAGGCCTGTGAGCCCGACGACGACGGGGGCCAGGGTCCTCTCCACGCCGGCGCAGAGTAACTGCGGGTCCTTGACGACGGCGGCGGCAACATCGGCGCCGGAGAGGCCGAGGCCAGCGAGGAAGGCGAGGACGGCGTCGGGGTTGGAGGGGGACTTCAGTGGGAGAGCTTCGTGGAGGCCTTGAGGGCTTGTGCTCGGGTGAGGCCGCAGGTGTCGACAGGTAGTCCCCGATGGCGAAGCTAGGGTTTGGCGAAATGCGGGGAGCGGCGGCGGTGGCGGAGAGGAGGCGGTGCAGAGAGGGATTGGTGGGAACGGCGATGGAGGAAGAGGAGAGGAGACGGGCGAGGATGGAGGTTCGGAGGCGGAGCATGGCTGGCACGGGCGACGGCGTGGCGGCGCCGCCTGCCACGGGAGATTTCCGGCGAGAGGACAGAGGTCAGCTTCGAACTGGAGTGGTTCGACGCCGTCACGCGATGCGTGGCTGACTGTCTATTTTGCTTCCCTTCGTATTGGGCCTCCAGTGTGTGCTTATCAGGCCTATTGGGCCGTCGTAGTCAAGGCCCACAGTCATATATATTCTCTGCCTTTTTTCTCTCCTAGAAAAAAATTCCAATATTTTCTCTTGGTACACTCTGTACTAGTTTTGAACAAAACTTGCCAGTTGCCCTTACAAAATACTACTAGCTAGCTTAGTGATTTTTGTACAGCAAGTGTATTAGAGAAACTCTACCACGTCTAGCAAAAGAAACAAACCCGTAAAATTCTGCGAGTTTTATTGTTGTCGGAGAAGAATCGTCTCAAACAGATCCCACAAAAGTCGTGTCTATGGGTCTGCGTCTGTCTGGTCGCATACAAGGCACGATTTGTTTTCTGTGGATTAAGCGTTCCACTCGGTGCTGGTTTAGGATGTTTGTAGTATCGTGCGAGCTGAGTCTAATGATTCGCAGGAGCGACCTACCAACTTTTTTTTCAATCCATTAAGCATGAATGGATTGTACCAGACACCACCTATATAAACTCTGAGTATGCACCTTGCAAGAAGTAGTTAACCTGAGAAAATCTTTCGAACTCAAGATTAGCATTTTTACTTTCACATGGCCAACACACATTGGGGCAGTCATGATGCACGTTGGGGCTGTCTGTTTGACAAAACACTCGCCAAATCAGCAGTACTTTGACGTTGTAGTACTTTGACGAAAAAGTCCCTGTACAACTACAGCCCGTGAGTCAGAAGCAGATAATCCGCAACACAAGAACACCACATGTTCCTCTGGTGCCGTCTGACTTTTATCCGAGCATGCGACACCATCTCCATCATTGGAATGTCACCACAAATGACGCAAAAACCAAAGAACACATGTTGCGTGCTAGTTTCCGAACTCTTTCGATCTCTGTAAACATCAGGAATGTTTTAGTGTACGTACAAATAAAAACAAATGGTTTCAAGATTGGTGCAAGAAGGTTCTACGTGATGCATGCGACAGATAGATCGACATCGACTAGACCCAACACCAAGAAACGGCCGGTGTCAGTCTGTCTGCCCGTAGGTGGAGGAAACACAAAACACTCACCTCACACGCCTAGCTACGTCCTGAAACGGAAAGAGTAAGTGTGTTACGGCTATCGTACCTGTCAAATCGAGCAGCACCATAACGTAAAAACTTTGACGAAAAGTTCCCTGTCCAGCGCATCTACTACTGTTGTCCAAAACAAGAAATAATTTGCTCGCAGTTTAACATGCCACTAAACTCAAAACCTGTAATTGTGATCCAAAACAGGAAAGAAATTGCTCACGTGTATATGCCTGCCACGGTTTCCAGCTGTAGTAACAAGAGATCGTGAGAATCACGTTTCATCACCTTCCTTAAGTACTGTACGTGTAAAAGGAAAGCACATGGTCACGAAGATCAGGATTGTAGCTAGTTTGATGCATGAATTTTGTCTTACATAAGATTTTCTGAAGTTCGGCAAATTTATAGACAAAAAATTGTCGACATCTACGACACCAAATCAGCAATGGCATGTCCATTGTTAGATATGTATAATCTTTACTATGTATGCCAAAAACATTGTACTCGCAGTTAGTGAAGAGGCCGTAGGATTCTAGAGGGATCTACTCCTGGAGGTTGCATGGTTGCATGATAATGCAAAGACAATGTCCACTTCGTGGCAAACTTGTTATTTGGTTGATCATGAGAGAGAGAGAGAGAGTGAGTGTGAACAGTTGCAAAGAGGTAACTCAGCGAAGAAGATCCCAACACCTAATTATCAGTTGGGCGGTCATTATCTTAACTGGCTTGGGTAGGGCTTCCTCACGTGGTTCCAACTCTGAATCAAAGTTTGTGAAACTAGTGGATTTAGCCTAGATACTTGCTATAGGGGAGCGGTCATAAGCGTCTAAGTTCCCTAATAATGCTAAACGCGTGGAAAATCTGGAGAGTAAGAAATGGAAGGGTATTTGAGAACAGCTACAAAAACTTGCAGCAAATCATCGGTCAAATTAAACTGAAGCGAAGCTGTAGACCTTACCAAGTGGCAATATTTCCATTTATATTACACATGATGTGTAGTGTCTTTCCTTTTCTTTTTTGGTTATGTTCGTGTGTGTGTGTTGGGGGGGGGGGGGGGGGGGGGGGTTAATTTTTTTTGCTGTCTAGAATGACTCCCCTTCTGTTTATATGTACCTTGGCCTCTCTTCTTAGTATATGACACGCAACTCTCTTGCAAGGTTAAAGAAAATTATACCATGGATTGCCATTCAACGAGTGGAGTCCGCTTTGCGGTGTCTCAATACCGTGACATGTAAACTTCTATACAATTGTCTCGTTATATAGTTACAATGGACCATAATGTTTGTCTCAACATATTTTCTTTAAACAGAAAATAGCCACATGCTATTACTAGATACCGGCCATTCCATTGCACAAAAGTTACATCCTTGTATGTTTTTACTTGTTTACCCCCACATGGCATACAATGCCATGTACTAGTATTATCACCCTATTAAGATTCAACCATCGAAGTACTAGCTATAGTGGTAAGTTACAATTTTGGGAATCTGAATTCACAATAGCTCCATATTGGCGTGACCTATAAATATTTGTATAATTGCTTCAACTGGCGATATCTCAGTAAGCGTGAAGTGCAACTCTTTATACAAGTGTCTCCTTGTCTATTAACAATGGTCCCCGATTGATGTTCTTCCTGTCATATTATATGGAGAAATAATGAGGCACAAGCTACTATTAATACACGGACATTTCCTCGATCAAGTGGTTACATCCTTGTATGATTGTTTCTTGGTAGTCCTTAATGACATACGAATGTCATATATTAGTATGGTTGCTTAAATTGGATTTAACCATTGAAATACAACTCCTTATCACCACATTATATTTCACCACATTATTTTATGTCCCTACTTCTGACATTATATTTCACCACATTATTTTATGGAATCTCTCTACCACTAATTCATTGTCCTACTGCATTGCCCATTGCCCAACTCCTTATCACCACATGTATGTATAGTGCCTTACCATAATTGTCCGATTTCAAATTAACCACCGAGATAGCGTGACAATAAATCCTAACTTAAAGAGGAAGTTGGCGCGCAATACATTGCATCACCTATCATTAATTGTATTCCCAAAAGAATACAATTTATAGGCCAACATAAAACACAAATCCACATTTCGCACCTAGCTAAGTTTTCACATGAAAGTATAGCCTCTCTTCCTAATTTATATTTCTCCATCCCCATTTTAAAAAGCGAGAAACCACCTATGTAACCACCTAACTGAGAAGATTACCCTCAACGATACCCCGCGACCACATCTCCAGTGGATGTCTATGGTGCCGATCCAGCACCCCGCTGCCATGTGTGGCGTCCTTCAACCTATGTCTCCTCTGGATTGCTCGACAAATATAAAGCATGGTATTATCTCATCGAAATTTTCTTACACGATTACATGACTCTATGACTGTTCATAATTGGGATGCTACCATTGAAACAACACAATTTTAAATCCCATTTTAAGGATCTAACAGTGAATTAGGGGTTACATCGAGGAAGCACACAATCAGAGCTCCTTTGATTCATAGGATGGAAAAGTGTAGGAATATGAAGCCCATAGGATTGGAATGTCATGTCTAGTCGAATCCTATAGAAAGAGTACTTTGTGTTTGATGGTAAAGGAATTGTAAAAAGAGGTTGGAGTGAATGCTAGAATTCCTATGGGATATAGTACAAAGATTCCCATGGGAAAATTTCCTATAGGAACTAATCTATGAATCAAACGACTAACATAGGAAAATTTTCTATTGGATAAAATCCTCCAAGAATCCTATGAATTTCCTTTGAATCAAAGGAGCCTTCACAATACAAATAGAACTGCACAAAACGGAGGGCTATGTGCATAATTCCCACCTTTAAGTTTTCACATAAAACCCCACCCCTTCTTTCCAATTTACAACCCGTCACTCCTCCCAGCCACTGCTCTATATCCCTCCCTTCACATAAAAAAAGCAGAGGAAAAATCCCCACGCCGGAGCCAAGGTTAGGTCTTGACCACCCCCGCCGGAGCCCCGCATCCCGTCTCCGGCGACCGCCCGCGGCGGCGATCCGCCGGCCCGCCTCCCCGCGCGGCCTCCCTCGACCCAGATCTCGCCGGGGGACGCATGAGGGCGCCCCGAATCGGCCAGATCTAGGACCGTCGTCATGCAGCCCGGCGGGGCCCCCTCCGGCAGCTCGCCGGCGTCGTCGCCCAGGCCGGACCAGCAGCAGCCGCCCACGCCGTCGCAGCAGCAGCAGGCGCAGCACCTAGGGTTTACCAGGAACCAGGTGAGTCTGCCCCACCGGCGGCATGGGGAGCAGGGGGTTTGAATTTATTTCTGGTGGTGTGGGTTTTAGCTCCCGCGGGACGGCGCGCCATTGGTGGGGAAACGTGCCCCCTCCTCTGCGCGCGCCCGCGCGTGCGGTCGTTGGGATTCGGGAAAAAAATCACCTGACGCGGCGAAAAGGCGGCGCTTTTATTGGGGGGTCTGGCTTCCTGCCATCAACGGTAACGCTGGCTGGCAGGCTTCCTCCCACGCCCAGTGGAGTGTGAGTGCGTGGCTTGTCCTGTCCCAGCCGTCCCAGTTCTTCCCTCGTGTGGTTCAGTGCGTTTTTTGGGATGGGGATTGCGGGGCCTGTTTATCTGGGATCTGTGTTTGGTTTTGGATTTTTTGCTGTACAGTTCTGGGGGGATTTGGTTCAGCTCTGTTCCTCTGCGTGGTCGAATTTTATCCGTGTTTTGTTTCTCAAGAGTGTTTGCGGTTCTGGACTTGCTAGATCGGGATATAATTCTCCAATTGGGTTTTCAAGTTCTTTCTCTTGGATTCCTCTTTAATTCCGCTTCGTTTATGAGTTCTGATGATAGGGTTGCCTTCTGTTGTTGCAGGCAATGATGCATCACCATGAACAGCAGCAGCAGCAATCCTACCAACCGGGTGCACCACATGGTATGATGGGAGGGGGTGGCAGCGGCGGCGGCTTCCCTCAGTCATCGGGCCCGATGCTGCAGTTCCAGGGTCAGAGGAACATGCCCCAGCCCGGTGGACCCCAGGGCATGGCTGGGGGACAGCAGCAGCACAGCCAGAGCACAATACAGCAGCAGCAGGCGTACATGCAGTTTGTCATGCAGCAGCAGAAGGCCCATGGGATGCACCTCCAGCAGCAGCAGCAGGCCAAGATGAATATGGCAGGACCGTCTGCGAGGGACCAGGACATGGCTGCCAACCCCGCCAAGATGCAGGAGCTCATGGCCCTTCAGGCCCAGGCCCAGGCGCAGATGTTCAAGAGGCAGTCTGAGAATCTTCAGCAGGCGGAGAAGCAGACGGAGCAGGGGCAGCCCGGGAACAGCGAGCAAAGGAGCGGTGATATGAGGCCTCCTATGCCACCGCAAGGAGTCCCTGGACAGCAGATGTCATCAGCGGGTATGGTGAGACCGATGCAAGGCCAAGCGCAAGCGGGCAGCATTGGTGGTATCCCGTTTCAAGCTATCCATGCCTGGGCAAAGGAGATGAACATTGACCTGTCTAATCCTGCAAATGCGAATCTCATTTCTCAAATATTACCTGTTTGGCAGTCCAAGATGGCTGCCATGCAGAAGCAGCAGAACGAGACAAGCATGGCTGCACAGCAGCAACAGAATCAGCAAATGCTTCCTAGGCAGGTGAGCAGTGATGCCCCAGTAAATGGGAACAATCCTGGTCAGCCCCCATTGAAGCCCCGGCAGCCTCTCCCGCCTAGCTCTTCGGTTTCTGTTGGAGCAGATACCAAGATGATGAATCCGAGCAACTTGCAGATGCAGCAACAGTTTTCTGCGCATAACAGGGAAAGCTCAAATGAGAGGGTTGTGAGGCCGCCCATGACAATGGGCAACCCTGGGCAAATGATGCAGATGACCCAAAGTTCTGGACACGTGAATAAGATTTCCGAGCAGCCCAGTCCAAAGAATACTCTTACGAGCTCAGAAGCGATGCAGATGCAGCATGCAAGGCAGTTGCAGCAGGCTAACCGAGCTACCACCCCTACATCAACCCCTGGTGACACTGGAGGATCACAGGCCCCAACACAAGGTGGTCGGCCACATTCGAGTTTCACGAAACATCAACTTCATGTACTTAAAGCTCAAATATTAGCTTTTCGGCGTTTGAAGGTACAAGAAAACTAAAATTTTGGCTGTACCTTGTATTTATGCTTTATTTCTGTTGGCATGTTCTGATAGATAATTTTGTTCAGTGGTTCAAGCCGATTAATCTCACATTGTCGCAATTCTTGTTTCTCTTTTAAATCTCAGCGTGGTGATCGTACACTTCCACCGGAAGTTCTTGAGTTAATCATGTCTCCTCCTCCGCCGCCGCCAGACTCAAAGGCACTGGTCGCTGCACCTCCAGTAACTCTTAATCGTGAAAGTTCTGCTACAGTCACCGCTGATGAACATGGAAGACCCATGGAGAGTGGTGATAAAGCTCCTGAAAAACCTCCATTGTTGAAGGGACCGCCTTTACCGAAGGTGGAGGTTTCTCCTTCGGAAGAGAAAACTGGTTCTGCTAGTGGTCCCATGCAAGTGACGAAAGTTTCACCAAGGAGCCTCTTAGAATTGGGCCAGTTTCAGCACCTGAACAAAGTAACACCACTCCTGTTAAAGCTGAGCAGGAACCAGATAGGGGTATCCAGAGAACACCAGTGAGAAGTGATTACAGTGGTGAAAGGGGAAAATCTTTACCGACTGAAAGTGGTTCGGCAGATGCCGAGCAGGCTAAAAGAACTGCCTCAACAAGTAGCGCACCATCTCCCAGGGATGTTCCTAGAAAATATCATGGTCCATTATTTGATTTCCCGTCCTTCACAAGGAAACATGATTCCTTGCCCCCTGCAAATTACAACGGTAGTCTAGCACTTGGATATGATGTGAAAGACTTGTTGGCCCAGGAAGGCATGATAGTTCTTGGCAAAAAACGAGAGGATAGCTTGAAAAAGATTAGCGGCTTGCTTTCAATGAATCTAGAGAGAAAAAGAATCCGACCAGATCTTGTATTGAGGTTACAGATTGAAGAAAAAAAGCTGAAACTACTAGAGCGCCAGGCTCGTATGAGGGATGAAGTTGAAGAGGTGCAACAAGAAATAATGGCAATGCCTGATAGGATATACAGAAATTTGTCAAGCAATGTGAACGTCAACGTCTTGAGCTTATAAGGCAAGTTCAGCAGATGCAAAAGGCCTCAAGAGAGAAGCAGCTGAAGTCTATTTTCCAGTGGCGCAAGAAGCTTTTGGAAGCACATTGGGCTATTCGTGATGCACGGATAACTCGTAACAGGGGGGTGGCCAAGTACCATGAAAGAATGTTGAGGGAATTCTCAAAGAGAAAGGATGATGACCGAAGCAAAAGAATGGAGGCACTAAAAAACAATGACGTTGAAAGATATCGTCAAATACTGTTGGAACAACAAACCAGTGTTCCTGGTGATGCAGCTCAAAGATACAACGTTTTATCTTCCTTTTTATCCCAGACTGAAGAGTACCTTTATAAACTCGGAGGAAAAATTACTGCTGCCAAGAATCATCAACAAGTAGAAGAGGCAGCAAATGCTGCTGCAGCAGCTGCACGGGCACAGGTAGTATTTGCATTCTTTGCTTTGGAAAATGAAACTAGTTTTTTTTACCATCTCCCTCTGGTATCTTATTTCTGGGTTGTGAAATTCTATGGATAGTATCACATGCTTTTTTTATCTGTTAAAAATCATTTGTGTTAAAGCGTGGAACCATAAAGTGAGGTGTGGTGGGATGCGAACCAGGGATGGAAACTGGGAGCACAATGTTACAATAGCATGGGAGTTGTGGAGAATGCTCATCACCCAGCTACTCAGCGGCCATTTTTGGCCTTGGCATGCTGCTAACAATCAGGAGAAGCTTAATTTTCATCCATGCTCTTTGCCCACAGCTGTACATTGGCCATTGGCGGACTAAAATGAGTGAACATACACACTAAAATGTGTCTAGACTCTAGATACATGTGGAATGTGGAAAAAGGCTAAAACATCTTATATTTAGGAACAGAGGGAGTACTAGGTTATTAAAAAAATTGGGTGTGACTGTACTTCCATGCATCACACATCTGCCACATCTGTGTATTGCACTGCTGCACTATTTACTCTTTAGAGGTTTCTTGTGAGTTGTGACTAGTCCTATAAATAATGAGCTTGCCAATTGTTTAACAGGGTCTTTCTGAAGAAGAAGTGAAGGCTGCTGGACAGTGTGCTGGTCAGGAGGTTATGATAAGGAACCAATTCTCGGAGATGAATGCACCAAGGGAAAACACATCTGTTAACAAGTAAGTAATTAACTAATGCCAAATGTGGTTCTGTTATAGCTTCTGAATAAAGTACATATACAATTATTCTCTTGTTTGGAGCAAACAGTTGTTCGTTTTATATTTGGGATAAGGTCTGTGCAGGTCAACGTGTCCTGCAAAATCTACTTTTTAGCCCTAACAAACTTTGACCTGTTTTTAGATACTATACTTTGGCTCATGCTGTGAGTGAAAGAGTTACAAAGCAGCCTTCACTATTGAAATTAGGAACTTTGAGGGACTACCAGCTGGTAGGTCATTTCCCTTTAACTCAACGATTCACATGTATTAGTAGTACTAATATACTTCTGTCAGGTTTATTACAATTTTGCTTGATGGTTACCCAGGTGGGCCTTCAGTGGATGCTTTCGTTGTACAATAATAAGTTGAACGGCATTTTGGCTGATGAGATGGGTCTTGGCAAGACAGTACAGGTGTGCCTTTCTTTACTATGTTTCACCTGCTAGACTTCAGTTATCACACTATGTTTTTCTGCACGATCGATTGCTTCGATCTTTCTTTCTTTCAATGCCATGCTGCTACGATTGTGTTTTCACGGTTGCACCTTTTGCTTAAACAGGTTATGGCATTGATTGCATACCTGATGGAGTTTAAAGGGAATTATGGACCACATCTCATTATAGTGCCAAATGCTGTCTTAGTCAACTGGAAGGTGCCATTTCTTGTTATGTTATACTTTGAGGAAATATTATTTGTCGTCTAATTCGTGATACACAGATCAGTTTAGAAACATAAGTTTCAACATCATTTTTGTTCTTTGTTCAGAGTGAACTGCTAAACTGGTTACCATCTGCATCTTGCATCTTCTATGTTGGTGCAAAGGATCAAAGGCAAAAGTTGTTCTCTCAAGTAAGTTGTTTCTGTGTTAGCTTCTCGTATACAACAACTTTACTTGTTACTGTTAGGCACTCAAAAGATTTCTGCTACATTTTCCATCCTAGATATATTTTATTGTAAATAGACATGTTCGTCTTCTAACATACATAAGTAGTCCTAGCTATAATGTTTGCTGAACAATATTCTATACGGGAACAAATACTCACAAACCATGCAGTATCCTATTTTTAAACTATCTGCTTACTGATTAGTATCATCATTTCAGGCGTGTCTTCTTTTGTTATTCTTATTGCTCTGAAGTGCCCTACAACAAATGGGTTACCTGCATAAAAACAAACTCATCTCACATGTCTTCATTTTTATTTAGAGTAAATGAAAATTTGAAGCACATTGTGGTATTTTAGTTTTCTACAGTGGAGCTACGCTCTAGGGGCTATAGAAGTGGAGTTTTATCAATTTAATGGGTTATCAGTATATCCCTGTTTATTCCCAAACTGAACTTAATCCTTGAAGTTTTTTTTCTTTCACCCAGATAAGCTTATTTGGCAGTGAATGTATGTGAATTTAGTTTAGTCCCTTAGTTTGGCTGAAAGTTTTGCTTCTCTGAAGCTGATATTTTCTCTGATATCATCTTGCAGGAGGTTTTGGCTGTCAAATTTAATATTCTTGTAACAACATATGAATTCGTTATGTTTGATCGTTCCAAGCTTTCAAAAATTGATTGGAAGTACATTATAATTGATGAGGCCCAACGAATGAAGGACAGAGAGTCAGTCTTGGCTCGTGATCTCGATCGGTATCGTTGCCAGCGCCGTCTCCTTCTCACTGGCACTCCTCTACAGGCAAGCCCAATTAATGTGTATATTCAACTGATGGCGATATAGCGTTACACTGTGATATGTCGAGGGGGCCTTCTGTTCCTGGAAGTTCCTTTTTTTATGTCTGTACAGTTGTTTTACCAAATGAGCATTGTTTATTTTCGAATAATTTTCGGTCATTTAATATATTTTTTCAATTATTTCAGAATGATCTCAAGGAACTTTGGTCCCTTCTGAATTTGCTGCTGCCAGAAGTCTTTGACAATCGCAAGGCATTTCAAGATTGGTTCTCAAAGCCTTTTCAGAGGGATGCTCCTACACCTAGCGAAGAAGATGATTGGTTGGAGACCGAGAAGAAAGTGATTATTATTCATAGGCTGCATCAAATTTTGGAACCTTTTATGCTACGTAGGCGCGTTGAAGATGTTGAAGGGTCACTGCCACGGAAGGTACCGTTCTTTTGCCCTTGTCACTCAATGTTAATGTTAATGCATCCAAGGTGACAGCTTACTTGTTGGTGACTTGATTCTGTAAGTTTGAAGCATTATTAACTAGGCATGTCATTTGCAGGATTCTATTGTTTTGAGGTGCAAAATGTCTGCTGTTCAAGGCGCTATATATGACTGGATCAAAGCCACTGGCACTATTAGGGTTGATCCTGAAGATGAGAAAATACGTATTCAAAGGAATCCAATGTACCAGCCCAAGACATATAAGAATCTCCAAAACAAATGCATGGAGCTGAGGAAAGTTTGTAACCATCCTTTGCTGTCATATCCTTTTATGAATTACTACGGGAAAGATTTTATCATCAGATCTTGTGGGAAGTTGTGGAATCTTGATAGGATTCTTATTAAGCTTCATAGGTCTGGTCATCGTGTACTCCTCTTTAGCACCATGACAAAACTTCTTGACATCCTGGAGGACTATTTGCAATGGAGGCAACTAGCTTACAGGAGAATAGATGGAACAACTAGCTTGGAAGACCGTGAATCAGCAATTGTTGATTTCAATAGGCCTGGTTCTGATTGTTTTATATTCTTGCTTAGTATCCGTGCTGCTGGCAGAGGTCTGAATCTTCAGAGTGCAGACACTGTTGTAATTTATGACCCTGATCCAAATCCACAAAATGAAGAACAAGCAGTTGCTAGGGCCCATCGTATAGGGCAGACTAGGGAGGTAAAGGTTATTTACATGGAGGCTGTTGTTGATAACATCTCAAGTTATCAGAAAGAGGATGAATTAAGGAATGGAGGAAGTGGAGATCTGGAGGACGATCTTGCTGGAAAGGACAGATACATGGGTTCAATTGAAAGTCTCATCCGCAGCAATATCCAACAGTTCAAGATTGATATGGCAGATGAAGTCATTAATGCTGGCCGTTTTGATCAAAGAACGACCCATGAGGAAAGGCGCATGACTTTGGAGACCCTACTGCATGATGAAGAGAGGTATCAGGAAACTCTTCATGATGTTCCTTCGCTACAGGAAGTTAATCGTATGATTGCTCGGAATGAAGATGAAGTAGAGCTCTTTGATCAGATGGATGAAGAATTTGATTGGACAGGAGATATGATGAAACATAATCAGGTTCCAAAGTGGCTCCGCGTTAACTCTACAGAGCTTGACTGTGTCGTGGCGAGCGTAACCAAAAAGCCTTCCAGAAATGCTTCCGGCAGCAGTGCTCCTGATACTAGTGACAAACTCGAGAAAAGAAGGGGGCGACCGACGGAGGCTGGTAAGTACTCCATCTACAGGGAGTATGATGATGATGAAGATGACGAGGAATCTGATGAAGATGATGAAGAGAGGAATACATCACCTCTCCCTGAAGAAGGTGAAACAGGAGAATACGAAGATGAAGAGGAAAATGATGATTCAGCGCCTGATGATAACAAAGATGATCAATCGGAGCCGGAGGAAGATGAAGAGCCTACCAATGATGATGGATATGGTTTTCAACATGGGATGGGGAGTGGAAAAGCTCGTAAGTCTGAAGAAGCTGGTTCTACAGGATCTTCATCTGGAAGCCGGAGATTACCACCACCTGCCCCTTCCTCATCTTTGAAAAAGTTGCGATCTCTATCTGCATTAGATGCCCGCCCAGGCTCTTTTTCAAAAAGAACTGTATGTCTCAGACCTGGCACTTGTTTATCTCTTCTTTCTTTTTTCTCTTCCAATTTCTGCATGGGAAGTTAACGTGCAATTCTCTTTTTCCTGATGATTTACAGACAGATGACCTAGAGGAAGGAGAGATTGCATTATCAGGGGACTCACCTATGGATCTACAGCAGTCGGGCAGCTGGAACCATGACCGCGATGACGGTGAGGATGAGCAGGTGCTGCAACCAAAAATAAAACGCAAAAGGAGTATCCGTTCTCGTCCACGACCTAATGCAGAAAAACAGGAAGATAGATCTGGTGTAGATGGTACTTTCCCCCAACGTGGTGCTCGCCTTTTATTCCCAGGAGATGGTGATTTTGATTCACAGTTGAAGTCTGAGCAAGATGCAGTTCGTCCGATAGTGAAACAGAAGCGTAACATGCCATCTAGAAAGGCCTCTCCTGCTACTTCTAGGGTGGGGAAGTCCACCCACTTGTCTGGGTCAGGCAAGGCCAGCGATTCTAAGATGTCTGACAGTATGCAAAGAAAGGTCAGTATGCAACTTTCATTTCGTTGTATGTTTAAGATGGTTTGTTCTAGTTAAAACTCCTTAGTGCCTTTTCTTTAAAAGGATCTTGGACAACAAGATTAACTTCTGTGGCGAATTGTTATGTACCTGGTACACAACAGGGGTAAATACCACCGGAAGGATGGCCGGGTGGAGTCGGCTTGTTGGGGAAGGGATTAGATCATAGATGAGAGACGAAGTTTGAGGAAGAAGACTAGAATTCTCATTGCTTATCCTCTATTTATCTATTGCCAGACTTTTAATAGCCGGCATACAACTTGGAGAACAAACAAAGATCACGTTCCTAACAAACCAAATATTACTTGTCTAACAAACCTTATCCTGATTGTACGTGATATCTAGAAGGTAACACGAACATAGCTTCTTTTGCAGCCGGCGGCCGTATGCCTAGAGCCCACGTCCTTCTAATGTCTGTCCATGACACTACACCGCCCTTTTTGAGCAGCTCGTCCTCGAGCTGCAGTAGTAACCGAAGGCACCATGTCGCGGGGAGGTCTGCCCACCACCATGTTGCTTTGGATGTCTCCGGGATCAAACACATATGTATGTTTGCCTATTTGATGTCCCTCGTAGCAGCCTTTGTGACTGTCTCTAGGCACACTTGAATGTTGAGTCTGAGACTTGTCGGGAGTTTCCTGACACAACGTTGCCGCCTTGTCGCCTTGAGATCCCGTGCTATTAGCGCTGCAGCTCGTTTTACTTTTGTTGGTTGGTTCAGTCTTTCTGTACTGCGCTGCTATCGCCACGGACAAAGCCGCCACTGCCTGCATTGCCACTGCTACCGCAGAAGGCCTGACTGCTGACTGTGCCTGAAGTGCGGTCTCGACCATGGAATGTCTCATTGCTGGCCCCTTGTCGAGCATCACTGCCACCGCGAATGGTACCTCTCGCGCTGCAGCTTGGAGCGCCTCCACAGCTGTTGCAGCAACTGTTGCTGCTCCCGCATGAAGCATCATTGCTGTGTCATGTTCACTCAATGCTGATGCTGCTATGCCTTCGTGCGCCTCGGTCGCTTCCCGAGTCAATATCAGTGTCGCCTCCTGGGGTGATGTTACTGTTGTCAACATCGCCCTCTCCACCGCCCCTGCAGGTGTTGGAAGGGCCATCGCCGTCGCTGCAGATTGTGCAGTCGTCTCCCCCGTTGGAGGAGGCACAATTAGTTCTAGGTTCTCCGTCCCTTCTGGATTGGGTGCCTCCATGGCATCGGTTTGTGCAGCCATCATCGATGTTGCTGTTGAAGCCGGACCCATCGCTGTCGCTGCTGCGCTAGAGGTTTTTAGATCCCAGAGCGGCACTATCTTCATCAAGCAGCAGTAGTCGTAGATGCATTGGTCTTGCAGCTGCTCCAGTGCCCGTGCCGCATCATGGGCTGATCCATATGTGATAAAGGCCACAAGCTCGTACTCCTGGCGTAGAGGTGAATGTCCTCCACAGCTCCAAACATGCTGAAGACTTGATGAAGCGCATCCTTAGAGACATGATGTGTCATGTACTGGATCCTAACATGAAGGATTCTTCTTCTTGCCTCCACCTCGTACTCAGATCTCATGACATGTTGTGACACGTCGAAATCTTGCCTCACCGTCGAAATCTTTTTGAGCAGATTCTGGAGCATCTTTTCAATGTTCGAAATCTTGCCAGAGAACTTGGTGTCGTCGATCTCGGAATCGGAAGCCATGGTGTTGGCTCTGATACCAAATTGTTATGTACCTGGTACACAACAGGGGTAAATACCACCGGAAGGATGGCCGGGTGGAGTCGGCTTGTTGGGGAAGGGATTAGATCATAGATGAGAGAGACGAAGTTTGAGGAAGAAGACTAGAATTCTCATTGCTTATCCTCTATTTATCTATTGCCAGACTTTTAATAGCCGGCATACAACTTGGAGAACAAACAAAGATCACGTTCCTAACAAACCAAATATTACTTGTCTAACAAACCTTATCCTGATTGTACGTGATATCTAGAAGGTAACACGAACATAGCTTCTTTTGCAGCCGGCCGGCCGTATGCCTAGAGCCCACGTCCTTCTAATGTCTGTCCATGACACGAATACTCGCACGTAGTTAAATGTAGTGCATCTCGATCTCATGCTCAGTGCCTATGCCTGTTTGGTTTGTTTTTCTTGAAAGCATGAGTTCGGAAATTGCTTAATATACTATGAAAACAAACGTTGCCCTTATGAGAGTAAGTTGGCTCTCCTGAGTTTCGGCCTTTCGGGTGGGTTTGCTTTGCAAGCAAGGTCTTGGAAGTCTCTGATCACATCAGCTTGGTAGGCAATGCTAGATAAACTGTTGCTTGGGTTAGCAAGAGAACCAGACATGCCTTTGGGTTTTTGTGGCACTTCTGCAGCAAAATTGTTCTATTGTGGGACTTGTACCTTTGTTAAGATTTAGATAGCTGTGATCTCTGGAAGTAAGAAATACCCCCTCCGTCCTAGTACCCAGGCATAATTTTCAAATATCTTGGCCCAAGGTGATATTTGATTGGGGCTAAAATCTTGCATGCATTGGTGGGGGAGGCAACCAGCCACTAATTGAGATGGAATTAAATACAATTGTGCCTAGGAGGTGGGGGGTTACGGGACAAATCATTTTTGGGATTATGCCCTGCGAACTAGGACGGAGGGAGTAGTAAACATTAATTTTCTATATTGTACATATAGAATTTATTACACGAGCTTAATAATTGTGTAATCTGGAACTTGTGATTGCTTCTGTTTGGTGTTTGTTTTTGCTCGCCTTTTATATATCAGCTATCTCATCTTCAATCACTGCAGTGCAAGAATGTAATAAGCAAGCTTTGGAGGAGGATTGACAAAGAGGGCCATCAAATCATACCCAACATAGCTTCTTGGTGGCGACGGAATGAAAATCCCTCATCCAAAGGTGTGGCTGGCAGCACCCTTGACCTACAGAAAATTGAACTGCGAGTTGATGGATTCGAGTACGGCGGTGTAGCTGAGTTCATAGCGGACATGCAGCAGATGTTGAAAAGTGTGGTTCAACATTTCAGCTACAGACATGAGGTAATTTATATGTATATTATATTAATCTTATCAGCACAACAGTACATTTTTCTCCTGAAATGTGCCCATGAGTCAAACAGTCAGAACTACACGTTTTATTTATTTCTTGAGAATACGCCCACCTTTTATTTCGTAAGAGCTAGTTATTACTGATACATGATATGACTGAAATAGATTCATACACACTAATCATGCACACCTATGGATGTGGAGGTATTGTATGTGATTATAATCAATTTACGAAGACTGACGTGTAAAAAACCATTGGAAGATGCAGAGTTAGAGCCAACTTTTGGAAGTTTGAATTTATTCCTCTTGTTAACGTTTTTGAAGGGATTGCATATTATGATCTTAACTCATGTAAATTGCGACGTATGTACTTGTGTAATTGAATCTTACTTTGCTCCTTTGAAATGCAGGTCAGGGTAGAAGCGGAGACTCTTCATAACTTATTTTTCAACATAATGAAGATCGCCTTCCCAGACTCTGACTTCCAAGAGGTCAAGGACTCTATGTCGTTTGCAAATCCCGGCGGAGGGGCGAACAGCGCTGCCCTATCGGCAAAGCACTCAGGCCCGGGCCATAAGCAGCGCCGTTCCACCACCACCACCGAAGCGGAGCAGCATGGCTCCGGCAGCGGCAAGCATAGCCAGCATGCATCGGTCGGCGAGGCTCCTAGCCGGGTCAAACCGGAGAGGCATTCTGGAGCAGGCAGCAGGGACCCAAACCTCGATATGGCAGGCCTATTACCACACCCCAGCGATCTGTTCATTGTCAAGAAGAAGCGACAGGACAGGCTGAGGACCAGCATTGGGTCCCCGTCGAGTTCAGGCCGAGGACCGCTCTCCCCGCCGACCAACCCCGGACGGATGGGCCCAGCAGCGCCCTCCCCACGAGGCGCGAGGACGCCGTTCCAGAGGGACCCCCACCCGTCCCAGCAGTCCATGCCTGGGTGGGGCGCGCACTCGGACCGCGGAGGGAGCTCGTCGCCCGGCATCGGGGACATCCACTGGGCCAAGCCTGCCAAGAGACAGCGCACAGACAGCGGCAAGAGACGGCCGAGCCACATCTGATGTACATTCTCCAGCACCCCCTGACTGTCCCTACCTATACCTGTGTTGTGTGCTTACTGACGGCGGGCATGCGAAGAGAAGTGTGGGGTAGGAGTGTTTCTTCTTCCTTGTATGTTTGTTGGGTATTTATTTGTTTACTGTAAAGAGGGACTCCTTGGTATGTTGGTGGGTAGGGTAGCCATGTCAAAAGGAACAGTGAAAATGAAATAGCCAGCTTTAATAATTGTTAGTGGATAGATTAATTGTCCTTTGTTGTATGTTTACCATAAGCAATTTGGTTATCTGATTATGCTGCCTGGAAGTGAAAATTCTGTTTGAAGCAGAGGATGGTAAGCATGGCACCTGATGGTTTTGTTGGAAATACTGAAGACATATGTCACAGTTACATGTGCATATGTATGTCTGATCATGCATGCATAATCATTACATTCCACAAATTATTTCTTTACCACATCCTCCGTATGGGTTTACAAGGCTCGGTTATCTTGTCTTGAAGCAAACTTGTTTAGTGCTGAACAAGTTTATCGAGAAAATATAAGATTTATGGCACCAATCACTAACATATCGAAGTATATTTGCATAAGCCTGTTAATTAATTGCCTTTGTTGTATGTTTCTATAAGCAAGTTTTAACCTGAATTTCTGTTGAAAGCAGAGGATGACAACGCTAGATGAGTTTGTTGGTAATACTAACGCATGTCTGATCATGTGCACAATTTGTGTCTGATCATTCATGCATAATAATAATCATTATGCTCATCTGGATCTCAATATTCCACCCAAGTTGTTTCTTCACTACGTAGTATGGTCTCAAACAGTTCTGTATAGTATTCCTCTGAAGATGGTTGGCAGCGATCAGATCCTGAATGCCTTCTCGATGCTCTCCCGGCGAGCGCCGACGGTCTTGTAGACGCGCATGAAGTCACGGAACGCGATGCTCCGGTACCTGGCCGGTCTCCCCTCGCCGACGAGCTCCCTGGCGGGCCCCACCACGCAGTCCATGGTGGGCATGATGAAGGCCGCCACCGACGTCCTGGCGACGGTGGCGTTGGCGACGGCGCGGTGCTCCACGCTCCGGAGCAGCCCGTTGGTGGCGATCTCCAGCTGGTGGCCGAAGTTGACGACGAGGGCGCCGGGCACGGGCTCCACGTCGATCCACCCGCCGCCGGGACACGACACCTGGAGCCCGCACACGTGGCCGGGCTGGAGGAGCACGGTGATGAGGTACCGGTCGCAGTGCGGCGGCAGGCCGAGGGTGAGGCCCGGGTCCGGGCACGGCGGGTAGTGGTTGGCGTTCACGATCACCTCGCCGCCGCTCAGGTCGCCCTCGAAGTAGTCGGGCCGGAGCCCCACGCCCTCACAGAGCAGCCGGAGGAGCTCCATGCCGACGCTACGTGCCGGGACGATGAACTCCTCCAGGGCGGGCGCGAGCCCCGCGGGCTTCTCCGGCCACCCGGGCTTGGTAAGCTCGACGGGGTGGCAGGCGAGCCGGAGGCAGTCGCGCCAGTAGCTCTCGCCGGCGCCGGACTCGTACATGGTGCTGGAGAAGAGCCGGTTGGTCCGGTCCGTGTCCTCCGAGTAGAGCGCCGCCTTGTCCGCCGCGGGCAGCCGGAAGAACTCGCCGCACGCCCCTCCAGCTCCCGCATCGCCCGCTCCGGCACGCCGTGTTGATCACCTGGAAGAAGCCGAGCTCCTTGCCGGCGCGGAGCACCGCGCTGCGGACCTCGTCGCGGCCGCCGGAGAGGTCGATGACGGGCAGCGACACCGGCGCCGCGGACGTCGGCGGCCGCAGCTCCGGCGGCAGGTGGAACCGCCCGGGACAGTCTTGTGCGACGACGCCGAAGAGGACAGCAGCTTCTCCATTGCCACACGAGCGCCACGAGCTTCCGGCTTCCAAAATATCGATCAGTGGCTAGGGAATGGATACGCGCCATAAATAAGCTCCTGAGCTGAGCTGGATGTATGCCCATGGCGCCATGGCGGCAAGCAACGTCGGTCTCACTCCACTGAGCTGAGCTGCACTGCACCCCCTGGGCATGTCTTCGATGGCGGCAAGCAACTTCTCACTATACCGAGCGTGTCGTCCGCGTTTTGTTGGCGCAAGCCAAATTGGCAGCCGTTTCCGCCATTGCCGGTTGCTTGACAAACAGGGCCTCCATTTTTCCCTAACAAATTCGGCAACTGTGGCTTGTCGGTGACAAAACGGAATGGATGGATGGACGTGTCAAAGAGAGTGTAGGTGCAACGCTACCTGCGCACGCCTGCTTTGTCTCCACGATGTTGCTAGAAGTAGACCGACTGGTACAGGGAAAAATGGAGACGCCGGCAGCTGATAAGTGAGCAATATATCCTTGCGTGCAGACGCCGATCGGTCGGTTACTCGAAATCGAGTGAATTGCTGTCTAATTCAGATGTAGTAACAAGTATTGTAGTTCTCTTCATCATTGGGAGTAATCTGGAGCTTCGAACTGGAGGCCGACTGGCCGAGCTACAACCTACAACGAGCCGTCTATTTAAAAAATATCGATAATCATATTTTGGACTTTCACAAAAATCTGAATTTTTTCTGGATGGAGATAATGCTGTATTAAAACAATTCATATTCTAGACACAAAAATATAAAATCTGACAGATTTGGAAGAGTTGAAATTTGCACTGTTCACTCAGAAAGTGTCATTTGTGCGGCCCAACATACAAGATACTCCCTCCGTTTTTTAAATATAAGATGTTTTAGACTTCATCCACATTCACATGTATATAATTTCAGATGGCAACATCTTTTTAGTATGCATGTATACAAATGTATCTAGACACGTTTTAGTATACATGTTTACTCATTTTAGTATGTATCTAAGACAATATGTCAAACACCTAAAACATCTTATATTTAGAAATGAAGTGAGTATTTATAGTTCAGATTTTACCCATTAGTAGAATACAACATTGGCAACATCTTTTTTTTCATATTTTTTTTCTACCTTCCAGATGAGATTGCCAAAATTTTGGTAAATAGCTCCCCATAGGCTGGGCTCCATTTGTCCAAGTTATATATGACGATAGAGACTGACTCCGCAAAAATCGCTTTCCATAGATAATCAAATGTTTTCTACAAGAACATCCGGCCGCAAATCCTTCTTTTACTTTTTTTAGAGGAAAGAGGGTGTCTCTGTACTTCTGAATATCAACAGAGTTTATCCCAACTTCATAGATGCATATAATTTCGACTTCGAGCAACCAAAATCCGACGACGATGGAGACGGCGATGATGACAACAAACATGAGACCTGGGAAGTGAGCCCCACTCCTGGAGTTGGAACCAGCATGTGACCTACAACAGTGGACACACCGTCTTCTTGCCTTTCTCTTATACTCCCTCCGTTCCATTTTAATTGACTAACATATACTCCCTCCGTTTTTTAATATAAGATGTTTTAGCTTTTGTCCACATGCACATGCATACAAATGTATGTAGACACATTTTTGTGTCCATATTCACTCATTTTAGTGTGCATATAGACAACATGTGTACCACCTAAAACATCTTATATTAAAAAACGGAGAGAGTATCTAGATATGGATGTACCTGGATGTACCTAACACTAAAATGGAACGGAGGGAGTATATGATTTTTTTTTGCGAAACACAGTACAACACAGGCGCTCATATACACGCGCACACACTCACCCCTATGAACGCACGCACGCACACCCTATCCCTATGAGCACCTCCGAGAGACCGAGTCGGCGGATCGAGTCTTGATATTGACGAAGTCACCACGGGCGCCTCGCTGTCGACGGAAACGTCGCCTCCCACTGAAGAATATTCTGCCATAAATGAGAAACACCAGCGTCAAACCTGATGTTTGAACTCTGGTGGGCTGGGGGTACAACCACTCTCCTAACCATCTTGCCACAGGCAAGTTCTCGGAGTATATGATTATTGTTGGACTGCATATTCACTAATTGTGGCATTTGTTTGTAGGGTCATGACCGACCTCCTCGTCGAGTCAGAAGTCACACAACTGGTCATCTCCACAAAGATCTCGAAAGTGGACACACCGTTTGAAAGCAATCGAACGAATCGTCAGCCGCAGCCGGCTGGAACCGAAGAAAGTGGTCCTTCTGGCGACGTTAACACGCAGGAGGCGACCCCGGAGGCGCCAGCCTCAGAAGCTGCAAATCCATAGCAGGCTATATGCCCCAGGTAAATCCGAGCAGCCAGTGAGAATAGCTTCAGAAGCTACTTGCACAAAGATTGCCGCGAAGGCGAGGGAGCAAGATAATAACACTGAAACCCTCGCCACTCACCAGCAACAACACCTCTGCAGCGACTGCAGATAATCAGCCGCCACGTGTACCAAGCTTCGAGCAGATAAGCCAACACCAGCTTAGACAAAAGCACCCGGAGAACCGTTGTGGATGAAGAAATCCACCAGATTAAACTGACACAAAAGGTACTCTTTTTCCTATTCGTGTATAGGGCAACTATAGGGTCATAGACTCATAGATAAAATAGAAACGATTTATATGTCCTCGCAGGCTCTGCTAGTTACCGAATGAGGAAGAGACTAGGCCACTGGGAATTCGATGCACTCTTTGCTCGATGCCACTCGATCGGCTAGCTAGCCGTTAGTTGTGCCGCTGTCTGAAGCCGACACCTGTTGGGCTAAATACATAAGCAAGCAAGCGAGGGAGTGAGCGACGTCTCTCGGTCTATCACTGCACTAGGCTGAGCTGAGCTAATCTGAGCTGATCTAAACCGCCGAAGATATCGTGTCTGTCCGGTTTTCCAGAATTGCACCAGGCAGCAGCACGGCCGTCCAAAGTGCTCGCTGTTTCCGCGCCACTACCAGGATCGGAGCAAACTGCTTTCAGAACCAGAGAGCAGCTGGATTGCTCTCTCTCTCTCTTTCTCTTCCAACCGTCGCTGCCGTCTGGACTTATTTCTCATGGCGTTATCCATGGCGGCAAGCAAGCGAGCGTGCAAGCAACGTCTCTGTCGAGCAAGTGAGCTGTGTCGGTCAGCACGTCGCTGCAAGAGATATCTTGTCGTCCGCGTGTCCGCCCGCTTTCTGCATCTGCGTTTCTGCACGTGGCAATTGTACATGGCCGGACGCCGTTATGATCGAGAAATCTGTTTTCACTCACATGTGCACCCACTATTTAAAATCGCATTTCAAAAAATCCAAATAAAAATTTCAGGATTATATCTAAACATTCTATATTCGCACAAAGTTTTCTTGAAAAAGACGTTTTTATAAAAAAGAGAAATTCTGGTGCTCCAAAATGAGGGAGGCCGAAACCGGAGCACATTTGTTATTCAAGTACCGCTAGACTCCAAGGATTTGTAATGGGCTACTGTCTTGGCTTGGCCTCTCATCGATTGACACATCGCTTTGGGCATCTTTCACTTCGGTCAAGCTTTAGACAACGATTGTAACCCTGCTAGGGCTTAATATACTCTCTTTTCATCGCAAGAAAAAAGTAGTGGTGGGACTCGGTCATCTTCACCAACGGAATTAGGAGGAAATCTTTGGCCTCTCTCATAATGCTCTTCTTTTGGGAGATATGAAACGAGCAAAACACATGGGTTTTCTAAAAAGTTCCAACGGTGGTTACATCGCAAGTCAAACCGAGGCGGCTTTATGGAGCATGGCGGGGGCAAAGCATTTGAGATCAATCATGCAACGAGAGTAGTCGTTTTGTTCTAGGTCTTTTCTTGGCCTTGGTTGCCTTGATTTGGCCTTTTGAGCTTATGCTCACTTGTCATGTAACATTCTAAATTCCTTCTTAATTAATAAGATGTGGCAAATCTTTTGTCAACGTTTCAAAAAAAAAAGACTTTTCACGAGATACTTTTTTTTGTCTTTTTTATGCCGTCCACAAAATATGTTTTTTTTTCGCGAAACTTTATGTGCGGACATAGAATGTTTGTCCAACGAGTGCATCTAAACCCACGAGTCAAAACACACTGTGTCCGTTATGATATCAACCGTGTAAATTTAGTCATAAAAAATCTGATCATTTGGACCAAAAGAAAAACAACGAATACAAGGTACGCAGACACAATGCCACCATACGTACGTACTTGACGCGTAGTGAAGACCGAAGCCGTTGTGAGAACAGATCAATTACAACCCACATGTCAAATCGAATGACAGGAAGCGTTTGGTATCACCGATGGATCGATCGAGACCGGCCCGGCCAAGATGGATGGAGCTGAGGAGGGAATCTCTTAGACTACGCCGCTACTGCATGCATATACTCATCTTGTCCTTTACGCTAAGTTAATCCACGCATCTTAATTAGGACGTCCTACATATATAGACTGAAGGTTTCCTCTCGGACGTTCTCTGTCAAAAACCATGATATTTCCTCCGACGAGCACCGTCTGCTGTGACACGTCGGCGCAACGGACGGCGCAGATGCTTCCACGTCGACGGTTGCACTCTCGCTCACGCCAAAATGTTCCCAACTGCCAACAAACTTAGCTAGCCTCATTCATCATGCACGTACACGTGAAACGTTGGCACGTACGTTGCTTGTTTATAAATACCACATCTGCCACACACCCACACGCATCTGACACCTGAGATCGATGGAGCTGCTGTGCAACGCCCCGGCGCACGCCGCCGTGCCGGACAGGTACGTCTTCCCGCCGGAGAAGCGCGCCGCCATGCAGCTCGACGGCAACAGCCTCCACGACGACGGCGTCTCCCTCCCCGTCGTCGACCTCCACCGGGAAGCCCTCGCCGGCGACAACAGCCTCCGCCGCCGCGTTGCCGCCGAGATCGTCCGGGCCGGCAAGGAGTTCGGCTTCTTCCAGGCACGTAACGCGCACCTCGTTAACTGACTCTGCACTTCACTTGCTCGACTCTGAAGTTCAGATCAGGATTTTGCATCGTCTCGGTCCGAGATTTTTACAATCCCAGTTATTTTGGAGTGATGCGTTTATAGCGAGTCACGCCGGGGAAAAATCTGATTTTTTTTACGAAGAGAAATTTAATTTCTATTATTTGAGACATCGTACCGCTTGATCCAATAAGAAAGAATAACTTGATCTAAGAAGTAGGCCATACCAACATAGTTCATCTTTGTGGAACAATACTTCTCTAATTAACATATTAGTAATTTGTTCAAACCAAAATTTCTTGTCTGACCTTCGGAAGTTCTGATCAGGGTTTTGATCCGTAATTTGGCTATATTGGTTGGATCCGAAATGAATCTCTCGGCAAAATATATGTTCCCAAAAACGAATAATGCAATCTACCGACTAAGTAGGTGTTATCTACTCCCTCCGTTCGGAAAAGGATGACTTCTATTTGTCCAAATACGGATGTATCTAGACATGTTACAAGTATAGATACATCCGCATTTGGACAAATGGAAGTCATTCTTTTCCGAACGGAGGGAGTAATTAGTATACCATGAATTTGACAACTTTCAAGTTCTCTAGTACATAGTTATTCGTCTGGAAGAACCGAAATTCAATGTCTTGGCTCATTAACTCCATAATCCTGCGTGCAGGTGGTAAACCACGGCGTGGGGGAGGACGTGGTGAGGGGGTTCCGTGACGTGGCGGCGGAGTTAATGAGCCACCAAACAAACAAAACGTGATGCACGAAACGGCGCGCTCGTTCGTTCGGGAAGGAAAAACAAAACAAGATAAATTCTCCTGACCCCGCCAGCTAGCCCGGCCGTTTCGAACCTGCAATTAACAGAGTTTGTTAGGTTAATTAATTAATGGGATGAATCTATCGAGTCCGACGTGTGCACCTACTCTACTAGAATTAAGATTACAGAGAAAAAAGAATAAGCAGCTCTTTAATTTCGTACATTTCCTTTCTTTTCCGTTCGTTTTGCCTCTCATTCCTTTTCCGCCTCAATGCATGCATGCTACTCTTCTTTGACCCATGAAGATTACGCAAATGAAATAAAAGAAAAACCTAAACTGTAAATTACCGTAAATGAAAAAAATAAATAAATCCTAAACAGTACGTACATCATGTCTTAGTTTTTTACCTTTCTACCGGCCACCCGTTAATTAACTGGCCTTGCCCTAGACGAATATGGGTCGAGGTCGTCTGCTCGCCTTCGTTCGCGATTCCCCAGGCAGCCTGGCGCCTCCCCCCGTCCTGACGAAGCTAAAAACCCTAAAATATCGATCACAGCCAAGAGAGCCGGCGACGGGCCAGATGAAGGTTCCAAGAAGGGGGGATGCTGCACATGGGTGACCCGCCGCCATCGGGATTTTGTGAGATAATAGCGTAAAACTACCACTTTTCATGCAAAATTTACCGATTGGTACCATTCGACGCAAAAATCGCATTTACATACCACATTTTGCCGAGATTTTTTCATAAAGCCCAAATCACCGTCTGATGCGATTTAGACGGCCGTTTGACATGGATGGCCCACATGTAAGCTGACGTGGCAAGTAGACCCCACTTGTCAGTCTAGTTAAAAATTAGAAAGAATTTTTCGGTGAGTTGTACAGTGGGGCCCACTTATCAGGTTAAATACAACAAAATAAAAAATATATCTTTCAAAAAAGAAAACACAACCCACCCAAAGAGGAGGCTAGCCGAGGCGTGCATTCCAGCCAGCCAGCTCCGGCCGTGTAGTGCGGCCATGGGGAGCTACGCTGGATACCTGCTCCGGCCATGGGGAACTTGTTTTAGGGTTTGTTTCACTCCGTTTGGGGCTTTTTCGGCCCAATACTCATCGTGCGACTTCTTTATTTCATGTGCCTCATCTTCGTAATGTGTCATTATTTTATGCATGAAATGATAGATATTACCCGACATTTCATGCGCCGGGTCGTCCTCATGGCTGTGAGCTAGGATTCCTTGATGTCCAAAAATTCTCGACTCTTATGTTTTTCACGACTTGCACGGTTTTTTTTTTAAAATTCTTATTTGTTTTCTGTTTGTCGGTTTCTCGCCTATTTTTAGCGGCAATTGATACGTCTCAAACGTATCTATAATTTCTGATGTTCCATGTTGATATTATACCAATTGTTACATGTTTTACATACACTTCATAGCATTTTTATGCATTTTCTGGGACTAACCTATTAACAAGATGTCACAGTGCCAGTTCATGTTTTCTGCTGCTTTTGTATTTCAGAAAAGCTAGTCTGGAAATATTCTCGGAATTGGACAAAACCTGGACAGGACCTCCTATTTTTCCAACACATACACGGAAGTCCAAAGGAGAGACAGAGGCGACCGAGGAGGGCGCCACACCCTAGGGCGGCGCGGCCCCCCCTCCAACCGCGTCGTGGAGGGGTGTGGGCCCCTCGGGTCGCTCCAGCCGCCGCCCTTTCGCCTATATATTGCCTCCACGGTGAAAACCCTAAAAGGATCGACGATTTCTCCAGAAGAGTTCCGTAGCTCCGCCGCCACCAAAAACCCTAATTCGGGGGGACAGAAGTCTCTGTTTCGGCACCCTGCCGGGACGGGGAATCGCCCCCGGAACCATCTCCATCGACACCACCGCCATCTTCATCGCCGTTGCTGCCTCCCATGATGAGGAGGGAGTAGTTCTTCATCGGGGCTGAGGGCTCTACCGGTAGCTATGTGGTTTATCTCTCTCTCCCATGGTGTGATCTTTATGTGATCATGAGCTTTGTAATCTAGTTGAATCCATATATGTTACTCTTCATTATCTTATATGCTACTTGAGTGGTTTTATTAATGTAAACTCCGGAGTCACCTTTGTCCCACGGTGCGAAGTTGACAGTGTGCGCACCGTGTGTGGCTCTTAGGCTAAAGATTACAGGAATACTTATCATGAGTTATTATTTGTGTTGGATGTCTCTATGAAATTGTGGTGTTTGTCTAGTACTATTTAGGATGCTCAAGTTGACAGTGTAGGGTTCCCTAGATGTGGAATGCGACTTTAAGGTGTGCTTTTATAGCCCTACGCAGTGGATTGGTGTTCGTTATCCAACGAGAGAATAATTCAGAGTAGCATAGTGAAGAAGAAATATCTATGTATTCAATTATATTATTATTATTGAGAGTATCCACTAGTGAAAGTATGATCCCTAGGCCTTATTTCCAAGCATTGAAACACCGTTTACTCTCATTTTGTCTCATGTTTGCTTGCTGCCATTTTTATTTCAGATTGCAATTATTACTTATAATCATCCATATCACTCGTATTTTAATATCTCTTCGCCGAACTAGTGCACCTATACACCTGACAAGTGTATTGGGTGTGTTGGGGACACAAGAGATTTCTTGTATCTTAATTGCAGGGTTGCTTGAGAGGGATATCTTTGACCTCTACCTCACTGAGTTCGATAAACCTTGGGTGATTCACTTCAGGGAAACTTGCTGCTGTTCTACAAAACTCTGCACTTGGAGGCCCAACACTGTCTACAAGAATAGAAGCGTGCGTAGACATCAGCAATCACACAATATTACGTTCTGGGGAGAATAAAAACTGTCTGGGATTCAATTAGAATTGATGGAGCTATCCCCGCTCATTTTTGTCGCGTGTTTTGTGGTCAAATCTCATTCCGAGCTCTAGACCACACACACGCACGCACGCACGCACGCACGCACGCACGCACGCACGCACGCACGCACACACACACACACACACACACAGTCGATGGCACCGCCCCATGATCCCTCTCCGTCACCTCGACTAACCGCCGGAGGAGAGCTGCAGGCCCCGTCCTTCACCGATGCTATCTTCTTACTGCCGGTGGCAGCGGGATCGGCGCCAGTACTACCCGTCCTCGCCTCCTCAAACTTCACAGCGCCGAGATCCCTTTCCCCATCTCCTTCTACTCTCCGTAAGCGCCTGGTATCCGACATGCTCACTAGGAACCGCGTGTGAGAAAACTCTCCATTCCACACTTAGAACCAAACCATGCTCCCGACCAGAGAGGCTAAAACCCTCACAACCATGGCTTCGCGCGTGTGGCCGTCGCCGGCAACCAGAGACGTCCACGAGATGGAGGAGATGTCGATCACCATCCTCTTCTTCACCACAACAGCGCCTCGCCACGGAAAAAGACAAGAAAGTTCTGACACGAAATGAGCTGAATGCCTGAATCATCTTGTACCAAAATGATTCATCGACCACCGATGCTTATGAAAATCGGGCTTGTTTTAGGGTTTGTTTCAATCCGTTTGGGGCTTTTTTTGGCCCAATACTCGTTGTGGGACTTCTTTATTTCATGTGCCACATCTTCATAATGCGTCATTATTTTAGGCATGAAATGATAGATTTCACTTACCATTTCATGCGTCGTGTCATCGTTTAATGTTTGATAATTCTCAACAGTTAAATTTTCCACGACTTGCACGGTTTTGCAAATTCTCGGCCGTTTTCTGTTAGTCGGCTTCTAGCCTATTTTTAGCGGCTGTCACACAATTTTACGTTCTCGAGATAAGAGATTCAGTTAGAATTGATGGAGCTGTTCCCGCTCGTTTTGTCGTGTGTTTTGTGGTCCTTATTTTAATGCGGCTTAATGTAAACTAGCAGTAGACGACATGATGCGGACTGTGATGGCCGCGCCATCATAGGCTAATTCATGCTAGGCGAGAGTTAACGTGTCATTTCATGTGTCGCCTCGGTGTCGCGCGAATTCGGGTTTTTATTTTAGGCTCCGCATGGTTATTTAAATATTAGTTTATGTGCCATGTTGCACGTCCTTTTCTTTATGTTAGTGATAGTTATTGACCATCATTTCATGTTTTCTTTTATCTCCAAGTGGTACGTTTTATACATGAAATGATACTCTAGTGGGGTTTGGTCACACAAAAAATTGGCCGAAACTACATTGGCCAAGCAAAAATGGCCCCAAACCAACTTCAAGTTTGAATGAACGCACGCGCATATGCGCCCGCCAACCAAAAGGTGCCACCGGACTGTCGCCTCCTGCACGGATTGCACTCGAACCCTGTTAGGGCTCAAGTGCCACCGCCACCCACATGCCTTGAGTGCCTCGCCCCCATCCGTGCATGGCAGAGGACCACGACACATATGGGGTGGACCCATCATTGACTCACCCATGTGGGACCGGATTGTTTGAGCACGAGACCGCCACTCGTTATTTGCCGACGAGCCACGGAGGAGCTCCCCCTCTCCCACTTCCCCGAGTCGTGGCCGAGCCTGCAGGACGCGCTATGTGAGTCTGCGATGGACGCTGACACTGGTGTCGCTTGGGACGAGCTAATGGCCGATATATATGAGGTGGCACCGCTGCTGCCAACGACATCATCAATGTTGTTGTTTCTCATTGTTGATTCTGACGGCGACTAGATTCCCTAGTTTAGGTTTGAATTTCTGTTAAGTTCATTGTAGTGTTTTAGCAGATGTAATTTTATGTTGCAGATTGAATTTGGACTATCTCCCCTAGTAGCAGGGTTAATTCTGACGACCAGATTCTCCCCAAGTATAATTAGTTTGACTAAGTTATTATTATTTGCAAAAAAGGGCCCAACTGGACATGTGTGTGTCTGTTTGGGGGGCGCCGTTCGGTGCGCCGGGTGGGAACTTATTCGCCGCCCACTAAAAAACAAACTGAGGACACTACCTGAGGGCGCCGTTGGAGTTATCCTGATTTTGTCATGTGTTTTGTGGTCCCTTATTTTAATGTGGCTTAATGTAAAATATGGCCGTGCCATCGTAGGCTAATTCACTGAAGGTGAGAGTTAACCCGTCATTTCATGTGTCATCTCGGTGTCGCGCGATTTTGGGTTCTTATTTTATGCCCGACATGGTTATTTAAATATTAGTTTATGTGCCATGTCGCACGTCCTTTTCTTTATGTTAGTGACAACTATTGACCATCATTTCATGTTTTCTTTTATCTCCAACTGGTACTTTTTATGCATGAAATGATACTCCAGTGGGGTTTGGTCGCACAAAAAATTGGCCGCCACTACCTTAGCCAAGAGAAAATGCCCCAAACCAACCCCAAGTTTGAATGAACGCATGCGAATATGCGTCCGCCAACCAAAAGGTGCCACCGGACTGCCGCCTCATGCATGGGTTGCACTTGAACCCTTTTAGGGCTCAAGTGCCATGATAAGGATCAACGTGATCCAAAAGGGTTTTTAGGCCCGATCTTTCACGGCGAACCAAAAACAGCAGCAAGATAACTTCGATCGGTGAATAGATGAATCTACTCCACGATACGCAAAACAGACTCAAAGAATCAGCAATCAAAACTGACAATACCTCGATCTCGGATCCCCAACATGGGTGAACCTCACGACACAACTTTAATATCCAAAATTCTGAACCCCTTACAAGGCCGGCGGCCTGACCCTTTTATATGGGTGACTCCAAAAACCCTAAAACGTGACTCAAACCCGCGGATCGGATAATCCGATTCTCACTCGAACCGGATAATCCGGTGACTCAAAACCTAACTCGGTTGGACATGCCCAAACCGAACCTAACACAAAACTCACGGATCGGATAATCCGATCACACTTGAACCAGATAATCCGACTGACTCCAGTACGTCTTCGAGACTTATTTTACGCTGGTCGGATAATCCGATGCAAAAGTTGATCGGATATTCCGACTATCTTCAGTAGCTCGGAGGAGTTCGGAAGTTGGGCTTCACCTCATCCTCGATAGGAACCTCAAAGCAGAACTGTCCAATCTTCAGAATATATGGAGGTGGTGCGATGTTGGGAATCACGGCCACTGGTGCAATGGTAGAAATAGGTATCCTCCCCTCATCATCCCCCCCAACTTGAATGGAAACCGTCCTCGGTTTCAGCTGGACACTTTGACCCTTCTTCTTCACAGCCACGACATTCACTTGGATATCCTTGTCACACATAGGTTGCAGCACATGACGCTTCCCGTTATGCCACAAGGAATAAACATTGGTACGACCATTATGAGTAGAATGTCGGTCAAACTGCCACGGTCGGCCTAACAGCACGTGACATGCATCCAGAGGCAGCACATCACAGACCACCGTGTCCTCATAATCACCTACACAATGTGGCTGCGGATGCTTCCATGTAGGTAAAGACAACGAATCAACCAAGGCCTTGCTGACAATATTGGTGTAGCTGCCACCATCCACAATCAGCTTGCAATTGGTATCCTTGACAGTGCATTGGGTTTGAAAAATATTCCAGCGCTGCCCTTGTCCCTCTATGCGGTCTTCTGGCACTCGCTGCACCATCAAACTCTTGCAATTAGGAGCAGCGTCCTCAGGATACACGTCAACTATGTTGTCATCAGATTTCTCACTAGATGGCGCTTCAGTTTTCTCATCATCGCTAGCAGAAATATAGCCATCTTGTGTGAGCATCACCCTCTTAGCATTAGGGCATTCACGCCTCATGTGTCCTCGGCCTCCACAAGTAAAACACTCAATATGAGCGGTGGACTGCGCACTAGAAGCAGCTTTGGACACTCCAGATTTGGGCACCTCGAGAGAAATATTATTGGAGCGTGTAGACGGTGCCGGCTTAGTACTATAACCAGCAGCTTCGCCATTGGAACGACGCCATGTAGGAGCAGGGGCTGTAGCTTGGCGACGTTTGATTTGTTGCTCCGCACGCTCAGCTTGGTGCACAAGGTCCTGAATATCATAATAGAGAACCATCTCCACCCGATCTTGCACCTCAATATTCAGACCATAAAAGAACCGAGACATAGTGGCCTCCGGGTCTTCACGTGTTCCTGTACGTATCATGAGCAACTCCATCTCCTTATAATATTCATTCACTGATTTTTTACCTTGAGTGAGCCGCTGCAACTTATTGTGCAAATCCCTCTTATAGTGCTCAGGAACAAAACGACGTCGCATGATCTCCTTCATACCTGTCCACGTCGTTGGCCTTGTACGCATACGCAGAATTTGACTCCACCAAATCAGCACATAACCGGTGAATTCAACTGCAGCAAGTTGGAGTCTCTTCTCCTCAGCATAATTGTGGGAAGCAAAAATCTGATCCATACGCATCTCCCACTCCAGATAATCCTCAGGGCCGCGGTCACCGGAGAACGGAGGGATGGATAATTTGATACGTCCCAAACCACCGTCATCAGCGGGAACACGAAGAGCATGACCTACACGGTCACGTGCTTGTGGCTGCACCGGACGAACACCAAACGCACGTGGTGGTGGTGCATTATTAGCGTCATCCGCGAGTTCATCATTATTGGGTGCCACAAGTCGACGATCGTGATTTTCAGCAGCGCGGCGTTGCAACACGTCGTCAGACTGTGCAGCAGGAAGAGACGGCAGGGATGCATGGACAGGAGCATCGCCCAAAGCATCAATCCGTGTAGCCAACTGTGCAATTTGCGCCGTCAACGCCTCATGACTCTGCCGAATATAATCGCAGGTACTATAAAAACCAGCCCGGACTTTGGGAGCTAAATCTTCAGCGAAGGTTGGTGGTACAAGCTTAGGCAGCTCCTTCGGTTGACCTCCTCTAGCAGCAGCAGCGGATTCAGCATCGTCCGACATCGTCGTCACAGCAAATTCAGCAGAGCACAGGAAACAGCAGATAAATCTCAGCAAGAAATCGCCGTGAGAAACCCGACGAATCTGATACCAAGATGATAAGGATCAACGTGATCCAAAAGGGTTTTTAGGCCCGATCTTTCACGGCGAACCAAAAACAGCAGCAAGATAACTTCGATCGGTGAATAGATGAATCTACTCCACGATACGCAAAACAGACTCAAAGAATCAGCAATCAAAACTGACAATACCTCGATCTCGGATCCCCAACATGGGTGAACCTCACGACACAACTTTAATATCCAAAATTCTGAACCCCTTACAAGGCCGGCGGCCTGACCCTTTTATATGGGTGACCCCAAAAACCCTAAAACGTGACTCAAACCCGCGGATCGGATAATCCGATTCTCACTCGAACCGGATAATCCGGTGACTCAAAACCTAACTCGGTTGGACATGCCCAAACCGAACCTAACACAAAACTCACGGATCGGATAATCCGATCACACTTGAACCGGATAATCCGACTGACTCCAGTACGTCTTCGAGACTTATTTTACGCTGGTCGGATAATCCGATGCAAAAGTTGATCGGATATTCCGACTATCTTCAGTAGCTCGGAGGAGTCCGGAAGTTGGGCTTCACCTCATCCTCGATAGGAACCTCAAAGCAGAACTGTCCAATCTTCAGAATATATGGAGGTGGTGCGATGTTGGGAATCACGGCCACTGGTGCAATGGTAGAAATAGGTATCCTCCCCTCATCATGCCACCACCACCCACATGCCTTGAGTGCCTCGCTCCCATCCGCGCATGGCAGGTGACCACGACACATATGAGGTGAGCCCGTCGTGGACTCACCCAAGTGTGACGGGATTTTTTGAGACAGAGACCATGCATGCGCCACTCCTTATTTGCCGACGAGCCACAGAGGAGCCCCTCCCCCCTCGAGTTGTGGCCGAGCCCGTAGGACACGCTCCGTGAGTCTGTGGTGGTCGCCGATGATGGTATCGATTGGGGCGAGCTAATGGCCTAAATGAGGTGCCACCACCGCTGTCAACGACATCATCAATGTTGTTGTCTATCGTTGTTGCTTCTGACGGCGACTAGATTCCCTAGTTAATTAGGCTTAAATTTCTTTTAAGTTCATTTTAGTGTTTTAGCTAATGGAATTTCATGTTGTAGTTTTAATTTGGACAATCTCCCCCCTGTAGCAGGGTTAATTCTGACTAGATTCTCCCCGAGTATAGTTAGTTTGACTAAGTTATTTTTATTTGGAAAAAAGGGCCCAATCGGACATATGTATGTCCGTTTGGGGGTGTCGTTCGGTGCGCCGGGTAGAAACTTGTCCGCCGCCCACTAAAAGGACAAACTGTGGACACCATTTGAGGGCGCCATTGGAGTTATCCTAAGTTTTTGTTTGGTGAATTAGAGGCAAATTAATTAATCAATTGTTGAGAGAGAAAGAGAAAACTTGTCTACCAGCGAAATTGAAAAGAAGAGAAAAGAAAGCCATAGCAAGCCCCTCGATCGATTTCAACCAAGGACGTAAGGCACGATGCATGCATGCATGTACGTGACTGGCATATTATATATATGCGCATGCATACTCGAAATATTTAATTGGATATGCCCTCACACCTTCACAACTCACAAGTGTCGTGCCGTGTGGACGATCAGCGGTGGATTTATTATTTTTTCTACTAGGATCTGTAGGTTGCATCTGCAGCAATAATAAACATTGTAATTTATGTGTATTTGATCTCAATGTTGATATTTTTCATACACATTTAGTCAATTTATTTTAAAAATTGACCTTATTAGAATAACGAGGTGGCAGTTGGCGATGTTCAGGGTGAACGAATTCGATTTTAGTAAGGTTAGAAGCGACATGGTATGTCAAAGGCGTCTTGGGACTCCAAAAGAGGAAGATAATCATGGTCCACATAATGTAGTTCACTTTTGTAAGGAATTTTCAGTGTATTCCCGCTAATTATTGTTTTTTGCATTTTCGTACCGGTCCCCTTGGGCTAAGGAGAGGTGTAGCAGAAAATTCACCATTTTTGCGTTCTTCCGCCTATTTTTTTTAAGCTATATCTAAAATTTGTAGGGACTTCTCACCTATTTGTTTGGGTGGTCAGTTTAAAATGACAAAAGGTGACCGGAATTGGGTCAGAATTTTCACGCGTCAACGGCGGTGGACACATGAAATGATGGCCGGGTGAGAACCGTCATCTAGTATAAAACAAGGAGGCTAGTAACCCCTCGTGGCGGTGAAATGATACATGAAATGAGAAGGTAATAATTGTTCTTGCCGGACGGATCTCTCCCGGTCAACTGAGGTTGGTAGGTAGCTTTCGGGCAACAAAATCACAACCTCTCGTCGTGTTCTCATGGATAACGACTCCTTATTAGCGGACTCCCTTCGCGATGATGCGCAATCGCTCGGAGAAGAAAGAATATTAAGGTTTGTGGGTGACATTGTGGCTTTATTTTTCTCGGATGAGGGTCATTGGTGGGTTAGTTAGCGTCAACAAGAAAGGAAAATTCGACGCCAAGAAAGTAATCAGTTTTTTTTTTCTCAAAGAGCATGTAGATTGCAGTGCAGTTGTTAATTTAGAGGATAGGCAGTGTACATTTCATTTACGCTAGTCCATTGGCATGGATGCATACAAGACGGTTGGCTGGCCAGCGGATGCTAACAAGGAAAAGGAAGGCCCAGCTCGTTGCTGCTTCCAGCCCAAGAACAACAATCAGTGGACAGCCAAACTCTTGCCTAGCGTGAGGCGAACCGGTGGGAATCCGGCCTAGTTTTAGGCGGGCCGTTGAAAAACCAGCCTAGCTTTGGGCGAACCGGCATTCTGAAATATTCGCGAAGTTTTGGTCATTTTCTGCCTAACTATGGACACGTGTCAGCCCCTTATGGTGCCTGCCTATTGCTTTGGCCAGGCAGTCGAGGTCGCCTGGTGATACCGCCTGCTTCCGCATGCACGCCCCTCGCTAGCTGCCTTGGGCCTGGTTGCTCAGTGGTGGGCCTGCTCGATCGATCTGCCTTGGGCCTGGTTGCTCAAAGAGGGACTCCTTTCGTAAGAGCTAGTTATTACTGATACATGATATTACTGATACATTGTAGGGACTCCGGAGCAGCCCGTTGGTGGCGATCTCCAGCTGGTGGCCGAAGTTGACGACGAGGGCGCCGGGCACGGGCTCCACGTCGATCCACCCGCCGCCGGGACACGACACCTGGAGCCCGCACACGTGGCCGGGCTGGAGGAGCACGGTGATGAGGTTCCGGTCGCAGTGCGGCGGCAGGCCGAGGGTGAGGCCCGGCTCCGGGCACGGCGGGTAGTGGTTGACGTTCACGATCACCTCGCCGCCGCTCAGGTCGCCCTCGAAGTAGTCGGGCCGGAGCCCCACGCCCTCGCAGAGCAGCCGGAGGAGCTCCATGCCGACGCTACGTGCCGGGACGATGAACTCCTCCAGGGCGGGCGCGAGCCCCGCGGGCTTCTCCGGCCACCCGGGCTTGGTAAGCTCGACGGGGTGGCAGGCGAGCCGGAGGCAGTCGCGCCAGTAGCTCTCGCCGGCGCCGGACTCGTACATGGTGCTGGAGAAGAGCCGGTTGGTCCGGTCCGTGTCCTCCGAGTAGAGCGCCGCCTTGTCCGCCGCGGGCAGGCGGAAGAACTCGCCGCACGCCGCCTCCAGCCCCCGCGTGGAGTCGGCTTGTTGGGGAAGGGATTAGATCATAGATGAGAGAGACGAAGTTTGAGGAAGAAGACTAGAATTCTCATTGCTTATCCTCTATTTATCTATTGCCAGACTTTTAATAGCCGGCATACAACTTGGAGAACAAACAAAGATCACGTTCCTAACAAACCAAATATTACTTGTCTAACAAACCGTATCCTTATTGTACGTGATATCTAGAAGGTAACACGAACATAGCTTCTTTTGCAGCCGGCCGGCCGTATGCCTAGAGCCCACGTCCTTCTAATGTCTGTCCATGACACAAATACTCGCACGTAGTTAAATGTAGTGCATCTCGATCTCATGCTCAGTGCCTATGCCTGTTTGGTTTGTTTTTCTTGAAAGCATGAGTTCGGAAATTCCTTAATATACTATGAAAACAAACGTTGCCCTTATGAGAGTAAGTTGGCTCTCCTGAGTTTCGGCCTTTCGGGTGGGTTTGCTTTGCAAGCAAGGTCTTGGAAGTCTCTGATCACATCAGCTTGGTAGGCAATGCTAGATAAACTGTTGCTTGGGTTAGCAAGAGAACCAGACATGCCTTTGGGTTTTTGTGGCACTTCTGATCATTTTTGGGATTATGCCCTGCGAACTAGGACGGAGGGAGTAGTAAACATTAATTTTCTATATTGTACATATAGAATTTATTACACGAGCTTAATAATTGTGTAATCTGGAACTTGTGATTGCTTCTGTTTGGTGTTTGTTTTTGCTCGCCTTTTATATATCAGCTATCTCATCTTCAATCACTGCAGTGCAAGAATGTAATAAGCAAGCTTTGGAGGAGGATTGACAAAGAGGGCCATCAAATCATACCCAACATAGCTTCTTGGTGGCGACGGAATGAAAATCCCTCATCCAAAGGTGTGGCTGGCAGCACCCTTGACCTACAGAAAATTGAACTGCGAGTTGATGGATTCGAGTACGGCGGTGTAGCTGAGTTCATAGCGGACATGCAGCAGATGTTGAAAAGTGTGGTTCAACATTTCAGCTACAGACATGAGGTAATTTATATGTATATTATATTAATCTTATCAGCACAACAGTACATTTTTCTCCTGAAATGTGCCCATGAGTCAAACAGTCAGAACTACACGTTTTATTTATTTCTTGAGAATACGCCCACCTTTTATTTCGTAAGAGCTAGTTATTACTGATACATGATATGACTGAAATAGATTCATACACACTAATCATGCACACCTATGGATGTGGAGGTATTGTATGTGATTATAATCAATTTACGAAGACTGACATGTAAAAAACCATTGGAAGATGCAGGAGTTAGAGCCAACTTTTGGAAGTTTGAATTTATTCCTCTTGTTAACGTTTTTGAAGGGATTGCATATTATGATCTTTCATGTAAATTGCGACGTATGTACTTGTGTAATTGAATCTTACTTTGCTCCTTTGAAATGCAGGTCAGGGTAGAAGCGGAGACTCTTCATAACTTATTTTTCAACATAATGAAGATCGCCTTCCCAGACTCTGACTTCCAAGAGGTCAAGGACTCTATGTCGTTTGCAAATCCCGGCGGAGGGGCGAACAGCGCTGCCCTATCGGCAAAGCACTCAGGCCCGGGCCATAAGCAGCGCCGTTCCACCACCACCACCGAAGCGGAGCAGCATGGCTCCGGCAGCGGCAAGCATAGCCAGCATGCATCGGCGGCGAGGCTCCTAGCCGGGTCAAACCGGAGAGGCATTCTGGAGCAGGCAGCAGGGACCCAAACCTCGATATGGCAGGCCTATTACCACACCCCAGCGATCTGTTCATTGTCAAGAAGAAGCGACAGGACAGGCTGAGGACCAGCATTGGGTCCCCGTCGAGTTCAGGCCGAGGACCGCTCTCCCCGCCGACCAACCCCGGACGGATGGGCCCAGCAGCGCCCTCCCCACGAGGCGCGAGGACGCCGTTCCAGAGGGACCCCCACCCTCCCAGCAGTCCATGCCTGGGTGGGGCGCGCACTCGGACCGCGGAGGGAGCTCGTCGCCCGGCATCGGGGACATCCACTGGGCCAAGCCTGCCAAGAGACAGCGCACAGACAGCGGCAAGAGACGGCCGAGCCACATCTGATGTACATTCTCCAGCACCCCCTGACTGTCCCTACCTATACCTGTGTTATGTGCTTACTGACGGCGGGCATGCGAATAGAAGTGTGGGGTAGGAGTGTTTCTTCTTCCTTGTATGTTTGTTGGGTATTTATTTGTTTACTGTAAAGAGGGACTCCTTGGTATGTTGGTGGGTAGGGTAGCCATGTCAAAAGGAACAGTGAAAATGAAATAGCCAGCTTTAATAATTGTTAGTGGATAGATTAATTGTCCTTTGTTGTATGTTTACCATAAGCAATTTGGTTATCTGATTATGCTGCCTGGAAGTGAAAATTCTGTTTGAAGCAGAGGATGGTAAGCATGGCACCTGATGGTTTTGTTGGAAATACTGAAGACATATGTCACAGTTACATGTGCATATGTATGTCTGATCATGCATGCATAATCATTACATTCCACCAAATTATTTCTTTACCACATCCTCCGTATGGGTTTACAAGGCTCGGTTATCTTGTCTTGAAGCAAACTTGTTTAGTGCTGAACAAGTTTATCGAGAAAATATAAGATTTATGGCACCAATCACTAACATATCGAAGTATATTTGCATAAGCCTGTTAATTAATTGCCTTTGTTGTATGTTTCTATAAGCAAGTTTTAACCTGAATTTCTGTTGAAAGCAGAGGATGACAACGCTAGATGAGTTTGTTGGTAATACTAACGCATGTCTGATCATGTGCACAATTTGTGTCTGATCATTCATGCATAATAATAATCATTATGCTCATCTGGATCTCAATATTCCACCCAAGTTGTTTCTTCACTACGTAGTATGGTCTCAAACAGTTCTGTATAGTATTCCTCTGAAGATGGTTGGCAGCGATCAGATCCTGAATGCCTTCTCGATGCTCTCCCGGCGAGCGCCGACGGTCTTGTAGACGCGCATGAAGTCACGGAACGCGATGCTCCGGTACCTGGCCGGTCTCCCCTCGCCGACGAGCTCCCTGGCGGGCCCCACCACGCAGTCCATGGTGGGCATGATGAAGGCCGCCACCGACGTCCTGGCGACGGTGGCGTTGGCGACGGCGCGGTGCTCCACGCTCCGGAGCAGCCCGTTGGTGGCGATCTCCAGCTGGTGGCCGAAGTTGACGACGAGGGCGCCGGGCACGGGCTCCACGTCGATCCACCCGCCGCCGGGACACGACACCTGGAGCCCGCACACGTGGCCGGGCTGGAGGAGCACGGTGATGAGGTACCGGTCGCAGTGCGGCGGCAGGCCGAGGGTGAGGCCCGGGTCCGGGCACGGCGGGTAGTGGTTGGCGTTCACGATCACCTCGCCGCCGCTCAGGTCGCCCTCGAAGTAGTCGGGCCGGAGCCCCACGCCCTCACAGAGCAGCCGGAGGAGCTCCATGCCGACGCTACGTGCCGGGACGATGAACTCCTCCAGGGCGGGCGCGAGCCCCGCGGGCTTCTCCGGCCACCCGGGCTTGGTAAGCTCGACGGGGTGGCAGGCGAGCCGGAGGCAGTCGCGCCAGTAGCTCTCGCCGGCGCCGGACTCGTACATGGTGCTGGAGAAGAGCCGGTTGGTCCGGTCCGTGTCCTCCGAGTAGAGCGCCGCCTTGTCCGCCGCGGGCAGCCGGAAGAACTCGCCGCACGCCACCTCCAGCTCCCGCATCGCCCGCTCCGGCACGCCGTGTTGATCACCTGGAAGAAGCCGAGCTCCTTGCCGGCGCGGAGCACCGCGCTGCGGACCTCGTCGCGGCCGCCGGAGAGGTCGATGACGGGCAGCGACACCGGCGCCGCGGACGTCGGCGGCCGCAGCTCCGGCGGCAGGTGGAACCGCCCGGGACAGTCTTGTGCGACGACGCCGAAGAGGACAGCAGCTTCTCCATTGCCACACGAGCGCCACGAGCTTCCGGCTTCCAAAATATCGATCAGTGGCTAGGGAATGGATACGCGCCATAAATAAGCTCCTGAGCTGAGCTGGATGTATGCCCATGGCGCCATGGCGGCAAGCAACGTCGGTCTCACTCCACTGAGCTGAGCTGCACTGCACCCCCTGGGCATGTCTTCGATGGCGGCAAGCAACTTCTCACTATACCGAGCGTGTCGTCCGCGTTTTGTTGGCGCAAGCCAAATTGGCAGCCGTTTCCGCCATTGCCGGTTGCTTGACAAACAGGGCCTCCATTTTTCCCTAACAAATTCGGCAACTGTGGCTTGTCGGTGACAAAACGGAATGGATGGATGGACGTGTCAAAGAGAGTGTAGGTGCAACGCTACCTGCGCACGCCTGCTTTGTCTCCACGATGTTGCTAGAAGTAGACCGACTGGTACAGGGAAAAATGGAGACGCCGGCAGCTGATAAGTGAGCAATATATCCTTGCGTGCAGACGCCGATCGGTCGGTTACTCGAAATCGAGTGAATTGCTGTCTAATTCAGATGTAGTAACAAGTATTGTAGTTCTCTTCATCATTGGGAGTAATCTGGAGCTTCGAACTGGAGGCCGACTGGCCGAGCTACAACCTACAACGAGCCGTCTATTTAAAAAATATCGATAATCATATTTTGGACTTTCACAAAAATCTGAATTTTTTCTGGATGGAGATAATGCTGTATTAAAACAATTCATATTCTAGACACAAAAATATAAAATCTGACAGATTTGGAAGAGTTGAAATTTGCACTGTTCACTCAGAAAGTGTCATTTGTGCGGCCCAACATACAAGATACTCCCTCCGTTTTTTAAATATAAGATGTTTTAGACTTCATCCACATTCACATGTATATAATTTCAGATGGCAACATCTTTTTAGTATGCATGTATACAAATGTATCTAGACACGTTTTAGTATACATGTTTACTCATTTTAGTATGTATCTAAGACAATATGTCAAACACCTAAAACATCTTATATTTAGAAATGAAGTGAGTATTTATAGTTCAGATTTTACCCATTAGTAGAATACAACATTGGCAACATCTTTTTTTTCATATTTTTTTTCTACCTTCCAGATGAGATTGCCAAAATTTTGGTAAATAGCTCCCCATAGGCTGGGCTCCATTTGTCCAAGTTATATATGACGATAGAGACTGACTCCGCAAAAATCGCTTTCCATAGATAATCAAATGTTTTCTACAAGAACATCCGGCCGCAAATCCTTCTTTTACTTTTTTTAGAGGAAAGAGGGTGTCTCTGTACTTCTGAATATCAACAGAGTTTATCCCAACTTCATAGATGCATATAATTTCGACTTCGAGCAACCAAAATCCGACGACGATGGAGACGGCGATGATGACAACAAACATGAGACCTGGGAAGTGAGCCCCACTCCTGGAGTTGGAACCAGCATGTGACCTACAACAGTGGACACACCGTCTTCTTGCCTTTCTCTTATACTCCCTCCGTTCCATTTTAATTGACTAACATATACTCCCTCCGTTTTTTAATATAAGATGTTTTAGCTTTTGTCCACATGCACATGCATACAAATGTATGTAGACACATTTTTGTGTCCATATTCACTCATTTTAGTGTGCATATAGACAACATGTGTACCACCTAAAACATCTTATATTAAAAAACGGAGAGAGTATCTAGATATGGATGTACCTGGATGTACCTAACACTAAAATGGAACGGAGGGAGTATATGATTTTTTTTTGCGAAACACAGTACAACACAGGCGCTCATATACACGCGCACACACTCACCCCTATGAACGCACGCACGCACACCCTATCCCTATGAGCACCTCCGAGAGACCGAGTCGGCGGATCGAGTCTTGATATTGACGAAGTCACCACGGGCGCCTCGCTGTCGACGGAAACGTCGCCTCCCACTGAAGAATATTCTGCCATAAATGAGAAACACCAGCGTCAAACCTGATGTTTGAACTCTGGTGGGCTGGGGGTACAACCACTCTCCTAACCATCTTGCCACAGGCAAGTTCTCGGAGTATATGATTATTGTTGGACTGCATATTCACTAATTGTGGCATTTGTTTGTAGGGTCATGACCGACCTCCTCGTCGAGTCAGAAGTCACACAACTGGTCATCTCCACAAAGATCTCGAAAGTGGACACACCGTTTGAAAGCAATCGAACGAATCGTCAGCCGCAGCCGGCTGGAACCGAAGAAAGTGGTCCTTCTGGCGACGTTAACACGCAGGAGGCGACCCCGGAGGCGCCAGCCTCAGAAGCTGCAAATCCATAGCAGGCTATATGCCCCAGGTAAATCCGAGCAGCCAGTGAGAATAGCTTCAGAAGCTACTTGCACAAAGATTGCCGCGAAGGCGAGGGAGCAAGATAATAACACTGAAACCCTCGCCACTCACCAGCAACAACACCTCTGCAGCGACTGCAGATAATCAGCCGCCACGTGTACCAAGCTTCGAGCAGATAAGCCAACACCAGCTTAGACAAAAGCACCCGGAGAACCGTTGTGGATGAAGAAATCCACCAGATTAAACTGACACAAAAGGTACTCTTTTTCCTATTCGTGTATAGGGCAACTATAGGGTCATAGACTCATAGATAAAATAGAAACGATTTATATGTCCTCGCAGGCTCTGCTAGTTACCGAATGAGGAAGAGACTAGGCCACTGGGAATTCGATGCACTCTTTGCTCGATGCCACTCGATCGGCTAGCTAGCCGTTAGTTGTGCCGCTGTCTGAAGCCGACACCTGTTGGGCTAAATACATAAGCAAGCAAGCGAGGGAGTGAGCGACGTCTCTCGGTCTATCACTGCACTAGGCTGAGCTGAGCTAATCTGAGCTGATCTAAACCGCCGAAGATATCGTGTCTGTCCGGTTTTCCAGAATTGCACCAGGCAGCAGCACGGCCGTCCAAAGTGCTCGCTGTTCCGCGCCACTACCAGGATCGGAGCAAACTGCTTTCAGAACCAGAGAGCAGCTGGATTGCTCTCTCTCTCTCTTTCTCTCTTCCAACCGTCGCTGCCGTCTGGACTTATTTCTCATGGCGTTATCCATGGCGGCAAGCAAGCGAGCGTGCAAGCAACGTCTCTGTCGAGCAAGTGAGCTGTGTCGGTCAGCACGTCGCTGCAAGAGATATCTTGTCGTCCGCGTGTCCGCCCGCTTTCTGCATCTGCGTTTCTGCACGTGGCAATTGTACATGGCCGGACGCCGTTATGATCGAGAAATCTGTTTTCACTCACATGTGCACCCACTATTTAAAATCGCATTTCAAAAAATCCAAATAAAAATTTCAGGATTATATCTAAACATTCTATATTCGCACAAAGTTTTCTTGAAAAAGACGTTTTTATAAAAAAGAGAAATTCTGGTGCTCCAAAATGAGGGAGGCCGAAACCGGAGCACATTTGTTATTCAAGTACCGCTAGACTCCAAGGATTTGTAATGGGCTACTGTCTTGGCTTGGCCTCTCATCGATTGACACATCGCTTTGGGCATCTTTCACTTCGGTCAAGCTTTAGACAACGATTGTAACCCTGCTAGGGCTTAATATACTCTCTTTTCATCGCAAGAAAAAAGTAGTGGTGGGACTCGGTCATCTTCACCAACGGAATTAGGAGGAAATCTTTGGCCTCTCTCATAATGCTCTTCTTTTGGGAGATATGAAACGAGCAAAACACATGGGTTTTCTAAAAAGTTCCAACGGTGGTTACATCGCAAGTCAAACCGAGGCGGCTTTATGGAGCATGGCGGGGGCAAAGCATTTGAGATCAATCATGCAACGAGAGTAGTCGTTTTGTTCTAGGTCTTTTCTTGGCCTTGGTTGCCTTGATTTGGCCTTTTGAGCTTATGCTCACTTGTCATGTAACATCTAAATCCTTCTTAATTAATAAGATGTGGCAAATCTTTTGTCAACGTTTCAAAAAAAAAAGACTTTTCACGAGATACTTTTTTTTGTCTTTTTTACGCCGTCCACAAAATATGTTTTTTTTTCGCGAAACTTTATGTGCGGACATAGAATGTTTGTCCAACGAGTGCATCTAAACCCACGAGTCAAAACACACTGTGTCCGTTATGATATCAACCGTGTAAATTTAGTCATAAAAAATCTGATCATTTGGACCAAAAGAAAAACAACGAATACAAGGTACGCAGACACAATGCCACCATACGTACGTACTTGACGCGTAGTGAAGACCGAAGCCGTTGTGAGAACAGATCAATTACAACCCACATGTCAAATCGAATGACAGGAAGCGTTTGGTATCACCGATGGATCGATCGAGACCAGCCCGGCCAAGATGGATGGAGCTGAGGAGGGAATCTCTTAGACTACGCCGCTACTGCATGCATATACTCTCTTGTCCTTTACGCTAAGTTAATCCACGCATCTTAATTAGGACGTCCTACATATATAGACTGAAGGTTTCCTCTCGGACGTTCTCTGTCAAAAACCATGATATTTCCTCCGACGAGCACCGTCTGCTGTGACACGTCGGCGCAACGGACGGCGCAGATGCTTCCACGTCGACGGTTGCACTCTCGCTCACGCCAAAATGTTCCCAACTGCCAACAAACTTAGCTAGCCTCATTCATCATGCACGTACACGTGAAACGTTGGCACGTACGTTGCTTGTTTATAAATACCACATCTGCCACACACCCACACGCATCTGACACCTGAGATCGATGGAGCTGCTGTGCAACGCCCCGGCGCACGCCGCCGTGCCGGACAGGTACGTCTTCCCGCCGGAGAAGCGCGCCGCCATGCAGCTCGACGGCAACAGCCTCCACGACGACGGCGTCTCCCTCCCCGTCGTCGACCTCCACCGGGAAGCCCTCGCCGGCGACAACAGCCTCCGCCGCCGCGTTGCCGCCGAGATCGTCCGGGCCGGCAAGGAGTTCGGCTTCTTCCAGGCACGTAACGCGCACCTCGTTAACTGACTCTGCACTTCACTTGCTCGACTCTGAAGTTCAGATCAGGATTTTGCATCGTCTCGGTCCGAGATTTTTACAATCCCAGTTATTTTGGAGTGATGCGTTTATAGCGAGTCACGCCGGGGAAAAATCTGATTTTTTTTACGAAGAGAAATTTAATTTCTATTATTTGAGACATCGTACCGCTTGATCCAATAAGAAAGAATAACTTGATCTAAGAAGTAGGCCATACCAACATAGTTCATCTTTGTGGAACAATACTTCTCTAATTAACATATTAGTAATTTGTTCAAACCAAAATTTCTTGTCTGACCTTCGGAAGTTCTGATCAGGGTTTTGATCCGTAATTTGGCTATATTGGTTGGATCCGAAATGAATCTCTCGGCAAAATATATGTTCCCAAAAACGAATAATGCAATCTACCGACTAAGTAGGTGTTATCTACTCCCTCCGTTCGGAAAAGGATGACTTCTATTTGTCCAAATACGGATGTATCTAGACATGTTACAAGTATAGATACATCCGCATTTGGACAAATGGAAGTCATTCTTTTCCGAACGGAGGGAGTAATTAGTATACCATGAATTTGACAACTTTCAAGTTCTCTAGTACATAGTTATTCGTCTGGAAGAACCGAAATTCAATGTCTTGGCTCATTAACTCCATAATCCTGCGTGCAGGTGGTAAACCACGGCGTGGGGGAGGACGTGGTGAGGGGGTTCCGTGACGTGGCGGCGGAGTTAATGAGCCACCAAACAAACAAAACGTGATGCACGAAACGGCGCGCTCGTTCGTTCGGGAAGGAAAAACAAAACAAGATAAATTCTCCTGACCCCGCCAGCTAGCCCGGCCGTTTCGAACCTGCAATTAACAGAGTTTGTTAGGTTAATTAATTAATGGGATGAATCTATCGAGTCCGACGTGTGCACCTACTCTACTAGAATTAAGATTACAGAGAAAAAAGAATAAGCAGCTCTTTAATTTCGTACATTTCCTTTCTTTTCCGTTCGTTTTGCCTCTCATTCCTTTTCCGCCTCAATGCATGCATGCTACTCTTCTTTGACCCATGAAGATTACGCAAATGAAATAAAAGAAAAACCTAAACTGTAAATTACCGTAAATGAAAAAAATAAATAAATCCTAAACAGTACGTACATCATGTCTTAGTTTTTTACCTTTCTACCGGCCACCCGTTAATTAACTGGCCTTGCCCTAGACGAATATGGGTCGAGGTCGTCTGCTCGCCTTCGTTCGCGATTCCCCAGGCAGCCTGGCGCCTCCCCCCGTCCTGACGAAGCTAAAAACCCTAAAATATCGATCACAGCCAAGAGAGCCGGCGACGGGCCAGATGAAGGTTCCAAGAAGGGGGGATGCTGCACATGGGTGACCCGCCGCCATCGGGATTTTGTGAGATAATAGCGTAAAACTACCACTTTTCATGCAAAATTTACCGATTGGTACCATTCGACGCAAAAATCGCATTTACATACCACATTTTGCCGAGATTTTTTCATAAAGCCCAAATCACCGTCTGATGCGATTTAGACGGCCGTTTGACATGGATGGCCCACATGTAAGCTGACGTGGCAAGTAGACCCCACTTGTCAGTCTAGTTAAAAATTAGAAAGAATTTTTCGGTGAGTTGTACAGTGGGGCCCACTTATCAGGTTAAATACAACAAAATAAAAAATATATCTTTCAAAAAAGAAAACACAACCCACCCAAAGAGGAGGCTAGCCGAGGCGTGCATTCCAGCCAGCCAGCTCCGGCCGTGTAGTGCGGCCATGGGGAGCTACGCTGGATACCTGCTCCGGCCATGGGGAACTTGTTTTAGGGTTTGTTTCACTCCGTTTGGGGCTTTTTCGGCCCAATACTCATCGTGCGACTTCTTTATTTCATGTGCCTCATCTTCGTAATGTGTCATTATTTTATGCATGAAATGATAGATATTACCCGACATTTCATGCGCCGGGTCGTCCTCATGGCTGTGAGCTAGGATTCCTTGATGTCCAAAAATTCTCGACTCTTATGTTTTTCACGACTTGCACGGTTTTTTTTTTAAAATTCTTATTTGTTTTCTGTTTGTCGGTTTCTCGCCTATTTTTAGCGGCAATTGATACGTCTCAAACGTATCTATAATTTCTGATGTTCCATGTTGATATTATACCAATTGTTACATGTTTTACATACACTTCATAGCATTTTTATGCATTTTCTGGGACTAACCTATTAACAAGATGTCACAGTGCCAGTTCATGTTTTCTGCTGCTTTTGTATTTCAGAAAAGCTAGTCTGGAAATATTCTCGGAATTGGACAAAACCTGGACAGGACCTCCTATTTTTCCAACACATACACGGAAGTCCAAAGGAGAGACAGAGGCGACCGAGGAGGGCGCCACACCCTAGGGCGGCGCGGCCCCCCCTCCAACCGCGTCGTGGAGGGGTGTGGGCCCCTCGGGTCGCTCCAGCCGCCGCCCTTTCGCCTATATATTGCCTCCACGGTGAAAACCCTAAAAGGATCGACGATTTCTCCAGAAGAGTTCCGTAGCTCCGCCGCCACCAAAAACCCTAATTCGGGGGGACAGAAGTCTCTGTTTCGGCACCCTGCCGGGACGGGGAATCGCCCCCGGAACCATCTCCATCGACACCACCGCCATCTTCATCGCCGTTGCTGCCTCCCATGATGAGGAGGGAGTAGTTCTTCATCGGGGCTGAGGGCTCTACCGGTAGCTATGTGGTTTATCTCTCTCTCCCATGGTGTGATCTTTATGTGATCATGAGCTTTGTAATCTAGTTGAATCCATATATGTTACTCTTCATTATCTTATATGCTACTTGAGTGGTTTTATTAATGTAAACTCCGGAGTCACCTTTGTCCCACGGTGCGAAGTTGACAGTGTGCGCACCGTGTGTGGCTCTTAGGCTAAAGATTACAGGAATACTTATCATGAGTTATTATTTGTGTTGGATGTCTCTATGAAATTGTGGTGTTTGTCTAGTACTATTTAGGATGCTCAAGTTGACAGTGTAGGGTTCCCTAGATGTGGAATGCGACTTTAAGGTGTGCTTTTATAGCCCTACGCAGTGGATTGGTGTTCGTTATCCAACGAGAGAATAATTCAGAGTAGCATAGTGAAGAAGAAATATCTATGTATTCAATTATATTATTATTATTGAGAGTATCCACTAGTGAAAGTATGATCCCTAGGCCTTATTTCCAAGCATTGAAACACCGTTTACTCTCATTTTGTCTCATGTTTGCTTGCTGCCATTTTTATTTCAGATTGCAATTATTACTTATAATCATCCATATCACTCGTATTTTAATATCTCTTCGCCGAACTAGTGCACCTATACACCTGACAAGTGTATTGGGTGTGTTGGGGACACAAGAGATTTCTTGTATCTTAATTGCAGGGTTGCTTGAGAGGGATATCTTTGACCTCTACCTCACTGAGTTCGATAAACCTTGGGTGATTCACTTCAGGGAAACTTGCTGCTGTTCTACAAAACTCTGCACTTGGAGGCCCAACACTGTCTACAAGAATAGAAGCGTGCGTAGACATCAGCAATCACACAATATTACGTTCTGGGGAGAATAAAAACTGTCTGGGATTCAATTAGAATTGATGGAGCTATCCCCGCTCATTTTTGTCGCGTGTTTTGTGGTCAAATCTCATTCCGAGCTCTAGACCACACACACGCACGCACGCACGCACGCACGCACGCACGCACGCACGCACGCACGCACACACACACACACACACACACAGTCGATGGCACCGCCCCATGATCCCTCTCCGTCACCTCGACTAACCGCCGGAGGAGAGCTGCAGGCCCCGTCCTTCACCGATGCTATCTTCTTACTGCCGGTGGCAGCGGGATCGGCGCCAGTACTACCCGTCCTCGCCTCCTCAAACTTCACAGCGCCGAGATCCCTTTCCCCATCTCCTTCTACTCTCCGTAAGCGCCTGGTATCCGACATGCTCACTAGGAACCGCGTGTGAGAAAACTCTCCATTCCACACTTAGAACCAAACCATGCTCCCGACCAGAGAGGCTAAAACCCTCACAACCATGGCTTCGCGCGTGTGGCCGTCGCCGGCAACCAGAGACGTCCACGAGATGGAGGAGATGTCGATCACCATCCTCTTCTTCACCACAACAGCGCCTCGCCACGGAAAAAGACAAGAAAGTTCTGACACGAAATGAGCTGAATGCCTGAATCATCTTGTACCAAAATGATTCATCGACCACCGATGCTTATGAAAATCGGGCTTGTTTTAGGGTTTGTTTCAATCCGTTTGGGGCTTTTTTTGGCCCAATACTCGTTGTGGGACTTCTTTATTTCATGTGCCACATCTTCATAATGCGTCATTATTTTAGGCATGAAATGATAGATTTCACTTACCATTTCATGCGTCGTGTCATCGTTTAATGTTTGATAATTCTCAACAGTTAAATTTTCCACGACTTGCACGGTTTTGCAAATTCTCGGCCGTTTTCTGTTAGTCGGCTTCTAGCCTATTTTTAGCGGCTGTCACACAATTTTACGTTCTCGAGATAAGAGATTCAGTTAGAATTGATGGAGCTGTTCCCGCTCGTTTTGTCGTGTGTTTTGTGGTCCTTATTTTAATGCGGCTTAATGTAAACTAGCAGTAGACGACATGATGCGGACTGTGATGGCCGCGCCATCATAGGCTAATTCATGCTAGGCGAGAGTTAACGTGTCATTTCATGTGTCGCCTCGGTGTCGCGCGAATTCGGGTTTTTATTTTAGGCTCCGCATGGTTATTTAAATATTAGTTTATGTGCCATGTTGCACGTCCTTTTCTTTATGTTAGTGATAGTTATTGACCATCATTTCATGTTTTCTTTTATCTCCAAGTGGTACGTTTTATACATGAAATGATACTCTAGTGGGGTTTGGTCACACAAAAAATTGGCCGAAACTACATTGGCCAAGCAAAAATGGCCCCAAACCAACTTCAAGTTTGAATGAACGCACGCGCATATGCGCCCGCCAACCAAAAGGTGCCACCGGACTGTCGCCTCCTGCACGGATTGCACTCGAACCCTGTTAGGGCTCAAGTGCCACCGCCACCCACATGCCTTGAGTGCCTCGCCCCCATCCGTGCATGGCAGAGGACCACGACACATATGGGGTGGACCCATCATTGACTCACCCATGTGGGACCGGATTGTTTGAGCACGAGACCGCCACTCGTTATTTGCCGACGAGCCACGGAGGAGCTCCCCCTCTCCCACTTCCCCGAGTCGTGGCCGAGCCTGCAGGACGCGCTATGTGAGTCTGCGATGGACGCTGACACTGGTGTCGCTTGGGACGAGCTAATGGCCGATATATATGAGGTGGCACCGCTGCTGCCAACGACATCATCAATGTTGTTGTTTCTCATTGTTGATTCTGACGGCGACTAGATTCCCTAGTTTAGGTTTGAATTTCTGTTAAGTTCATTGTAGTGTTTTAGCAGATGTAATTTTATGTTGCAGATTGAATTTGGACTATCTCCCCTAGTAGCAGGGTTAATTCTGACGACCAGATTCTCCCCAAGTATAATTAGTTTGACTAAGTTATTATTATTTGCAAAAAAGGGCCCAACTGGACATGTGTGTGTCTGTTTGGGGGGCGCCGTTCGGTGCGCCGGGTGGGAACTTATTCGCCGCCCACTAAAAAACAAACTGAGGACACTACCTGAGGGCGCCGTTGGAGTTATCCTGATTTTGTCATGTGTTTTGTGGTCCCTTATTTTAATGTGGCTTAATGTAAAATATGGCCGTGCCATCGTAGGCTAATTCACTGAAGGTGAGAGTTAACCCGTCATTTCATGTGTCATCTCGGTGTCGCGCGATTTTGGGTTCTTATTTTATGCCCGACATGGTTATTTAAATATTAGTTTATGTGCCATGTCGCACGTCCTTTTCTTTATGTTAGTGACAACTATTGACCATCATTTCATGTTTTCTTTTATCTCCAACTGGTACTTTTTATGCATGAAATGATACTCCAGTGGGGTTTGGTCGCACAAAAAATTGGCCGCCACTACCTTAGCCAAGAGAAAATGCCCCAAACCAACCCCAAGTTTGAATGAACGCATGCGAATATGCGTCCGCCAACCAAAAGGTGCCACCGGACTGCCGCCTCATGCATGGGTTGCACTTGAACCCTTTTAGGGCTCAAGTGCCATGATAAGGATCAACGTGATCCAAAAGGGTTTTTAGGCCCGATCTTTCACGGCGAACCAAAAACAGCAGCAAGATAACTTCGATCGGTGAATAGATGAATCTACTCCACGATACGCAAAACAGACTCAAAGAATCAGCAATCAAAACTGACAATACCTCGATCTCGGATCCCCAACATGGGTGAACCTCACGACACAACTTTAATATCCAAAATTCTGAACCCCTTACAAGGCCGGCGGCCTGACCCTTTTATATGGGTGACTCCAAAAACCCTAAAACGTGACTCAAACCCGCGGATCGGATAATCCGATTCTCACTCGAACCGGATAATCCGGTGACTCAAAACCTAACTCGGTTGGACATGCCCAAACCGAACCTAACACAAAACTCACGGATCGGATAATCCGATCACACTTGAACCAGATAATCCGACTGACTCCAGTACGTCTTCGAGACTTATTTTACGCTGGTCGGATAATCCGATGCAAAAGTTGATCGGATATTCCGACTATCTTCAGTAGCTCGGAGGAGTTCGGAAGTTGGGCTTCACCTCATCCTCGATAGGAACCTCAAAGCAGAACTGTCCAATCTTCAGAATATATGGAGGTGGTGCGATGTTGGGAATCACGGCCACTGGTGCAATGGTAGAAATAGGTATCCTCCCCTCATCATCCCCCCCAACTTGAATGGAAACCGTCCTCGGTTTCAGCTGGACACTTTGACCCTTCTTCTTCACAGCCACGACATTCACTTGGATATCCTTGTCACACATAGGTTGCAGCACATGACGCTTCCCGTTATGCCACAAGGAATAAACATTGGTACGACCATTATGAGTAGAATGTCGGTCAAACTGCCACGGTCGGCCTAACAGCACGTGACATGCATCCAGAGGCAGCACATCACAGACCACCGTGTCCTCATAATCACCTACACAATGTGGCTGCGGATGCTTCCATGTAGGTAAAGACAACGAATCAACCAAGGCCTTGCTGACAATATTGGTGTAGCTGCCACCATCCACAATCAGCTTGCAATTGGTATCCTTGACAGTGCATTGGGTTTGAAAAATATTCCAGCGCTGCCCTTGTCCCTCTATGCGGTCTTCTGGCACTCGCTGCACCATCAAACTCTTGCAATTAGGAGCAGCGTCCTCAGGATACACGTCAACTATGTTGTCATCAGATTTCTCACTAGATGGCGCTTCAGTTTTCTCATCATCGCTAGCAGAAATATAGCCATCTTGTGTGAGCATCACCCTCTTAGCATTAGGGCATTCACGCCTCATGTGTCCTCGGCCTCCACAAGTAAAACACTCAATATGAGCGGTGGACTGCGCACTAGAAGCAGCTTTGGACACTCCAGATTTGGGCACCTCGAGAGAAATATTATTGGAGCGTGTAGACGGTGCCGGCTTAGTACTATAACCAGCAGCTTCGCCATTGGAACGACGCCATGTAGGAGCAGGGCTGTAGCTTGGCGACGTTTGATTTGTTGCTCCGCACGCTCAGCTTGGTGCACAAGGTCCTGAATATCATAATAGAGAACCATCTCCACCCGATCTTGCACCTCAATATTCAGACCATAAAAGAACCGAGACATAGTGGCCTCCGGGTCTTCACGTGTTCCTGTACGTATCATGAGCAACTCCATCTCCTTATAATATTCATTCACTGATTTTTTACCTTGAGTGAGCCGCTGCAACTTATTGTGCAAATCCCTCTTATAGTGCTCAGGAACAAAACGACGTCGCATGATCTCCTTCATACCTGTCCACGTCGTTGGCCTTGTACGCATACGCAGAATTTGACTCCACCAAATCAGCACATAACCGGTGAATTCAACTGCAGCAAGTTGGAGTCTCTTCTCCTCAGCATAATTGTGGGAAGCAAAAATCTGATCCATACGCATCTCCCACTCCAGATAATCCTCAGGGCCGCGGTCACCGGAGAACGGAGGGATGGATAATTTGATACGTCCCAAACCACCGTCATCAGCGGGAACACGAAGAGCATGACCTACACGGTCACGTGCTTGTGGCTGCACCGGACGAACACCAAACGCACGTGGTGGTGGTGCATTATTAGCGTCATCCGCGAGTTCATCATTATTGGGTGCCACAAGTCGACGATCGTGATTTTCAGCAGCGCGGCGTTGCAACACGTCGTCAGACTGTGCAGCAGGAAGAGACGGCAGGGATGCATGGACAGGAGCATCGCCCAAAGCATCAATCCGTGTAGCCAACTGTGCAATTTGCGCCGTCAACGCCTCATGACTCTGCCGAATATAATCGCAGGTACTATAAAAACCAGCCCGGACTTTGGGAGCTAAATCTTCAGCGAAGGTTGGTGGTACAAGCTTAGGCAGCTCCTTCGGTTGACCTCCTCTAGCAGCAGCAGCGGATTCAGCATCGTCCGACATCGTCGTCACAGCAAATTCAGCAGAGCACAGGAAACAGCAGATAAATCTCAGCAAGAAATCGCCGTGAGAAACCCGACGAATCTGATACCAAGATGATAAGGATCAACGTGATCCAAAAGGGTTTTTAGGCCCGATCTTTCACGGCGAACCAAAAACAGCAGCAAGATAACTTCGATCGGTGAATAGATGAATCTACTCCACGATACGCAAAACAGACTCAAAGAATCAGCAATCAAAACTGACAATACCTCGATCTCGGATCCCCAACATGGGTGAACCTCACGACACAACTTTAATATCCAAAATTCTGAACCCCTTACAAGGCCGGCGGCCTGACCCTTTTATATGGGTGACCCCAAAAACCCTAAAACGTGACTCAAACCCGCGGATCGGATAATCCGATTCTCACTCGAACCGGATAATCCGGTGACTCAAAACCTAACTCGGTTGGACATGCCCAAACCGAACCTAACACAAAACTCACGGATCGGATAATCCGATCACACTTGAACCGGATAATCCGACTGACTCCAGTACGTCTTCGAGACTTATTTTACGCTGGTCGGATAATCCGATGCAAAAGTTGATCGGATATTCCGACTATCTTCAGTAGCTCGGAGGAGTCCGGAAGTTGGGCTTCACCTCATCCTCGATAGGAACCTCAAAGCAGAACTGTCCAATCTTCAGAATATATGGAGGTGGTGCGATGTTGGGAATCACGGCCACTGGTGCAATGGTAGAAATAGGTATCCTCCCCTCATCATGCCACCACCACCCACATGCCTTGAGTGCCTCGCTCCCATCCGCGCATGGCAGGTGACCACGACACATATGAGGTGAGCCCGTCGTGGACTCACCCAAGTGTGACGGGATTTTTTGAGACAGAGACCATGCATGCGCCACTCCTTATTTGCCGACGAGCCACAGAGGAGCCCCTCCCCCCTCGAGTTGTGGCCGAGCCCGTAGGACACGCTCCGTGAGTCTGTGGTGGTCGCCGATGATGGTATCGATTGGGGCGAGCTAATGGCCTAAATGAGGTGCCACCACCGCTGTCAACGACATCATCAATGTTGTTGTCTATCGTTGTTGCTTCTGACGGCGACTAGATTCCCTAGTTAATTAGGCTTAAATTTCTTTTAAGTTCATTTTAGTGTTTTAGCTAATGGAATTTCATGTTGTAGTTTTAATTTGGACAATCTCCCCCCTGTAGCAGGGTTAATTCTGACTAGATTCTCCCCGAGTATAGTTAGTTTGACTAAGTTATTTTTATTTGGAAAAAAGGGCCCAATCGGACATATGTATGTCCGTTTGGGGGTGTCGTTCGGTGCGCCGGGTAGAAACTTGTCCGCCGCCCACTAAAAGGACAAACTGTGGACACCATTTGAGGGCGCCATTGGAGTTATCCTAAGTTTTTGTTTGGTGAATTAGAGGCAAATTAATTAATCAATTGTTGAGAGAGAAAGAGAAAACTTGTCTACCAGCGAAATTGAAAAGAAGAGAAAAGAAAGCCATAGCAAGCCCCTCGATCGATTTCAACCAAGGACGTAAGGCACGATGCATGCATGCATGTACGTGACTGGCATATTATATATATGCGCATGCATACTCGAAATATTTAATTGGATATGCCCTCACACCTTCACAACTCACAAGTGTCGTGCCGTGTGGACGATCAGCGGTGGATTTATTATTTTTTCTACTAGGATCTGTAGGTTGCATCTGCAGCAATAATAAACATTGTAATTTATGTGTATTTGATCTCAATGTTGATATTTTTCATACACATTTAGTCAATTTATTTTAAAAATTGACCTTATTAGAATAACGAGGTGGCAGTTGGCGATGTTCAGGGTGAACGAATTCGATTTTAGTAAGGTTAGAAGCGACATGGTATGTCAAAGGCGTCTTGGGACTCCAAAAGAGGAAGATAATCATGGTCCACATAATGTAGTTCACTTTTGTAAGGAATTTTCAGTGTATTCCCGCTAATTATTGTTTTTTGCATTTTCGTACCGGTCCCCTTGGGCTAAGGAGAGGTGTAGCAGAAAATTCACCATTTTTGCGTTCTTCCGCCTATTTTTTTTAAGCTATATCTAAAATTTGTAGGGACTTCTCACCTATTTGTTTGGGTGGTCAGTTTAAAATGACAAAAGGTGACCGGAATTGGGTCAGAATTTTCACGCGTCAACGGCGGTGGACACATGAAATGATGGCCGGGTGAGAACCGTCATCTAGTATAAAACAAGGAGGCTAGTAACCCCTCGTGGCGGTGAAATGATACATGAAATGAGAAGGTAATAATTGTTCTTGCCGGACGGATCTCTCCCGGTCAACTGAGGTTGGTAGGTAGCTTTCGGGCAACAAAATCACAACCTCTCGTCGTGTTCTCATGGATAACGACTCCTTATTAGCGGACTCCCTTCGCGATGATGCGCAATCGCTCGGAGAAGAAAGAATATTAAGGTTTGTGGGTGACATTGTGGCTTTATTTTTCTCGGATGAGGGTCATTGGTGGGTTAGTTAGCGTCAACAAGAAAGGAAAATTCGACGCCAAGAAAGTAATCAGTTTTTTTTTTCTCAAAGAGCATGTAGATTGCAGTGCAGTTGTTAATTTAGAGGATAGGCAGTGTACATTTCATTTACGCTAGTCCATTGGCATGGATGCATACAAGACGGTTGGCTGGCCAGCGGATGCTAACAAGGAAAAGGAAGGCCCAGCTCGTTGCTGCTTCCAGCCCAAGAACAACAATCAGTGGACAGCCAAACTCTTGCCTAGCGTGAGGCGAACCGGTGGGAATCCGGCCTAGTTTTAGGCGGGCCGTTGAAAAACCAGCCTAGCTTTGGGCGAACCGGCATTCTGAAATATTCGCGAAGTTTTGGTCATTTTCTGCCTAACTATGGACACGTGTCAGCCCCTTATGGTGCCTGCCTATTGCTTTGGCCAGGCAGTCGAGGTCGCCTGGTGATACCGCCTGCTTCCGCATGCACGCCCCTCGCTAGCTGCCTTGGGCCTGGTTGCTCAGTGGTGGGCCTGCTCGATCGATCTGCCTTGGGCCTGGTTGCTCAAAGAGGGACTCCTTTCGTAAGAGCTAGTTATTACTGATACATGATATTACTGATACATTGTAGGGACTCCGGAGCAGCCCGTTGGTGGCGATCTCCAGCTGGTGGCCGAAGTTGACGACGAGGGCGCCGGGCACGGGCTCCACGTCGATCCACCCGCCGCCGGGACACGACACCTGGAGCCCGCACACGTGGCCGGGCTGGAGGAGCACGGTGATGAGGTTCCGGTCGCAGTGCGGCGGCAGGCCGAGGGTGAGGCCCGGCTCCGGGCACGGCGGGTAGTGGTTGACGTTCACGATCACCTCGCCGCCGCTCAGGTCGCCCTCGAAGTAGTCGGGCCGGAGCCCCACGCCCTCGCAGAGCAGCCGGAGGAGCTCCATGCCGACGCTACGTGCCGGGACGATGAACTCCTCCAGGGCGGGCGCGAGCCCCGCGGGCTTCTCCGGCCACCCGGGCTTGGTAAGCTCGACGGGGTGGCAGGCGAGCCGGAGGCAGTCGCGCCAGTAGCTCTCGCCGGCGCCGGACTCGTACATGGTGCTGGAGAAGAGCCGGTTGGTCCGGTCCGTGTCCTCCGAGTAGAGCGCCGCCTTGTCCGCCGCGGGCAGGCGGAAGAACTCGCCGCACGCCGCCTCCAGCCCCCGCGTGGAGTCGGCTTGTTGGGGAAGGGATTAGATCATAGATGAGAGAGACGAAGTTTGAGGAAGAAGACTAGAATTCTCATTGCTTATCCTCTATTTATCTATTGCCAGACTTTTAATAGCCGGCATACAACTTGGAGAACAAACAAAGATCACGTTCCTAACAAACCAAATATTACTTGTCTAACAAACCGTATCCTTATTGTACGTGATATCTAGAAGGTAACACGAACATAGCTTCTTTTGCAGCCGGCCGGCCGTATGCCTAGAGCCCACGTCCTTCTAATGTCTGTCCATGACACAAATACTCGCACGTAGTTAAATGTAGTGCATCTCGATCTCATGCTCAGTGCCTATGCCTGTTTGGTTTGTTTTTCTTGAAAGCATGAGTTCGGAAATTCCTTAATATACTATGAAAACAAACGTTGCCCTTATGAGAGTAAGTTGGCTCTCCTGAGTTTCGGCCTTTCGGGTGGGTTTGCTTTGCAAGCAAGGTCTTGGAAGTCTCTGATCACATCAGCTTGGTAGGCAATGCTAGATAAACTGTTGCTTGGGTTAGCAAGAGAACCAGACATGCCTTTGGGTTTTTGTGGCACTTCTGCAGAAAAATTGTTCTATTGTGGGACTTGTACCTTTGTTAAGATTTAGATAGCTGTGATCTCTGGAAGTAAGAAATACCCCCTCCGTCCTAGTACCCAGGGCATAATTTTCAAATATCTTGGCCCAAGGTGATATTTGATTGGGGCTAAAATCTTGCATGCATTGGTGGGGGAGGCAACCAGCCACTAATTGAGATGGAATTAAATACAATTGTGCCGAGGAGGTGGGGGGTTACGGGACAAATCATTTTTGGGATTATGCCCTCCGAACTATCTCTCCGTTCGGAAAAGGATGACTTCCATTTGTCCAAATATGGATATATCTATACTTGTAACATGTCTAGATACATCCGTATTTAGACAAATAGAAGTCATCCTTTTCCGAACAGAGGGAGTAGGACGGAGGGAGTAGTAAACATTAATTTTCTATATTGTACATATAGAATTTATTACACGAGCTTAATAATTGTGTAATCTGGAACTTGTGATTGCTTCTGTTTGGTGTTTGTTTTTGCTCGCCTTTTATATATCAGCTATCTCATCTTCAATCACTGCAGTGCAAGAATGTAATAAGCAAGCTTTGGAGGAGGATTGACAAAGAGGGCCATCAAATCATACCCAACATAGCTTCTTGGTGGCGACGGAATGAAAATCCCTCATCCAAAGGTGTGGCTGGCAGCACCCTTGACCTACAGAAAATTGAACTGCGAGTTGATGGATTCGAGTACGGCGGTGTAGCTGAGTTCATAGCGGACATGCAGCAGATGTTGAAAAGTGTGGTTCAACATTTCAGCTACAGACATGAGGTAATTTATATGTATATTATATTAATCTTATCAGCACAACAGTACATTTTTCTCCTGAAATGTGCCCACGAGTCAAACGGTCAGAACTACACGTTTTATTTATTTCTTGAGAATACGCCCACCTTTTATTTCGTAAGAGCTAGTTATTACTGATACATGATATGACTGAAATAGATTCATACACACTAATCATGCACACCTATGGATGTGGAGGTATTGTATGTGATTATAATCAATTTACGAAGACTGACGTGTAAAAAACCATTGGAAGATGCAGGAGTTAGAGCCAACTTTTGGAAGTTTGAATTTATTCCTCTTGTTAACGTTTTTGAAGGGATTGCACACTGCTGCACTATTTACTCTTTAGAGGTTTCTTGTGAGTTGCGACTAGTCCTATAAATAATGAGCTTGCCAATTGTTTAACAGGGTCTTTCTGAAGAAGAAGTGAAGGCTGCTGGACAGTGTGCTGGTCAGGAGGTTATGATAAGGAACCAATTCTCGGAGATGAATGCACCAAGGGAAAACACATCTGTTAACAAGTAAGTAATTAACTAATGCCAAATGTGGTTCTGTTATAGCTTCTGAATAAAGTACATATACAATTATTCTCTTGTTTGGAGCAAACAGTTGTTCGTTTTATATTTGGGATAAGGTCTGTGCAGGTCAACGTGTCCTGCAAAATCTACTTTTTAGCCCTAACAAACTTTGACCTGTTTTTAGATACTATACTTTGGCTCATGCTGTGAGTGAAAGAGTTACAAAGCAGCCTTCACTATTGAAATTAGGAACTTTGAGGGACTACCAGCTGGTAGGTCATTTCCCTTTAACTCAACGATTCACATGTATTAGTAGTACTAATATACTTGGGACTTGTCAGTCTGTCAGGTTTATTACAATTTTGCTTGATGGTTACCCAGGTGGGCCTTCAGTGGATGCTTTCGTTGTACAATAATAAGTTGAACGGCATTTTGGCTGATGAGATGGGTCTTGGCAAGACAGTACAGGTGTGCCTTTCTTTACTATGTTTCACCTGCTAGACTTCAGTTATCACACTATGTTTTTCTGCACGATCGATTGCTTCGATCTTTCTTTCTTTCAATGCCATGCTGCTACGATTGTGTTTTCACGGTTGCACCTTTTGCTTAAACAGGTTATGGCATTGATTGCATACCTGATGGAGTTTAAAGGGAATTATGGACCACATCTCATTATAGTGCCAAATGCTGTCTTAGTCAACTGGAAGGTGCCATTTCTTGTTATGTTATACTTTGAGGAAATATTATTTGTCGTCTAATTCGTGATACACAGATCAGTTTAGAAACATAAGTTTCAACATCATTTTTGTTCTTTGTTCAGAGTGAACTGCTAAACTGGTTACCATCTGCATCTTGCATCTTCTATGTTGGTGCAAAGGATCAAAGGCAAAAGTTGTTCTCTCAAGTAAGTTGTTTCTGTGTTAGCTTCTCGTATACAACAACTTTCTTGTTACTGTTAGGCACTCAAAAGATTTCTGCTACATTTTCCATCCTAGATATATTTTATTGTAAATAGACATGTTCATCTTCTAACATACATAAGTAGTCCTAGCTATAATGTTTGCTGAACAATATTCTATACGGGAACAAATACTCACAAACCATGCAGTATCCTATTTTTAAACTATCTGCTTACTGATTAGTATCATCATTTCAGGCGTGTCTTCTTTTGTTATTCTTATTGCTCTGAAGTGCCCTACAACAAATGGGTTACCTGCATAAAAACAAACTCATCTCACATGTCTTCATTTTTATTTAGAGTAAATGAAAATTTGAAGCACATTGTGGTATTTTAGTTTTCTACAGTGGAGCTACGCTCTAGGGGCTATAGAAGTGGAGTTTTATCAATTTAATGGGTTATCAGTATATCCCTGTTTATTCCCAAACTGAACTTAATCCTTGAAGTTTTTTTTCTTTCACCCAGATAAGCTTATTTGGCAGTGAATGTATGTGAATTTAGTTTAGTCCCTTAGTTTGGCTGAAAGTTTTGCTTCTCTGAAGCTGATATTTTCTCTGATATCATCTTGCAGGAGGTTTTGGCTGTCAAATTTAATATTCTTGTAACAACATATGAATTCGTTATGTTTGATCGTTCCAAGCTTTCAAAAATTGATTGGAAGTACATTATAATTGATGAGGCCCAACGAATGAAGGACAGAGAGTCAGTCTTGGCTCGTGATCTCGATCGGTATCGTTGCCAGCGCCGTCTCCTTCTCACTGGCACTCCTCTACAGGCAAGCCCAATTAATGTGTATATTCAACTGATGGCGATATAGCGTTACACTGTGATATGTCGAGGGGGCCTTCTGTTCCTGGAAGTTCCTTTTTTTATGTCTGTACAGTTGTTTTACCAAATGAGCATTGTTTATTTTCGAATAATTTTCGGTCATTTAATATATTTTTTCAATTATTTCAGAATGATCTCAAGGAACTTTGGTCCCTTCTGAATTTGCTGCTGCCAGAAGTCTTTGACAATCGCAAGGCATTTCAAGATTGGTTCTCAAAGCCTTTTCAGAGGGATGCTCCTACACCTAGCGAAGAAGATGATTGGTTGGAGACCGAGAAGAAAGTGATTATTATTCATAGGCTGCATCAAATTTTGGAACCTTTTATGCTACGTAGGCGCGTTGAAGATGTTGAAGGGTCACTGCCACGGAAGGTACCGTTCTTTTGCCCTTGTCACTCAATGTTAATGTTAATGCATCCAAGGTGACAGCTTACTTGTTGGTGACTTGATTCTGTAAGTTTGAAGCATTATTAACTAGGCATGTCATTTGCAGGATTCTATTGTTTTGAGGTGCAAAATGTCTGCTGTTCAAGGCGCTATATATGACTGGATCAAAGCCACTGGCACTATTAGGGTTGATCCTGAAGATGAGAAAATACGTATTCAAAGGAATCCAATGTACCAGCCCAAGACATATAAGAATCTCCAAAACAAATGCATGGAGCTGAGGAAAGTTTGTAACCATCCTTTGCTGTCATATCCTTTTATGAATTACTACGGGAAAGATTTTATCATCAGATCTTGTGGGAAGTTGTGGAATCTTGATAGGATTCTTATTAAGCTTCATAGGTCTGGTCATCGTGTACTCCTCTTTAGCACCATGACAAAACTTCTTGACATCCTGGAGGACTATTTGCAATGGAGGCAACTAGCTTACAGGAGAATAGATGGAACAACTAGCTTGGAAGACCGTGAATCAGCAATTGTTGATTTCAATAGGCCTGGTTCTGATTGTTTTATATTCTTGCTTAGTATCCGTGCTGCTGGCAGAGGTCTGAATCTTCAGAGTGCAGACACTGTTGTAATTTATGACCCTGATCCAAATCCACAAAATGAAGAACAAGCAGTTGCTAGGGCCCATCGTATAGGGCAGACTAGGGAGGTAAAGGTTATTTACATGGAGGCTGTTGTTGATAACATCTCAAGTTATCAGAAAGAGGATGAATTAAGGAATGGAGGAAGTGGAGATCTGGAGGACGATCTTGCTGGAAAGGACAGATACATGGGTTCAATTGAAAGTCTCATCCGCAGCAATATCCAACAGTTCAAGATTGATATGGCAGATGAAGTCATTAATGCTGGCCGTTTTGATCAAAGAACGACCCATGAGGAAAGGCGCATGACTTTGGAGACCCTACTGCATGATGAAGAGAGGTATCAGGAAACTCTTCATGATGTTCCTTCGCTACAGGAAGTTAATCGTATGATTGCTCGGAATGAAGATGAAGTAGAGCTCTTTGATCAGATGGATGAAGAATTTGATTGGACAGGAGATATGATGAAACATAATCAGGTTCCAAAGTGGCTCCGCGTTAACTCTACAGAGCTTGACTGTGTCGTGGCGAGCGTAACCAAAAAGCCTTCCAGAAATGCTTCCGGCAGCAGTGCTCCTGATACTAGTGACAAACTCGAGAAAAGAAGGGGGCGACCGACGGAGGCTGGTAAGTACTCCATCTACAGGGAGTATGATGATGATGAAGATGACGAGGAATCTGATGATTCAGCCCTCTCCCTGAAGAAGGTGAAACAGGAGAATACGAAGATGAAGAGGAAAATGATGATTCAGCGCCTGATGATAACAAAGATGATCAATCGGAGCCGGAGGAAGATGAAGAGCCTACCAATGATGATGGATATGGTTTTCAACATGGGATGGGGAGTGGAAAAGCTTGTAAGTCTGAAGAAGCTGGTTCTACAGGATCTTCATCTGGAAGCCGGAGATTACCACCACCTGCCCCTTCCTCATCTTTGAAAAAGTTGCGATCTCTATCTGCATTAGATGCCCGCCCAGGCTCTTTTTCAAAAAGAACTGTATGTCTCAGACCTGGCACTTGTTTATCTCTTCTTTCTTTTTTCTCTTCCAATTTCTGCATGGGAAGTTAACGTGCAATTCTCTTTTTCCTGATGATTTACAGACAGATGACCTAGAGGAAGGAGAGATTGCATTATCAGGGGACTCACCTATGGATCTACAGCAGTCGGGCAGCTGGAACCATGACCGCGATGACGGTGAGGATGAGCAGGTGCTGCAACCAAAAATAAAACGCAAAAGGAGTATCCGTTCTCGTCCACGACCTAATGCAGAAAAACAGGAAGATAGATCTGGTGTAGATGGTACTTTCCCCCAACGTGGTGCTCGCCTTTTATTCCCAGGAGATGGTGATTTTGATTCACAGTTGAAGTCTGAGCAAGATGCAGTTCGTCCGATAGTGAAACAGAAGCGTAACATGCCATCTAGAAAGGCCTCTCCTGCTACTTCTAGGGTGGGGAAGTCCACCCACTTGTCTGGGTCAGGCAAGGCCAGCGATTCTAAGATGTCTGACAGTATGCAAAGAAAGGTCAGTATGCAACTTTCATTTCGTTGTATGTTTAAGATGGTTTGTTCTAGTTAAAACTCCTTAGTGCCTTTTCTTTAAAAGGATCTTGGACAACAAGATTAACTTCTGTGGCGAATTGTTATGTACCTGGTACACAACAGGGGTAAATACCACCGGAAGGATGGCCGGGTGGAGTCGGCTTGTTGGGGAAGGGATTAGATCATAGATGAGAGAGACGAAGTTTGAGGAAGAAGACTAGAATTCTCATTGCTTATCCTCTATTTATCTATTGCCAGACTTTTAATAGCCGGCATACAACTTGGAGAACAAACAAAGATCACGTTCCTAACAAACCAAATATTACTTGTCTAACAAACCTTATCCTGATTGTACGTGATATCTAGAAGGTAACACGAACATAGCTTCTTTTGCAGCCGGCCGGCCGTATGCCTAGAGCCCACGTCCTTCTAATGTCTGTCCATGACACTACACCGCCCTTTTTGAGCAGCTCGTCCTCGAGCTGCAGTAGTAACCGAAGGCACCATGTCGCGGGGAGGTCTGCCCACCACCATGTTGCTTTGGATGTCTCCGGGATCAAACACATATGTATGTTTGCCTATTTGATGTCCCTCGTAGCAGCCTTTGTGACTGTCTCTAGGCACACTTGAATGTTGAGTCTGAGACTTGTCGGGAGTTTCCTGACACAACGTTGCCGCCTTGTCGCCTTGAGATCCCGTGCTATTAGCGCTGCAGCTCGTTTTACTTTTGTTGGTTGGTTCAGTCTTTCTGTACTGCGCTGCTATCGCCACGGACAAAGCCGCCACTGCCTGCATTGCCACTGCTACCGCAGAAGGCCTGACTGCTGACTGTGCCTGAAGTGTGGTCTCGACCATGGAATGTCTCATTGCTGGCCCCTTGTCGAGCATCACTGCCACCGCGAATGGTACCTCTCGCGCTGCAGCTTGGAGCGCCTCCACAGCTGTTGCAGCAACTGTTGCTGCTCCCGCATGAAGCATCATTGCTGTGTCATGTTCACTCAATGCTGATGCTGCTATGCCTTCGTGCGCCTCGGTCGCTTCCCGAGTCAATATCAGTGTCGCCTCCTGGGGTGATGTTACTGTTGTCAACATCGCCCTCTCCACCGCCCCTGCAGGTGTTGGAAGGGCCATCACCGTCGCTGCAGATTGTGCAGTCGTCTCCCCCGTTGGAGGAGGCACAATTAGTTCTAGGTTCTCCGTCCCTTCTGGATTGGGTGCCTCCATGGCATCGGTTTGTGCAGCCATCATCGATGTTGCTGTTGAAGCCGGACCCATCGCTGTCGCTGCTGCGCTAGAGGTTTTTAGATCCCAGAGCGGCACTATCTTCATCAAGCAGCAGTAGTCGTAGATGCATTGGTCTTGCAACTGCTCCAGTGCCCGTGCCGCATCATGGGCTGATCCATATGTGATAAAGGCCACAAGCTCGTACTCCTAGGCGTAGAGGTGAATGTCCTCCACAGCTCCAAACATGCTGAAGACTTGATGAAGCGCATCCTTAGAGACATGATGTGTCATGTACTGGATCCTAACATGAAGGATTCTTCTTCTTGCCTCCACCTCGTACTCAGATCTCATGACATGTTGTGACACGTCGAAATCTTGCCTCACCGTCGAAATCTTTTTGAGCAGATTCTGGAGCATCTTTTCAATGTTCGAAATCTTGCCAGAGAACTTGGTGTCGTCGATCTCAGAATCGGAAGCCATGGTGTTGGCTCTGATACCAAATTGTTATGTACCTGGTACACAACAGGGGTAAATACCACCGGAAGGATGGCCGGGTGGAGTCGGCTTGTTGGGGAAGGGATTAGATCATAGATGAGAGAGAGAGACGAAGTTTGAGGAAGAAGACTAGAATTCTCATTGCTTATCCTCTATTTATCTATTGCCAGACTTTTAATAGCCGGCATACAACTTGGAGAACAAACAAAGATCACGTTCCTAACAAACCAAATATTACTTGTCTAACAAACCTTATCCTGATTGTACGTGATATCTAGAAGGTAACACGAACATAGCTTCTTTTGCAGCCGGCCGGCCATATGCCTAGAGCCCACGTCCTTCTAATGTCTGTCCATGACACGAATACTCGCACGTAGTTAAATGTAGTGCATCTCGATCTCATGCTCAGTGCCTATGCCTGTTTGGTTTGTTTTTCTTGAAAGCATGAGCTCGGAAATTGCTTAATATACTATGAAAACAAACGTTGCCCTTATGAGAGTAAGTTGGCTCTCCTGAGTTTCGGCCTTTCGGGTGGGTTTGCTTTGCAAGCAAGGTCTTGGAAGTCTCTGATCACATCAGCTTGGTAGGCAATGCTAGATAAACTGTTGCTTGGGTTAGCAAGAGAACCAGACATGCCTTTGGGTTTTTGTGGCACTTCTGCAGCAAAATTGTTCTATTGTGGGACTTGTACCTTTGTTAAGATTTAGATAGCTGTGATCTCTGGAAGTAAGAAATACCCCCTCCGTCCTAGTACCCAGGCATAATTTTCAAATATCTTGGCCCAAGGTGATATTTGATTGGGGCTAAAATCTTGCATGCATTGGTGGGGGAGGCAACCAGCCACTAATTGAGATGGAATTAAATACAATTGTGCCTAGGAGGTGGGGGGTTACGGGACAAATCATTTTTGGGATTATGCCCTGCGAACTAGGACGGAGGGAGTAGTAAACATTAATTTTCTATATTGTACATATAGAATTTATTACACGAGCTTAATAATTGTGTAATCTGGAACTTGTGATTGCTTCTGTTTGGTGTTTGTTTTTGCTCGCCTTTTATATATCAGCTATCTCATCTTCAATCACTGCAGTGCAAGAATGTAATAAGCAAGCTTTGGAGGAGGATTGACAAAGAGGGCCATCAAATCATACCCAACATAGCTTCTTGGTGGCGACGGAATGAAAATCCCTCATCCAAAGGTGTGGCTGGCAGCACCCTTGACCTACAGAAAATTGAACTGCGAGTTGATGGATTCGAGTACGGCGGTGTAGCTGAGTTCATAGCGGACATGCAGCAGATGTTGAAAAGTGTGGTTCAACATTTCAGCTACAGACATGAGGTAATTTATATGTATATTATATTAATCTTATCAGCACAATAGTACATTTTTCTCCTGAAATGTGCCCATGAGTCAAACAGTCAGAACTACACGTTTTATTTATTTCTTGAGAATACGCCCACCTTTTATTTCGTAAGAGCTAGTTATTACTGATACATGATATGACTGAAATAGATTCATACACACTAATCATGCACACCTATGGATGTGGAGGTATTGTATGTGATTATAATCAATTTACGAAGACTGACGTGTAAAAAACCATTGGAAGATGCAGAGTTAGAGCCAACTTTTGGAAGTTTGAATTTATTCCTCTTGTTAACGTTTTTGAAGGGATTGCATATTATGATCTTAACTCATGTAAATTGCGACGTATGTACTTGTGTAATTGAATCTTACTTTGCTCCTTTGAAATGCAGGTCAGGGTAGAAGCGGAGACTCTTCATAACTTATTTTTCAACATAATGAAGATCGCCTTCCCAGACTCTGACTTCCAAGAGGTCAAGGACTCTATGTCGTTTGCAAATCCCGGCGGAGGGGCGAACAGCGCTGCCCTATCGGCAAAGCACTCAGGCCCGGCCATAAGCAGCGCCGTTCCACCACCACCACCGAAGCGGAGCAGCATGGCTCCGGCAGCGGCAAGCATAGCCAGCACGCATCGGTCGGCGAGGCTCCTAGCCGGGTCAAACCGGAGAGGCATTCTGGAGCAGGCAGCAGGGACCCAAACCTCGATATGGCAGGCCTATTACCACACCCCAGCGATTGTTCATTGTCAAGAAGAAGCGACAGGACAGGCTGAGGACCAGCATTGGGTCCCCGTCGAGTTCAGGCCGAGGACCGCTCTCCCCGCCGACCAACCCCGGACGGATGGGCCCAGCAGCGCCCTCCCCACGAGGCGCGAGGACGCCGTTCCAGAGGGACCCCCACCCGTCCCAGCAGTCCATGCCTGGGTGGGGCGCGCACTCGGACCGCGGAGGGAGCTCATCGCCCGGCATCGGGGACATCCACTGGGCCAAGCCTGCCAAGAGACAGCGCACAGACATCGGCAAGAGACGGCCGAGCCACATCTGATGTACATTCTCCAGCACCCCCTGACTGTCCCTACCTATACCTGTGTTGTGTGCTTACTGACGGCGGGCATGCGAAGAGAAGTGTGGGGTAGGAGTGTTTCTTCTTCCTTGTATGTTTGTTGGGTATTTATTTGTTTACTGTAAAGAGGGACTCCTTGGTATGTTGGTGGGTAGGGTAGCCATGTCAAAAGGAACAGTGAAAATGAAAAGCCAGCTTTAATAATTGTCCTTTGTTGTATGTTTACCATAAGCAATTTGGTTATCTGATTAATCTGATTATGCTGCCTGGAAGTGAAAATTCTGTTTGAAGCAGAGGATGGTAAGCATGGCACCTGATGGTTTTGTTGGAAATACTGAAGATATATGTCACAGTTACATGTGCATATGTATGTCTGATCATGCATGCATAATAATTACATTCCACCCAAATTATTTCTTTACCACATCCTCCGTATATGGGTTTACAAGGCTCGGTTATCTTGTCTTGAAGCAAACTTGTTAGTGCTGAACAAGTTTATCGAGAAAATATAAGATTTATGGCACCAATCACTAACATATCGAAGTATATATATTTGCATAAGCCTGTTAATTAATTGTCTCTGTTGTATGTTTCTATAAGCAAGTTTTAACCTGAATTTGTGTTGAAAGCAGAGGATGACAACGGTAGATGAGTTTGTTGGTAATACTAACGCATGTCTGATCATGTGCACAATTTGTGTCTGATCATTCATGCATAATAATAATAATCATTATGCTCATCTGGAGCTCAAATGGTACATATATATGTATATTCCACCCAAGTTGTTTCTTCACTACGTAGTATGGTCTCAAACAGTTCTGTATAGTATTCCTCTGAAGATGGTTGGCATCGATCAGATCCTGAATGCCTTCTCGATGCTCTCCCGGCGAGCGCCGACGGTCTTGTAGACGCGCATGAAGTCACGGAACGCGATGCTGCGGTACCTGGCCGGTCTCCCCTCGCCGACGAGCTCCCTGGCGGGCCCCACCACGCAGTCCATGGTGGGCATGATGAAGGCCGCCACCGACGTCCTGGTGACGGTGGCGTTGGCGACGGCGCGGTGCTCCACGCTCCGGAGCAGCCCGTTGGTGGCGATCTCCAGCTGGTGGCCGAAGTTGACGACGAGGGCGCCGGGCACGGGCTCCACGTCGATCCACCCGCCTCCGGGACACGACACCTGGAGCCCGCACACGTGGCCGGGCTGGAGGAGCACGGTGATGAGGTTCCGGTCGCAGTGCGGCGGCAGGCCGAGGGTGAGGCCCGGGTCCGGGCACGGCGGGTAGTGGTTGGCGTTCACGATCACCTCGCCGCCGCTCAGGTCGCCCTCGAAGTAGTCGGGCGGGAGCCCCACGCCCTCGCAGAGCAGCCGGAGGAGCTCCATGCCGACGCTACGTGCCGGGACGATGAACTCCTCCAGGGCGGGCGCGAGCCCCGCGGGCTTCTCCGGCCACCCGGGCTTGGTAAGCTCGACGGGGTGGCAGGCGAGCCGGAGGCAGTCGCGCCAGTAGCTCTCGCCGGCGCCGGACTCGTACATGGTGCTGGAGAAGAGCCGGTTGGTCCGGTCCGTGTCCTCCGAGTAGAGCGCCGCCTTGTCCGCCGCGGGCAGGCGGAAGAACTCGCCGCACGCCGCCTCCAGCTCCCGCATGGCCCGCTCCGGCACGCCGTGGTTGATCACCTGGAAGAAGCCGAGCTCCTTGCCGGCGCGGAGCACGGCGGTGCGGACCTCGTCCCGGCTGCCGGAGAGGTCGATGACGGGCAGCGACACCGGTGCCGCGGACGTCGCCGGCCGCAGCTCCGGTGGCAGGTGGAACCGCTACGGGACAGTCTTGTGCGACGCCGCCGCCGAGGACAGCAGCTTCTCCATTATGTTGCCACACCACTGTCACCAGTTTCCGGCCTCCAAGAGATCAGTGAGTCGTTGGGATAGCGCCATAAATAAGCTTCTGTGATCAGGCTCTGAGCTGTATGTCCATGGCGGCAAGCGACGTTTCACTCCACTTAGCTGAGCTGCATGCACCCCCTGGGTTGTCGATGGCGGCAAGCAACGTCTCACTACACCGTGCGTGTCGTCCGCGTGTTGCTCGCGCGCGCGCCAAATTGGCAAGTGTGTCCGCCATTGCCGATTGCTTCCGAAACCGGGCCTCCGTTCTTCTCTAGGAAAATCGGTAGCAAAACGGAATGGATGGATGGACGTGTGATAGAGTGTAGGTGCAACGGCAGGCAACGCTACCTGCACACGCCTGCTTTGTCTCCAACAATGGCGTTGCCAGAATTAGACCGACTGGTACAGAGCGGCCGGCAGCTGATAAGTGAGCAATATATCCTGTTGCGTGCAGACGACGATCGGTCGGTTACTCACGAATTCACGATCGATGAGTGAATTGCTGTCTAATTTTGAACTACCACTATCCTGTTGCGCGCCTCGGAGTAGTATTGTACGGAGTAGTTCTCTTCTTCATTCGGAGTAATCTGGACTTCTGGAGCTTCGAACTAGAGGCCGACTGGCCGAGCTACAACGAGCCGTTTATTTTAAAAATACCGATAATTTAATTTTGAACTTTCAGAAAAATCTGAATTTTCCCGATGTAGACAATGCTGTATTAAAATAATTCATATTCTAGGCAACACAAAAATATAAAAATCTGACAAATTTGGAATAGTTGAAATTTTCCATTGTTCACTATTTTCAAACTTTAGAATTTCTCACTTTTGTGCAGCCCAAAATACAAGTAATTTCTAGTTGAGATTTTACACGTTGGTAGAATACAACATTGGCAACATCATTTTTTTTGTCATATTTTTTCTAACTTCCAGATAAGATTGCCAAATTTTTGGAAAATAGCTCCCCATAGGGTGGGCTCCATTTGTCCAAGCTATATACCCGCAAAAATTGCTTTCCATAGATAATCAAATGTTTTTTACAAGAACATCTGGCCGCAAATCCATCTTTTACTTTTTTTTTAGAGGAAAGAAGGTGCCTCTGTACTTATGAACTTATGAATATCAACAGAGTTTATCCCAACTTCATAGATGCATATAATTTCGACTTCGAGCAACCAAAATCCGACGACCATGGAGATGGCGACGATGACAACGAACAATAAACCTGGGAAGTGAGCCCCACTCCTGAAGTTGGAACCAGCATGTGCAGACCTACAACAGCGGAAGTCGGATCGGGCGACTCGGATGATAAAATCCTACTCGTCAACCAGTTTCTGAAGAAAGTCAGGAAAATCGTCATAAAAATGCCCGAGTCGCGGCTACGCAACCCGCAAAAAAACAATTGCCTCCCCAAGTTAGCAAAAGAAAAGCACGGGAGCTGGAGAAGGAGAAGCAACGCGCATGACGAATGGAGAGGCCGATGTGGCACCGCCTGCCCCGTCGCCACGCAATTCCCCAGGGGAACAACCTTGGCGCCATCTAAGCCTTCATGCAAGAAGGCCGTTGGTGCTCTAGCACAGAGGAAGGCGGATTTTGCCCATACATCTTCCTCGTCCGACTCAATGGAATGAGAAGGCTGGGTAAAACAGTTTTCCTTCTTCTTGCCTTTCTCTTATATGTGATTATTGTTGAACTGCATATTTACTCATTGTGGCATTTGTTTGTAGGGTCATGACCTCCTCGTCGAGTCAGAAGTCACACAACTGGTCATCTCCACAAAGATCTCGAAAGTGGACACACCGTTTGAAAGCCATGGAGCGAATCGTCAGCCGCAGCCGGCTGGAACCGAAGAAAGTGGTCCTTCTGACGATGTTAAGACACAGGAGGCGACCTCAGAGGCGCCAGCCTCAGAAGCTGCAAATCCATAGCAGGATTCAGTAACTCTTGACTCTGATATGCCCCAGGTAAATTCGAGCAGCCAGTGAAAGCAGCTTCAGAAGCTACTTGCACAAAGATGGCCGCGAAGGCGAGAGAGCAAGATAATAACACCGAAACCCTCGCCATCAGCAACTGCAGATAATCAGCCGCCACCTATACGAAGCTTCGAGCAGATAAGCCAACAACAGCTTAGACAAAAGCACCCGGAGAACCGTTGTGAATGAAGAAATCCTCCAGATTAAACTGACACAAAAGGTACTCATTTTCCTACTCGTTATAGATAACGAATTTTTCGTATGTAGGGTCATAGATAATAAGATAGAAACGATTTAGATGTCCTCGCAGGCTCTCCTAGTTACCGAATGAGGAAGAGACTAGGCCACTGGGAATTCGATGCACTCTTTGCTCGATGCCACTCGATCGGTTAGCTAGCCGTTAGTTGTGCCGCTGTCTGAAGCCGACACCTGTTGGGCTAAATACATAAGCAGACCAAGCAAGCGAGCGACGTCTGTCGTCCTATCACTCCACTAAGCTGAGCTGAGCTAATCTGATCTGATCTAAACCGCCGAGGATATCCTGTCTGTCCGTTTTTCCAGAATTGCGCCAGGCAGCAGCACGGCCGTCCAAAGTGCTCGCTGTCTCCGCGCCACTACCAGGATCGGAGCAAACTGCTTTCAGAACCAGAGAGCAGCTGGATCTCTCTCTCTCTCTTCCAACCGCCGCTGCCGTCTGGACTTATTTCTCATGGCGTTATCCATGGCGGCAAGCAAGCGAGCGTGCAAGCAACGTCTCTGTCGAGCAAGTGAGCTGTGACGGTCAGCACGTCGCTGCAAGAGATATCTTGTCGTCCGCGTGTCCGCCCGCTTTCTGCATCTGCGTTTCTGCACGTGGCAATTGTACATGGCCGGACGCCGTTATGATCGAGAAATCTGTTTTCACTCACATGTGCACCCACTATTTAAAATCGCATTTCAAAAAATCCAAATAAAAATTTCAGGATTATATCTAAACATTCTATATTCGCACAAAGTTTTCTTGAAAAAGACGTTTTTATAAAAAAGAGAAATTCTGGTGCTCCAAAATGAGGGAGGCCGAAACCGGAGCACATTTGTTATTCAAGTACCGCTACACTCCAAGGATTTGTAATGGGCTACTGTCTTGGCTTGGCCTCTCATCGATTGACACATCGCTTTGGGCATCTTTCACTTCGGTCAAGCTTTAGACAACGATTGTAACCCTGCTAGGGCTTAATATACTCTCTTTTCATCTAAAAAAAAAAGTAGTGGTGGGACTCGGTCATCTTCACCAGCGGAATTAGGAGGAAATCTTTGGCCTCTCTCATAATGCTCTTCTTTTGGGAGATATGAAACGAGCAAAACACATGGGTTTTCTAAAAAGTTCCAACGGTGGTTACATCGCAAGTCAAACCGAGGCGGCTTTATGGAGCATGGCGGGGGCAAAGCATTTGAGATCAATCATGCAACGAGAGTAGTCGTTTTGTTCTAGGTCTTTTCTTGGCCTTGGTTGCCTTGATTTGGCCTTTTAACCTTATGCTCACTTGTCATGTAACACTCTAAACTCCTTCTTAATTAATAAGATGTGGCAAATCTTTTGTCAACGTTTCAAAAAAAAGAAGACTTTTCACAAGATACTTTTTTTTGTCTTTCTTACGCCGTCCACAAAACATGTTTTTTTTCGCGAAACTTTATGTGCGGACATAGAATGTTTGTCCAACGAGTGCATCTAAACCCACGAGTCAAAACACACTGTGTCCGTTATAATTGCCCGTCGTTATGATATCAACCGTGTAAATTTAGTCATAAAAAATCTGATCATTTGGACCAAAAGAAAAACAACGAATACACGGTACGCAGACACAATGCCACCATACGTACGTACTAGACGCGTAGTGAAGACCGAAGCCGTTGTGAGAACAGATCAATTACAACCCACATGTCAAATCGAATGACAGGAAGCGTTTGGTATCACCGATGGATCGATCGAGACCAGCCCGGCCAAGATCGATGGAGCTGAGGAGGGAATCTCTTAGACTACGCCGCTACTGCATGCATATACTCCTCTTGTCCTTTACGCTAAGTTAATCCACGCATCTTAATTAGGACGTCCTACATATATAGACTGAAGGTTTCCTCGGACGTTCTCTGTCAAAAACCATGATATTTCCTCCGACGAGCACCGTCTGCTGTGACACGTCGGCGCAACGGACGGCGCAGATGCTTCCACGTCGACGGTTGCACTCTCGCTCACGCCAAAATGTTCCCAACTGCCAACAAACTTAGCTAGCCTCATTCATCATGCACGTACACGTGAAACGTTGGCACGTACGTTGCTTGTTTATAAATACCACATCTGCCACACACCCACACGCATCTGACACCTGAGATCGATGGAGCTGCTGTGCAACGCCCCGGCGCACGCCGCCGTGCCGGACAGGTACGTCTTCCCGCCGGAGAAGCGCGCCGCCATGCAGCTCGACGGCAACAGCCTCCACGACGACGGCGTCTCCCTCCCCGTCGTCGACCTCCACCGGGAAGCCCTCGCCGGCGACAACAGCCTCCGCCGCCGCGTTGCCGCCGAGATCGTCCGGGCCGGCAAGGAGTTCGGCTTCTTCCAGGCACGTAACGCGCACCTCGTTAACTGACTCTGCACTTCACTTGCTCGACTCTGAAGTTCAGATCAGGATTTTGCATCGTCTCGGTCCGAGATTTTTACAATCCCAGTTATTTTGGAGTGATGCGTTTATAGCGAGTCACGCCGGGGAAAAATCTGATTTTTTTTACGAAGAGAAATTTAATTTCTATTATTTGAGACATCGTACCGCTTGATCCAATAAGAAAGAATAACTTGATCTAAGAAGTAGGCCATACCAACATAGTTCATCTTTGTGGAACAATACTTCTCTAATTAACATATTAGTAATTTGTTCAAACCAAAATTTCTTGTCTGACCTTCGGAAGTTCTGATCAGGGTTTTGATCCGTAATTTGGCTATATTGGTTGGATCCGAAATGAATCTCTCGGCAAAATATATGTTCCCAAAAACGAATAATGCAATCTACCGACTAAGTAGGTGTTATCTACTCCCTCCGTTCGGAAAAGGATGACTTCTATTTGTCCAAATACGGATGTATCTAGACATGTTACAAGTATAGATACATCCGCATTTGGACAAATGGAAGTCATTCTTTTCCGAACGGAGGGAGTAATTAGTATACCATGAATTTGACAACTTTCAAGTTCTCTAGTACATAGTTATTCGTCTGGAAGAACCGAAATTCAATGTCTTGGCTCATTAACTCCATAATCCTGCGTGCAGGTGGTAAACCACGGCGTGGGGGAGGACGTGGTGAGGGGGTTCCGTGACGTGGCGGCGGAGTTAATGAGCCACCAAACAAACAAAACGTGATGCACGAAACGGCGCGCTCGTTCGTTCGGGAAGGAAAAACAAAACAAGATAAATTCTCCTGACCCCGCCAGCTAGCCCGGCCGTTTCGAACCTGCAATTAACAGAGTTTGTTAGGTTAATTAATTAATGGGATGAATCTATCGAGTCCGACGTGTGCACCTACTCTACTAGAATTAAGATTACAGAGAAAAAAGAATAAGCAGCTCTTTAATTTCGTACATTTCCTTTCTTTTCCGTTCGTTTTGCCTCTCATTCCTTTTCCGCCTCAATGCATGCATGCTACTCTTCTTTGACCCATGAAGATTACGCAAATGAAATAAAAGAAAAACCTAAACTGTAAATTACCGTAAATGAAAAAAATAAATAAATCCTAAACAGTACGTACATCATGTCTTAGTTTTTTACCTTTCTACCGGCCACCCGTTAATTAACTGGCCTTGCCCTAGACGAATATGGGTCGAGGTCGTCTGCTCGCCTTCGTTCGCGATTCCCCAGGCAGCCTGGCGCCTCCCCCCGTCCTGACGAAGCTAAAAACCCTAAAATATCGATCACAGCCAAGAGAGCCGGCGACGGGCCAGATGAAGGTTCCAAGAAGGGGGGATGCTGCACATGGGTGACCCGCCGCCATCGGGATTTTGTGAGATAATAGCGTAAAACTACCACTTTTCATGCAAAATTTACCGATTGGTACCATTCGACGCAAAAATCGCATTTACATACCACATTTTGCCGAGATTTTTTCATAAAGCCCAAATCACCGTCTGATGCGATTTAGACGGCCGTTTGACATGGATGGCCCACATGTAAGCTGACGTGGCAAGTAGACCCCACTTGTCAGTCTAGTTAAAAATTAGAAAGAATTTTTCGGTGAGTTGTACAGTGGGGCCCACTTATCAGGTTAAATACAACAAAATAAAAAATATATCTTTCAAAAAAGAAAACACAACCCACCCAAAGAGGAGGCTAGCCGAGGCGTGCATTCCAGCCAGCCAGCTCCGGCCGTGTAGTGCGGCCATGGGGAGCTACGCTGGATACCTGCTCCGGCCATGGGGAACTTGTTTTAGGGTTTGTTTCACTCCGTTTGGGGCTTTTTCGGCCCAATACTCATCGTGCGACTTCTTTATTTCATGTGCCTCATCTTCGTAATGTGTCATTATTTTATGCATGAAATGATAGATATTACCCGACATTTCATGCGCCGGGTCGTCCTCATGGCTGTGAGCTAGGATTCCTTGATGTCCAAAAATTCTCGACTCTTATGTTTTTCACGACTTGCACGGTTTTTTTTTTAAAATTCTTATTTGTTTTCTGTTTGTCGGTTTCTCGCCTATTTTTAGCGGCAATTGATACGTCTCAAACGTATCTATAATTTCTGATGTTCCATGTTGATATTATACCAATTGTTACATGTTTTACATACACTTCATAGCATTTTTATGCATTTTCTGGGACTAACCTATTAACAAGATGTCACAGTGCCAGTTCATGTTTTCTGCTGCTTTTGTATTTCAGAAAAGCTAGTCTGGAAATATTCTCGGAATTGGACAAAACCTGGACAGGACCTCCTATTTTTCCAACACATACACGGAAGTCCAAAGGAGAGACAGAGGCGACCGAGGAGGGCGCCACACCCTAGGGCGGCGCGGCCCCCCCTCCAACCGCGTCGTGGAGGGGTGTGGGCCCCTCGGGTCGCTCCAGCCGCCGCCCTTTCGCCTATATATTGCCTCCACGGTGAAAACCCTAAAAGGATCGACGATTTCTCCAGAAGAGTTCCGTAGCTCCGCCGCCACCAAAAACCCTAATTCGGGGGGACAGAAGTCTCTGTTTCGGCACCCTGCCGGGACGGGGAATCGCCCCCGGAACCATCTCCATCGACACCACCGCCATCTTCATCGCCGTTGCTGCCTCCCATGATGAGGAGGGAGTAGTTCTTCATCGGGGCTGAGGGCTCTACCGGTAGCTATGTGGTTTATCTCTCTCTCCCATGGTGTGATCTTTATGTGATCATGAGCTTTGTAATCTAGTTGAATCCATATATGTTACTCTTCATTATCTTATATGCTACTTGAGTGGTTTTATTAATGTAAACTCCGGAGTCACCTTTGTCCCACGGTGCGAAGTTGACAGTGTGCGCACCGTGTGTGGCTCTTAGGCTAAAGATTACAGGAATACTTATCATGAGTTATTATTTGTGTTGGATGTCTCTATGAAATTGTGGTGTTTGTCTAGTACTATTTAGGATGCTCAAGTTGACAGTGTAGGGTTCCCTAGATGTGGAATGCGACTTTAAGGTGTGCTTTTATAGCCCTACGCAGTGGATTGGTGTTCGTTATCCAACGAGAGAATAATTCAGAGTAGCATAGTGAAGAAGAAATATCTATGTATTCAATTATATTATTATTATTGAGAGTATCCACTAGTGAAAGTATGATCCCTAGGCCTTATTTCCAAGCATTGAAACACCGTTTACTCTCATTTTGTCTCATGTTTGCTTGCTGCCATTTTTATTTCAGATTGCAATTATTACTTATAATCATCCATATCACTCGTATTTTAATATCTCTTCGCCGAACTAGTGCACCTATACACCTGACAAGTGTATTGGGTGTGTTGGGGACACAAGAGATTTCTTGTATCTTAATTGCAGGGTTGCTTGAGAGGGATATCTTTGACCTCTACCTCACTGAGTTCGATAAACCTTGGGTGATTCACTTCAGGGAAACTTGCTGCTGTTCTACAAAACTCTGCACTTGGAGGCCCAACACTGTCTACAAGAATAGAAGCGTGCGTAGACATCAGCAATCACACAATATTACGTTCTGGGGAGAATAAAAACTGTCTGGGATTCAATTAGAATTGATGGAGCTATCCCCGCTCATTTTTGTCGCGTGTTTTGTGGTCAAATCTCATTCCGAGCTCTAGACCACACACACGCACGCACGCACGCACGCACGCACGCACGCACGCACGCACGCGCACACACACACACACACACACACACACACAGTCGATGGCACCGCCCCATGATCCCTCTCCGTCACCTCGACTAACCGCCGGAGGAGAGCTGCAGGCCCCGTCCTTCACCGATGCTATCTTCTTACTGCCGGTGGCAGCGGGATCGGCGCCAGTACTACCCTTCCTCGCCTCCTCAAACTTCACAGCGCCGAGATCCCTTTCCCCATCTCCTTCTACTCTCCGTAAGCGCCTGGTATCCGACATGCTCACTGGGAACCGCGTGTGAGAAAACTCTCCATTCCACACTTAGAACCAAACCATGCTCCCGACCAGAGAGGCTAAAACCCTCACAACCATGGCTTCGCGCGTGTGGCCGTCGCCGGCAACCAGAGACGTCCACGAGATGGAGGAGATGTCGATCACCATCCTCTTCTTCACCACAACAGCGCCTCGCCACGGAAAAAGACAAGAAAGTTCTGACACGAAATGAGCTGAATGCCTGAATCATCTTGTACCAAAATGATTCATCGACCACCGATGCTTATGAAAATCGGGCTTGTTTTAGGGTTTGTTTCAATCCGTTTGGGGCTTTTTTTGGCCCAATACTCGTTGTGGGACTTCTTTATTTCATGTGCCACATCTTCATAATGCGTCATTATTTTAGGCATGAAATGATAGATTTCACTTACCATTTCATGCGTCGTGTCATCGTTTAATGTTTGATAATTCTCAACAGTTAAATTTTCCACGACTTGCACGGTTTTGCAAATTCTCGGCCGTTTTCTGTTAGTCGGCTTCTAGCCTATTTTTAGCGGCTGTCACACAATTTTACGTTCTCGAGATAAGAGATTCAGTTAGAATTGATGGAGCTGTTCCCGCTCGTTTTGTCGTGTGTTTTGTGGTCCTTATTTTAATGCGGCTTAATGTAAACTAGCAGTAGACGACATGATGCGGACTGTGATGGCCGCGCCATCATAGGCTAATTCATGCTAGGCGAGAGTTAACGTGTCATTTCATGTGTCGCCTCGGTGTCGCGCGAATTCGGGTTTTTATTTTAGGCTCCGCATGGTTATTTAAATATTAGTTTATGTGCCATGTTGCACGTCCTTTTCTTTATGTTAGTGATAGTTATTGACCATCATTTCATGTTTTCTTTTATCTCCAAGTGGTACGTTTTATACATGAAATGATACTCTAGTGGGGTTTGGTCACACAAAAAATTGGCCGAAACTACATTGGCCAAGCAAAAATGGCCCCAAACCAACTTCAAGTTTGAATGAACGCACGCGCATATGCGCCCGCCAACCAAAAGGTGCCACCGGACTGTCGCCTCCTGCACGGATTGCACTCGAACCCTGTTAGGGCTCAAGTGCCACCGCCACCCACATGCCTTGAGTGCCTCGCCCCCATCCGTGCATGGCAGAGGACCACGACACATATGGGGTGGACCCATCATTGACTCACCCATGTGGGACCGGATTGTTTGAGCACGAGACCGCCACTCGTTATTTGCCGACGAGCCACGGAGGAGCTCCCCCTCTCCCACTTCCCCGAGTCGTGGCCGAGCCTGCAGGACGCGCTATGTGAGTCTGCGATGGACGCTGACACTGGTGTCGCTTGGGACGAGCTAATGGCCGATATATATGAGGTGGCACCGCTGCTGCCAACGACATCATCAATGTTGTTGTTTCTCATTGTTGATTCTGACGGCGACTAGATTCCCTAGTTTAGGTTTGAATTTCTGTTAAGTTCATTGTAGTGTTTTAGCAGATGTAATTTTATGTTGCAGATTGAATTTGGACTATCTCCCCTAGTAGCAGGGTTAATTCTGACGACCAGATTCTCCCCAAGTATAATTAGTTTGACTAAGTTATTATTATTTGCAAAAAAGGGCCCAACTGGACATGTGTGTGTCTGTTTGGGGGGCGCCGTTCGGTGCGCCGGGTGGGAACTTATTCGCCGCCCACTAAAAAGACAAACTGAGGACACTACCTGAGGGCGCCGTTGGAGTTATCCTGATTTTGTCATGTGTTTTGTGGTCCCTTATTTTAATGTGGCTTAATGTAAAATATGGCCGTGCCATCGTAGGCTAATTCACTGAAGGTGAGAGTTAACCCGTCATTTCATGTGTCATCTCGGTGTCGCGCGATTTTGGGTTCTTATTTTATGCCCGACATGGTTATTTAAATATTAGTTTATGTGCCATGTCGCACGTCCTTTTCTTTATGTTAGTGACAATTATTGACCATCATTTCATGTTTTCTTTTATCTCCAACTGGTACTTTTTATGCATGAAATGATACTCCAGTGGGGTTTGGTCGCACAAAAAATTGGCCGCCACTACCTTAGCCAAGAGAAAATGCCCCAAACCAACCCCAAGTTTGAATGAACGCATGCGAATATGCGTCCGCCAACCAAAAGGTGCCACCGGACTGCCGCCTCATGCATGGGTTGCACTTGAACCCTTTTAGGGCTCAAGTGCCATGATAAGGATCAACGTGATCCAAAAGGGTTTTTAGGCCCGATCTTTCACGGCGAACCAAAAACAGCAGCAAGATAACTTCGATCGGTGAATAGATGAATCTACTCCACGATACGCAAAACAGACTCAAAGAATCAGCAATCAAAACTGACAATACCTCGATCTCGGATCCCCAACATGGGTGAACCTCACGACACAACTTTAATATCCAAAATTCTGAACCCCTTACAAGGCCGGCGGCCTGACCCTTTTATATGGGTGACTCCAAAAACCCTAAAACGTGACACCTCAAAGCAGAACTGTCCAATCTTCAGAATATATGGAGGTGGTGCGATGTTGGGAATCACGGCCACTGGTGCAATGGTAGAAATAGGTATCCTCCCCTCATCATCCCCCCCAACTTGAATGGAAACCGTCCTCGGTTTCAGCTGGACACTTTGACCCTTCTTCTTCACAGCCACGACATTCACTTGGATATCCTTGTCACACATAGGTTGCAGCACATGACGCTTCCCGTTATGCCACAAGGAATAAACATTGGTACGACCATTATGAGTAGAATGTCGGTCAAACTGCCACGGTCGGCCTAACAGCACGTGACATGCATCCAGAGGCAGCACATCACAGACCACCGTGTCCTCATAATCACCTACACAATGTGGCTGCGGATGCTTCCATGTAGGTAAAGACAACGAATCAACCAAGGCCTTGCTGACAATATTGGTGTAGCTGCCACCATCCACAATCAGCTTGCAATTGGTATCCTTGACAGTGCATTGGGTTTGAAAAATATTCCAGCGCTGCCCTTGTCCCTCTATGCGGTCTTCTGGCACTCGCTGCACCATCAAACTCTTGCAATTAGGAGCAGCGTCCTCAGGATACACGTCAACTATGTTGTCATCAGATTTCTCACTAGATGGCGCTTCAGTTTTCTCATCATCGCTAGCAGAAATATAGCCATCTTGTGTGAGCATCACCCTCTTAGCATTAGGGCATTCACGCCTCATGTGTCCTCGGCCTCCACAAGTAAAACACTCAATATGAGCGGTGGACTGCGCACTAGAAGCAGCTTTGGACACTCCAGATTTGGGCACCTCGAGAGAAATATTATTGGAGCGTGTAGACGGTGCCGGCTTAGTACTATAACCAGCAGCTTCGCCATTGGAACGACGCCATGTAGGAGCAGGGACTGTAGCTTGGCGACGTTTGATTTGTTGCTCCGCACGCTCAGCTTGGTGCACAAGGTCCTGAATATCATAATAGAGAACCATCTCCACCCGATCTTGCACCTCAATATTCAGACCATAAAAGAACCGAGACATAGTGGCCTCCGGGTCTTCACGTGTTCCTGTACGTATCATGAGCAACTCCATCTCCTTATAATATTCATTCACTGATTTTTTACCTTGAGTGAGCCGCTGCAACTTATTGTGCAAATCCCTCTTATAGTGCTCAGGAACAAAACGACGTCGCATGATCTCCTTCATACCTGTCCACGTCGTTGGCCTTGTACGCATACGCAGAATTTGACTCCACCAAATCAGCACATAACCGGTGAATTCAACTGCAGCAAGTTGGAGTCTCTTCTCCTCAGCATAATTGTGGGAAGCAAAAATCTGATCCATACGCATCTCCCACTCCAGATAATCCTCAGGGCCGCGGTCACCGGAGAACGGAGGGATGGATAATTTGATACGTCCCAAACCACCGTCATCAGCGGGAACACGAAGAGCATGACCTACACGGTCACGTGCTTGTGGCTGCACCGGACGAACACCAAACGCACGTGGTGGTGGTGCATTATTAGCGTCATCCGCGAGTTCATCATTATTGGGTGCCACAAGTCGACGATCGTGATTTTCAGCAGCGCGGCGTTGCAACACGTCGTCAGACTGTGCAGCAGGAAGAGACGGCAGGGATGCATGGACAGGAGCATCGCCCAAAGCATCAATCCGTGTAGCCAACTGTGCAATTTGCGCCGTCAACGCCTCATGACTCTGCCGAATATAATCGCAGGTACTATAAAAACCAGCCCGGACTTTGGGAGCTAAATCTTCAGCGAAGGTTGGTGGTACAAGCTTAGGCAGCTCCTTCGGTTGACCTCCTCTAGCAGCAGCAGCGGATTCAGCATCGTCCGACATCGTCGTCACAGCAAATTCAGCAGAGCACAGGAAACAGCAGATAAATCTCAGCAAGAAATCGCCGTGAGAAACCCGACGAATCTGATACCAAGATGATAAGGATCAACGTGATCCAAAAGGGTTTTTAGGCCCGATCTTTCACGGCGAACCAAAAACAGCAGCAAGATAACTTCGATCGGTGAATAGATGAATCTACTCCACGATACGCAAAACAGACTCAAAGAATCAGCAATCAAAACTGACAATACCTCGATCTCGGATCCCCAACATGGGTGAACCTCACGACACAACTTTAATATCCAAAATTCTGAACCCCTTACAAGGCCGGCGGCCTGACCCTTTTATATGGGTGACCCCAAAAACCCTAAAACGTGACTCAAACCCGCGGATCGGATAATCCGATTCTCACTCGAACCGGATAATCCGGTGACTCAAAACCTAACTCGGTTGGACATGCCCAAACCGAACCTAACACAAAACTCACGGATCGGATAATCCGATCACACTTGAACCGGATAATCCGACTGACTCCAGTACGTCTTCGAGACTTATTTTACGCTGGTCGGATAATCCGATGCAAAAGTTGATCGGATATTCCGACTATCTTCAGTAGCTCGGAGGAGTCCGGAAGTTGGGCTTCACCTCATCCTCGATAGGAACCTCAAAGCAGAACTGTCCAATCTTCAGAATATATGGAGGTGGTGCGATGTTGGGAATCACGGCCACTGGTGCAATGGTAGAAATAGGTATCCTCCCCTCATCATGCCACCACCACCCACATGCCTTGAGTGCCTCGCTCCCATCCGCGCATGGCAGGTGACCACGACACATATGAGGTGAGCCCGTCGTGGACTCACCCAAGTGTGACGGGATTTTTTGAGACAGAGACCATGCATGCGCCACTCCTTATTTGCCGACGAGCCACAGAGGAGCCCCTCCCCCCTCGAGTTGTGGCCGAGCCCGTAGGACACGCTCCGTGAGTCTGTGGTGGTCGCCGATGATGGTATCGATTGGGGCGAGCTAATGGCCTAAATGAGGTGCCACCACCGCTGTCAACGACATCATCAATGTTGTTGTCTATCGTTGTTGCTTCTGACGGCGACTAGATTCCCTAGTTAATTAGGCTTAAATTTCTTTTAAGTTCATTTTAGTGTTTTAGCTAATGGAATTTCATGTTGTAGTTTTAATTTGGACAATCTCCCCCCTGTAGCAGGGTTAATTCTGACTAGATTCTCCCCGAGTATAGTTAGTTTGACTAAGTTATTTTTATTTGGAAAAAAGGGCCCAATCGGACATATGTATGTCCGTTTGGGGGTGTCGTTCGGTGCGCCGGGTAGAAACTTGTCCGCCGCCCACTAAAAGGACAAACTGTGGACACCATTTGAGGGCGCCATTGGAGTTATCCTAAGTTTTTGTTTGGTGAATTAGAGGCAAATTAATTAATCAATTGTTGAGAGAGAAAGAGAAAACTTGTCTACCAGCGAAATTGAAAAGAAGAGAAAAGAAAGCCATAGCAAGCCCCTCGATCGATTTCAACCAAGGACGTAAGGCACGATGCATGCATGCATGTACGTGACTGGCATATTATATATATGCGCATGCATACTCGAAATATTTAATTGGATATGCCCTCACACCTTCACAACTCACAAGTGTCGTGCCGTGTGGACGATCAGCGGTGGATTTATTATTTTTTCTACTAGGATCTGTAGGTTGCATCTGCAGCAATAATAAACATTGTAATTTATGTGTATTTGATCTCAATGTTGATATTTTTCATACACATTTAGTCAATTTATTTTAAAAATTGACCTTATTAGAATAACGAGGTGGCAGTTGGCGATGTTCAGGGTGAACGAATTCGATTTTAGTAAGGTTAGAAGCGACATGGTATGTCAAAGGCGTCTTGGGACTCCAAAAGAGGAAGATAATCATGGTCCACATAATGTAGTTCACTTTTGTAAGGAATTTTCAGTGTATTCCCGCTAATTATTGTTTTTTGCATTTTCGTACCGGTCCCCTTGGGCTAAGGAGAGGTGTAGCAGAAAATTCACCATTTTTGCGTTCTTCCGCCTATTTTTTTTAAGCTATATCTAAAATTTGTAGGGACTTCTCACCTATTTGTTTGGGTGGTCAGTTTAAAATGACAAAAGGTGACCGGAATTGGGTCAGAATTTTCACGCGTCAACGGCGGTGGACACATGAAATGATGGCCGGGTGAGAACCGTCATCTAGTATAAAACAAGGAGGCTAGTAACCCCTCGTGGCGGTGAAATGATACATGAAATGAGAAGGTAATAATTGTTCTTGCCGGACGGATCTCTCCCGGTCAACTGAGGTTGGTAGGTAGCTTTCGGGCAACAAAATCACAACCTCTCGTCGTGTTCTCATGGATAACGACTCCTTATTAGCGGACTCCCTTCGCGATGATGCGCAATCGCTCGGAGAAGAAAGAATATTAAGGTTTGTGGGTGACATTGTGGCTTTATTTTTCTCGGATGAGGGTCATTGGTGGGTTAGTTAGCGTCAACAAGAAAGGAAAATTCGACGCCAAGAAAGTAATCAGTTTTTTTTTTCTCAAAGAGCATGTAGATTGCAGTGCAGTTGTTAATTTAGAGGATAGGCAGTGTACATTTCATTTACGCTAGTCCATTGGCATGGATGCATACAAGACGGTTGGCTGGCCAGCGGATGCTAACAAGGAAAAGGAAGGCCCAGCTCGTTGCTGCTTCCAGCCCAAGAACAACAATCAGTGGACAGCCAAACTCTTGCCTAGCGTGAGGCGAACCGGTGGGAATCCGGCCTAGTTTTAGGCGGGCCGTTGAAAAACCAGCCTAGCTTTGGGCGAACCGGCATTCTGAAATATTCGCGAAGTTTTGGTCATTTTCTGCCTAACTATGGACACGTGTCAGCCCCTTATGGTGCCTGCCTATTGCTTTGGCCAGGCAGTCGAGGTCGCCTGGTGATACCGCCTGCTTCCGCATGCACGCCCCTCGCTAGCTGCCTTGGGCCTGGTTGCTCAGTGGTGGGCCTGCTCGATCGATCTGCCTTGGGCCTGGTTGCTCAAAGAGGGACTCCTTTCGTAAGAGCTAGTTATTACTGATACATGATATTACTGATACATTGTAGGGACTCCGGAGCAGCCCGTTGGTGGCGATCTCCAGCTGGTGGCCGAAGTTGACGACGAGGGCGCCGGGCACGGGCTCCACGTCGATCCACCCGCCGCCGGGACACGACACCTGGAGCCCGCACACGTGGCCGGGCTGGAGGAGCACGGTGATGAGGTTCCGGTCGCAGTGCGGCGGCAGGCCGAGGGTGAGGCCCGGCTCCGGGCACGGCGGGTAGTGGTTGACGTTCACGATCACCTCGCCGCCGCTCAGGTCGCCCTCGAAGTAGTCGGGCCGGAGCCCCACGCCCTCGCAGAGCAGCCGGAGGAGCTCCATGCCGACGCTACGTGCCGGGACGATGAACTCCTCCAGGGCGGGCGCGAGCCCCGCGGGCTTCTCCGGCCACCCGGGCTTGGTAAGCTCGACGGGGTGGCAGGCGAGCCGGAGGCAGTCGCGCCAGTAGCTCTCGCCGGCGCCGGACTCGTACATGGTGCTGGAGAAGAGCCGGTTGGTCCGGTCCGTGTCCTCCGAGTAGAGCGCCGCCTTGTCCGCCGCGGGCAGGCGGAAGAACTCGCCGCACGCCGCCTCCAGCCCCCGCGTGGAGTCGGCTTGTTGGGGAAGGGATTAGATCATAGATGAGAGAGACGAAGTTTGAGGAAGAAGACTAGAATTCTCATTGCTTATCCTCTATTTATCTATTGCCAGACTTTTAATAGCCGGCATACAACTTGGAGAACAAACAAAGATCACGTTCCTAACAAACCAAATATTACTTGTCTAACAAACCGTATCCTTATTGTACGTGATATCTAGAAGGTAACACGAACATAGCTTCTTTTGCAGCCGGCCGGCCGTATGCCTAGAGCCCACGTCCTTCTAATGTCTGTCCATGACACAAATACTCGCACGTAGTTAAATGTAGTGCATCTCGATCTCATGCTCAGTGCCTATGCCTGTTTGGTTTGTTTTTCTTGAAAGCATGAGTTCGGAAATTCCTTAATATACTATGAAAACAAACGTTGCCCTTATGAGAGTAAGTTGGCTCTCCTGAGTTTCGGCCTTTCGGGTGGGTTTGCTTTGCAAGCAAGGTCTTGGAAGTCTCTGATCACATCAGCTTGGTAGGCAATGCTAGATAAACTGTTGCTTGGGTTAGCAAGAGAACCAGACATGCCTTTGGGTTTTTGTGGCACTTCTGCAGAAAAATTGTTCTATTGTGGGACTTGTACCTTTGTTAAGATTTAGATAGCTGTGATCTCTGGAAGTAAGAAATACCCCCTCCGTCCTAGTACCCAGGGCATAATTTTCAAATATCTTGGCCCAAGGTGATATTTGATTGGGGCTAAAATCTTGCATGCATTGGTGGGGGAGGCAACCAGCCACTAATTGAGATGGAATTAAATACAATTGTGCCGAGGAGGTGGGGGGTTACGGGACAAATCATTTTTGGGATTATGCCCTCCGAACTATCTCTCCGTTCGGAAAAGGATGACTTCCATTTGTCCAAATATGGATATATCTATACTTGTAACATGTCTAGATACATCCGTATTTAGACAAATAGAAGTCATCCTTTTCCGAACAGAGGGAGTAGGACGGAGGGAGTAGTAAACATTAATTTTCTATATTGTACATATAGAATTTATTACACGAGCTTAATAATTGTGTAATCTGGAACTTGTGATTGCTTCTGTTTGGTGTTTGTTTTTGCTCGCCTTTTATATATCAGCTATCTCATCTTCAATCACTGCAGTGCAAGAATGTAATAAGCAAGCTTTGGAGGAGGATTGACAAAGAGGGCCATCAAATCATACCCAACATAGCTTCTTGGTGGCGACGGAATGAAAATCCCTCATCCAAAGGTGTGGCTGGCAGCACCCTTGACCTACAGAAAATTGAACTGCGAGTTGATGGATTCGAGTACGGCGGTGTAGCTGAGTTCATAGCGGACATGCAGCAGATGTTGAAAAGTGTGGTTCAACATTTCAGCTACAGACATGAGGTAATTTATATGTATATTATATTAATCTTATCAGCACAACAGTACATTTTTCTCCTGAAATGTGCCCACGAGTCAAACGGTCAGAACTACACGTTTTATTTATTTCTTGAGAATACGCCCACCTTTTATTTCGTAAGAGCTAGTTATTACTGATACATGATATGACTGAAATAGATTCATACACACTAATCATGCACACCTATGGATGTGGAGGTATTGTATGTGATTATAATCAATTTACGAAGACTGACGTGTAAAAAACCATTGGAAGATGCAGGAGTTAGAGCCAACTTTTGGAAGTTTGAATTTATTCCTCTTGTTAACGTTTTTGAAGGGATTGCACACTGCTGCACTATTTACTCTTTAGAGGTTTCTTGTGAGTTGCGACTAGTCCTATAAATAATGAGCTTGCCAATTGTTTAACAGGGTCTTTCTGAAGAAGAAGTGAAGGCTGCTGGACAGTGTGCTGGTCAGGAGGTTATGATAAGGAACCAATTCTCGGAGATGAATGCACCAAGGGAAAACACATCTGTTAACAAGTAAGTAATTAACTAATGCCAAATGTGGTTCTGTTATAGCTTCTGAATAAAGTACATATACAATTATTCTCTTGTTTGGAGCAAACAGTTGTTCGTTTTATATTTGGGATAAGGTCTGTGCAGGTCAACGTGTCCTGCAAAATCTACTTTTTAGCCCTAACAAACTTTGACCTGTTTTTAGATACTATACTTTGGCTCATGCTGTGAGTGAAAGAGTTACAAAGCAGCCTTCACTATTGAAATTAGGAACTTTGAGGGACTACCAGCTGGTAGGTCATTTCCCTTTAACTCAACGATTCACATGTATTAGTAGTACTAATATACTTGGGACTTGTCAGTCTGTCAGGTTTATTACAATTTTGCTTGATGGTTACCCAGGTGGGCCTTCAGTGGATGCTTTCGTTGTACAATAATAAGTTGAACGGCATTTTGGCTGATGAGATGGGTCTTGGCAAGACAGTACAGGTGTGCCTTTCTTTACTATGTTTCACCTGCTAGACTTCAGTTATCACACTATGTTTTTCTGCACGATCGATTGCTTCGATCTTTCTTTCTTTCAATGCCATGCTGCTACGATTGTGTTTTCACGGTTGCACCTTTTGCTTAAACAGGTTATGGCATTGATTGCATACCTGATGGAGTTTAAAGGGAATTATGGACCACATCTCATTATAGTGCCAAATGCTGTCTTAGTCAACTGGAAGGTGCCATTTCTTGTTATGTTATACTTTGAGGAAATATTATTTGTCGTCTAATTCGTGATACACAGATCAGTTTAGAAACATAAGTTTCAACATCATTTTTGTTCTTTGTTCAGAGTGAACTGCTAAACTGGTTACCATCTGCATCTTGCATCTTCTATGTTGGTGCAAAGGATCAAAGGCAAAAGTTGTTCTCTCAAGTAAGTTGTTTCTGTGTTAGCTTCTCGTATACAACAACTTTTCTTGTTACTGTTAGGCACTCAAAAGATTTCTGCTACATTTTCCATCCTAGATATATTTTATTGTAAATAGACATGTTCGTCTTCTAACATACATAAGTAGTCCTAGCTATAATGTTTGCTGAACAATATTCTATACGGGAACAAATACTCACAAACCATGCAGTATCCTATTTTTAAACTATCTGCTTACTGATTAGTATCATCATTTCAGGCGTGTCTTCTTTTGTTATTCTTATTGCTCTGAAGTGCCCTACAACAAATGGGTTACCTGCATAAAAACAAACTCATCTCACATGTCTTCATTTTTATTTAGAGTAAATGAAAATTTGAAGCACATTGTGGTATTTTAGTTTTCTACAGTGGAGCTACGCTCTAGGGGCTATAGAAGTGGAGTTTTATCAATTTAATGGGTTATCAGTATATCCCTGTTTATTCCCAAACTGAACTTAATCCTTGAAGTTTTTTTTCTTTCACCCAGATAAGCTTATTTGGCAGTGAATGTATGTGAATTAGTTTAGTCCCTTAGTTTGGCTGAAAGTTTTGCTTCTCTGAAGCTGATATTTTCTCTGATATCATCTTGCAGGAGGTTTTGGCTGTCAAATTTAATATTCTTGTAACAACATATGAATTCGTTATGTTTGATCGTTCCAAGCTTTCAAAAATTGATTGGAAGTACATTATAATTGATGAGGCCCAACGAATGAAGGACAGAGAGTCAGTCTTGGCTCGTGATCTCGATCGGTATCGTTGCCAGCGCCGTCTCCTTCTCACTGGCACTCCTCTACAGGCAAGCCCAATTAATGTGTATATTCAACTGATGGCGATATAGCGTTACACTGTGATATGTCGAGGGGGCCTTCTGTTCCTGGAAGTTCCTTTTTTTATGTCTGTACAGTTGTTTTACCAAATGAGCATTGTTTATTTTCGAATAATTTTCGGTCATTTAATATATTTTTTCAATTATTTCAGAATGATCTCAAGGAACTTTGGTCCCTTCTGAATTTGCTGCTGCCAGAAGTCTTTGACAATCGCAAGGCATTTCAAGATTGGTTCTCAAAGCCTTTTCAGAGGGATGCTCCTACACCTAGCGAAGAAGATGATTGGTTGGAGACCGAGAAGAAAGTGATTATTATTCATAGGCTGCATCAAATTTTGGAACCTTTTATGCTACGTAGGCGCGTTGAAGATGTTGAAGGGTCACTGCCACGGAAGGTACCGTTCTTTTGCCCTTGTCACTCAATGTTAATGTTAATGCATCCAAGGTGACAGCTTACTTGTTGGTGACTTGATTCTGTAAGTTTGAAGCATTATTAACTAGGCATGTCATTTGCAGGATTCTATTGTTTTGAGGTGCAAAATGTCTGCTGTTCAAGGCGCTATATATGACTGGATCAAAGCCACTGGCACTATTAGGGTTGATCCTGAAGATGAGAAAATACGTATTCAAAGGAATCCAATGTACCAGCCCAAGACATATAAGAATCTCCAAAACAAATGCATGGAGCTGAGGAAAGTTTGTAACCATCCTTTGCTGTCATATCCTTTTATGAATTACTACGGGAAAGATTTTATCATCAGATCTTGTGGGAAGTTGTGGAATCTTGATAGGATTCTTATTAAGCTTCATAGGTCTGGTCATCGTGTACTCCTCTTTAGCACCATGACAAAACTTCTTGACATCCTGGAGGACTATTTGCAATGGAGGCAACTAGCTTACAGGAGAATAGATGGAACAACTAGCTTGGAAGACCGTGAATCAGCAATTGTTGATTTCAATAGGCCTGGTTCTGATTGTTTTATATTCTTGCTTAGTATCCGTGCTGCTGGCAGAGGTCTGAATCTTCAGAGTGCAGACACTGTTGTAATTTATGACCCTGATCCAAATCCACAAAATGAAGAACAAGCAGTTGCTAGGGCCCATCGTATAGGGCAGACTAGGGAGGTAAAGGTTATTTACATGGAGGCTGTTGTTGATAACATCTCAAGTTATCAGAAAGAGGATGAATTAAGGAATGGAGGAAGTGGAGATCTGGAGGACGATCTTGCTGGAAAGGACAGATACATGGGTTCAATTGAAAGTCTCATCCGCAGCAATATCCAACAGTTCAAGATTGATATGGCAGATGAAGTCATTAATGCTGGCCGTTTTGATCAAAGAACGACCCATGAGGAAAGGCGCATGACTTTGGAGACCCTACTGCATGATGAAGAGAGGTATCAGGAAACTCTTCATGATGTTCCTTCGCTACAGGAAGTTAATCGTATGATTGCTCGGAATGAAGATGAAGTAGAGCTCTTTGATCAGATGGATGAAGAATTTGATTGGACAGGAGATATGATGAAACATAATCAGGTTCCAAAGTGGCTCCGCGTTAACTCTACAGAGCTTGACTGTGTCGTGGCGAGCGTAACCAAAAAGCCTTCCAGAAATGCTTCCGGCAGCAGTGCTCCTGATACTAGTGACAAACTCGAGAAAAGAAGGGGGCGACCGACGGAGGCTGGTAAGTACTCCATCTACAGGGAGTATGATGATGATGAAGATGACGAGGAATCTGATGATTCAGCGCCTCTCCCTGAAGAAGGTGAAACAGGAGAATACGAAGATGAAGAGGAAAATGATGATTCAGCGCCTGATGATAACAAAGATGATCAATCGGAGCCGGAGGAAGATGAAGAGCCTACCAATGATGATGGATATGGTTTTCAACATGGGATGGGGAGTGGAAAAGCTTGTAAGTCTGAAGAAGCTGGTTCTACAGGATCTTCATCTGGAAGCCGGAGATTACCACCACCTGCCCCTTCCTCATCTTTGAAAAAGTTGCGATCTCTATCTGCATTAGATGCCCGCCCAGGCTCTTTTTCAAAAAGAACTGTATGTCTCAGACCTGGCACTTGTTTATCTCTTCTTTCTTTTTTCTCTTCCAATTTCTGCATGGGAAGTTAACGTGCAATTCTCTTTTTCCTGATGATTTACAGACAGATGACCTAGAGGAAGGAGAGATTGCATTATCAGGGGACTCACCTATGGATCTACAGCAGTCGGGCAGCTGGAACCATGACCGCGATGACGGTGAGGATGAGCAGGTGCTGCAACCAAAAATAAAACGCAAAAGGAGTATCCGTTCTCGTCCACGACCTAATGCAGAAAAACAGGAAGATAGATCTGGTGTAGATGGTACTTTCCCCCAACGTGGTGCTCGCCTTTTATTCCCAGGAGATGGTGATTTTGATTCACAGTTGAAGTCTGAGCAAGATGCAGTTCGTCCGATAGTGAAACAGAAGCGTAACATGCCATCTAGAAAGGCCTCTCCTGCTACTTCTAGGGTGGGGAAGTCACCCACTTGTCTGGGTCAGGCAAGGCCAGCGATTCTAAGATGTCTGACAGTATGCAAAGAAAGGTCAGTATGCAACTTTCATTTCGTTGTATGTTTAAGATGGTTTGTTCTAGTTAAAACTCCTTAGTGCCTTTTCTTTAAAAGGATCTTGGACAACAAGATTAACTTCTGTGGCGAATTGTTATGTACCTGGTACACAACAGGGGTAAATACCACCGGAAGGATGGCCGGGTGGAGTCGGCTTGTTGGGGAAGGGATTAGATCACAGATGAGAGAGACGAAGTTTGAGGAAGAAGACTAGAATTCTCATTGCTTATCCTCTATTTATCTATTGCCAGACTTTTAATAGCCGGCATACAACTTGGAGAACAAACAAAGATCACGTTCCTAACAAACCAAATATTACTTGTCTAACAAACCTTATCCTGATTGTACGTGATATCTAGAAGGTAACACGAACATAGCTTCTTTTGCAGCCGGCGGCCGTATGCCTAGAGCCCACGTCCTTCTAATGTCTGTCCATGACACTACACCGCCCTTTTTGAGCAGCTCGTCCTCGAGCTGCAGTAGTAACCGAAGGCACCATGTCGCGGGGAGGTCTGCCCACCACCATGTTGCTTTGGATGTCTCCGGGATCAAACACATATGTATGTTTGCCTATTTGATGTCCCTCGTAGCAGCCTTTGTGACTGTCTCTAGGCACACTTGAATGTTGAGTCTGAGACTTGTCGGGAGTTTCCTGACACAACGTTGCCGCCTTGTCGCCTTGAGATCCCGTGCTATTAGCGCTGCAGCTCGTTTTACTTTTGTTGGTTGGTTCAGTCTTTCTGTACTGCGCTGCTATCGCCACGGACAAAGCCGCCACTGCCTGCATTGCCACTGCTACCGCAGAAGGCCTGACTGCTGACTGTGCCTGAAGTGTGGTCTCGACCATGGAATGTCTCATTGCTGGCCCCTTGTCGAGCATCACTGCCACCGCGAATGGTACCTCTCGCGCTGCAGCTTGGAGCGCCTCCACAGCTGTTGCAGCAACTGTTGCTGCTCCCGCATGAAGCATCATTGCTGTGTCATGTTCACTCAATGCTGATGCTGCTATGCCTTCGTGCTCCTCGGTCGCTTCCCGAGTCAATATCAGTGTCGCCTCCTGGGGTGATGTTACTGTTGTCAACATCGCCCTCTCCACCGCCCCTGCAGGTGTTGGAAGGGCCATCACCGTCGCTGCAGATTGTGCAGTCGTCTCCCCCGTTGGAGGAGGCACAATTAGTTCTAGGTTCTCCGTCCCTTCTGGATTGGGTGCCTCCATGGCATCGGTTTGTGCAGCCATCATCGATGTTGCTGTTGAAGCCGGACCCATCGCTGTCGCTGCTGCGCTAGAGGTTTTTAGATCCCAGAGCGGCACTATCTTCATCAAGCAGCAGTAGTCGTAGATGCATTGGTCTTGCAACTGCTCCAGTGCCCGTGCCGCATCATGGGCTGATCCATATGTGATAAAGGCCACAAGCTCGTACTCCTAGGCGTAGAGGTGAATGTCCTCCACAGCTCCAAACATGCTGAAGACTTGATGAAGCGCATCCTTAGAGACATGATGTGTCATGTACTGGATCCTAACATGAAGGATTCTTCTTCTTGCCTCCACCTCGTACTCAGATCTCATGACATGTTGTGACACGTCGAAATCTTGCCTCACCGTCGAAATCTTTTTGAGCAGATTCTGGAGCATCTTTTCAATGTTCGAAATCTTGCCAGAGAACTTGGTGTCGTCGATCTCGAATCGGAAGCCATGGTGTTGGCTCTGATACCAAATTGTTATGTACCTGGTACACAACAGGGGTAAATACCACCGGAAGGATGGCCGGGTGGAGTCGGCTTGTTGGGGAAGGGATTAGATCATAGATGATAGAGAGAGACGAAGTTTGAGGAAGAAGACTAGAATTCTCATTGCTTATCCTCTATTTATCTATTGCCAGACTTTTAATAGCCGGCATACAACTTGGAGAACAAACAAAGATCACGTTCCTAACAAACCAAATATTACTTGTCTAACAAACCTTATCCTGATTGTACGTGATATCTAGAAGGTAACACGAACATAGCTTCTTTTGCAGCCGGCCGGCCATATGCCTAGAGCCCACGTCCTTCTAATGTCTGTCCATGACACGAATACTCGCACGTAGTTAAATGTAGTGCATCTCGATCTCATGCTCAGTGCCTATGCCTGTTTGGTTTGTTTTTCTTGAAAGCATGAGCTCGGAAATTGCTTAATATACTATGAAAACAAACGTTGCCCTTATGAGAGTAAGTTGGCTCTCCTGAGTTTCGGCCTTTCGGGTGGGTTTGCTTTGCAAGCAAGGTCTTGGAAGTCTCTGATCACATCAGCTTGGTAGGCAATGCTAGATAAACTGTTGCTTGGGTTAGCAAGAGAACCAGACATGCCTTTGGGTTTTTGTGGCACTTCTGCAGCAAAATTGTTCTATTGTGGGACTTGTACCTTTGTTAAGATTTAGATAGCTGTGATCTCTGGAAGTAAGAAATACCCCCTCCGTCCTAGTACCCAGGCCATAATTTTCAAATATCTTGGCCCAAGGTGATATTTGATTGGGGCTAAAATCTTGCATGCATTGGTGGGGGAGGCAACCAGCCACTAATTGAGATGGAATTAAATACAATTGTGCCTAGGAGGTGGGGGGTTACGGGACAAATCATTTTTGGGATTATGCCCTGCGAACTAGGACGGAGGGAGTAGTAAACATTAATTTTCTATATTGTACATATAGAATTTATTACACGAGCTTAATAATTGTGTAATCTGGAACTTGTGATTGCTTCTGTTTGGTGTTTGTTTTTGCTCGCCTTTTATATATCAGCTATCTCATCTTCAATCACTGCAGTGCAAGAATGTAATAAGCAAGCTTTGGAGGAGGATTGACAAAGAGGGCCATCAAATCATACCCAACATAGCTTCTTGGTGGCGACGGAATGAAAATCCCTCATCCAAAGGTGTGGCTGGCAGCACCCTTGACCTACAGAAAATTGAACTGCGAGTTGATGGATTCGAGTACGGCGGTGTAGCTGAGTTCATAGCGGACATGCAGCAGATGTTGAAAAGTGTGGTTCAACATTTCAGCTACAGACATGAGGTAATTTATATGTATATTATATTAATCTTATCAGCACAATAGTACATTTTTCTCCTGAAATGTGCCCATGAGTCAAACAGTCAGAACTACACGTTTTATTTATTTCTTGAGAATACGCCCACCTTTTATTTCGTAAGAGCTAGTTATTACTGATACATGATATGACTGAAATAGATTCATACACACTAATCATGCACACCTATGGATGTGGAGGTATTGTATGTGATTATAATCAATTTACGAAGACTGACGTGTAAAAAACCATTGGAAGATGCAGAGTTAGAGCCAACTTTTGGAAGTTTGAATTTATTCCTCTTGTTAACGTTTTTGAAGGGATTGCATATTATGATCTTAACTCATGTAAATTGCGACGTATGTACTTGTGTAATTGAATCTTACTTTGCTCCTTTGAAATGCAGGTCAGGGTAGAAGCGGAGACTCTTCATAACTTATTTTTCAACATAATGAAGATCGCCTTCCCAGACTCTGACTTCCAAGAGGTCAAGGACTCTATGTCGTTTGCAAATCCCGGCGGAGGGGCGAACAGCGCTGCCCTATCGGCAAAGCACTCAGGCCCAGGCCATAAGCAGCGCCGTTCCACCACCACCACCGAAGCGGAGCAGCATGGCTCCGGCAGCGGCAAGCATAGCCAGCACGCATCGGTCGGCGAGGCTCCTAGCCGGGTCAAACCGGAGAGGCATTCTGGAGCAGGCAGCAGGGACCCAAACCTCGATATGGCAGGCCTATTACCACACCCCAGCGATTTGTTCATTGTCAAGAAGAAGCGACAGGACAGGCTGAGGACCAGCATTGGGTCCCCGTCGAGTTCAGGCCGAGGACCGCTCTCCCCGCCGACCAACCCCGGACGGATGGGCCCAGCAGCGCCCTCCCCACGAGGCGCGAGGACGCCGTTCCAGAGGGACCCCCACCCGTCCCAGCAGTCCATGCCTGGGTGGGGCGCGCACTCGGACCGCGGAGGGAGCTCATCGCCCGGCATCGGGGACATCCACTGGGCCAAGCCTGCCAAGAGACAGCGCACAGACATCGGCAAGAGACGGCCGAGCCACATCTGATGTACATTCTCCAGCACCCCCTGACTGTCCCTACCTATACCTGTGTTGTGTGCTTACTGACGGCGGGCATGCGAAGAGAAGTGTGGGGTAGGAGTGTTTCTTCTTCCTTGTATGTTTGTTGGGTATTTATTTGTTTACTGTAAAGAGGGACTCCTTGGTATGTTGGTGGGTAGGGTAGCCATGTCAAAAGGAACAGTGAAAATGAAAAAGCCAGCTTTAATAATTGTCCTTTGTTGTATGTTTACCATAAGCAATTTGGTTATCTGATTAATCTGATTATGCTGCCTGGAAGTGAAAATTCTGTTTGAAGCAGAGGATGGTAAGCATGGCACCTGATGGTTTTGTTGGAAATACTGAAGATATATGTCACAGTTACATGTGCATATGTATGTCTGATCATGCATGCATAATAATTACATTCCACCCAAATTATTTCTTTACCACATCCTCCGTATATGGGTTTACAAGGCTCGGTTATCTTGTCTTGAAGCAAACTTGTTAGTGCTGAACAAGTTTATCGAGAAAATATAAGATTTATGGCACCAATCACTAACATATCGAAGTATATATATTTGCATAAGCCTGTTAATTAATTGTCTCTGTTGTATGTTTCTATAAGCAAGTTTTAACCTGAATTTGTGTTGAAAGCAGAGGATGACAACGGTAGATGAGTTTGTTGGTAATACTAACGCATGTCTGATCATGTGCACAATTTGTGTCTGATCATTCATGCATAATAATAATAATCATTATGCTCATCTGGAGCTCAAATGGTACATATATATGTATATTCCACCCAAGTTGTTTCTTCACTACGTAGTATGGTCTCAAACAGTTCTGTATAGTATTCCTCTGAAGATGGTTGGCATCGATCAGATCCTGAATGCCTTCTCGATGCTCTCCCGGCGAGCGCCGACGGTCTTGTAGACGCGCATGAAGTCACGGAACGCGATGCTGCGGTACCTGGCCGGTCTCCCCTCGCCGACGAGCTCCCTGGCGGGCCCCACCACGCAGTCCATGGTGGGCATGATGAAGGCCGCCACCGACGTCCTGGTGACGGTGGCGTTGGCGACGGCGCGGTGCTCCACGCTCCGGAGCAGCCCGTTGGTGGCGATCTCCAGCTGGTGGCCGAAGTTGACGACGAGGGCGCCGGGCACGGGCTCCACGTCGATCCACCCGCCTCCGGGACACGACACCTGGAGCCCGCACACGTGGCCGGGCTGGAGGAGCACGGTGATGAGGTTCCGGTCGCAGTGCGGCGGCAGGCCGAGGGTGAGGCCCGGGTCCGGGCACGGCGGGTAGTGGTTGGCGTTCACGATCACCTCGCCGCCGCTCAGGTCGCCCTCGAAGTAGTCGGGCGGGAGCCCCACGCCCTCGCAGAGCAGCCGGAGGAGCTCCATGCCGACGCTACGTGCCGGGACGATGAACTCCTCCAGGGCGGGCGCGAGCCCCGCGGGCTTCTCCGGCCACCCGGGCTTGGTAAGCTCGACGGGGTGGCAGGCGAGCCGGAGGCAGTCGCGCCAGTAGCTCTCGCCGGCGCCGGACTCGTACATGGTGCTGGAGAAGAGCCGGTTGGTCCGGTCCGTGTCCTCCGAGTAGAGCGCCGCCTTGTCCGCCGCGGGCAGGCGGAAGAACTCGCCGCACGCCGCCTCCAGCTCCCGCATGGCCCGCTCCGGCACGCCGTGGTTGATCACCTGGAAGAAGCCGAGCTCCTTGCCGGCGCGGAGCACGGCGGTGCGGACCTCGTCCCGGCTGCCGGAGAGGTCGATGACGGGCAGCGACACCGGTGCCGCGGACGTCGCCGGCCGCAGCTCCGGTGGCAGGTGGAACCGCTACGGGACAGTCTTGTGCGACGCCGCCGCCGAGGACAGCAGCTTCTCCATTATGTTGCCACACCACTGTCACCAGTTTCCGGCCTCCAAGAGATCAGTGAGTCGTTGGGATAGCGCCATAAATAAGCTTCTGTGATCAGGCTCTGAGCTGTATGTCCATGGCGGCAAGCGACGTTTCACTCCACTTAGCTGAGCTGCATGCACCCCCTGGGTTGTCGATGGCGGCAAGCAACGTCTCACTACACCGTGCGTGTCGTCCGCGTGTTGCTCGCGCGCGCGCCAAATTGGCAAGTGTGTCCGCCATTGCCGATTGCTTCCGAAACCGGGCCTCCGTTCTTCTCTAGGAAAATCGGTAGCAAAACGGAATGGATGGATGGACGTGTGATAGAGTGTAGGTGCAACGGCAGGCAACGCTACCTGCACACGCCTGCTTTGTCTCCAACAATGGCGTTGCCAGAATTAGACCGACTGGTACAGAGCGGCCGGCAGCTGATAAGTGAGCAATATATCCTGTTGCGTGCAGACGACGATCGGTCGGTTACTCACGAATTCACGATCGATGAGTGAATTGCTGTCTAATTTTGAACTACCACTATCCTGTTGCGCGCCTCGGAGTAGTATTGTACGGAGTAGTTCTCTTCTTCATTCGGAGTAATCTGGACTTCTGGAGCTTCGAACTAGAGGCCGACTGGCCGAGCTACAACGAGCCGTTTATTTTAAAAATACCGATAATTTAATTTTGAACTTTCAGAAAAATCTGAATTTTCCCGATGTAGACAATGCTGTATTAAAATAATTCATATTCTAGGCAACACAAAAATATAAAAATCTGACAAATTTGGAATAGTTGAAATTTTCCATTGTTCACTATTTTCAAACTTTAGAATTTCTCACTTTTGTGCAGCCCAAAATACAAGTAATTTCTAGTTGAGATTTTACACGTTGGTAGAATACAACATTGGCAACATCATTTTTTTTGTCATATTTTTTCTAACTTCCAGATAAGATTGCCAAATTTTTGGAAAATAGCTCCCCATAGGGTGGGCTCCATTTGTCCAAGCTATATACCCGCAAAAATTGCTTTCCATAGATAATCAAATGTTTTTTACAAGAACATCTGGCCGCAAATCCATCTTTTACTTTTTTTTTAGAGGAAAGAAGGTGCCTCTGTACTTATGAACTTATGAATATCAACAGAGTTTATCCCAACTTCATAGATGCATATAATTTCGACTTCGAGCAACCAAAATCCGACGACCATGGAGATGGCGACGATGACAACGAACAATAAACCTGGGAAGTGAGCCCCACTCCTGAAGTTGGAACCAGCATGTGCAGACCTACAACAGCGGAAGTCGGATCGGGCGACTCGGATGATAAAATCCTACTCGTCAACCAGTTTCTGAAGAAAGTCAGGAAAATCGTCATAAAAATGCCCGAGTCGCGGCTACGCAACCCGCAAAAAAACAATTGCCTCCCCAAGTTAGCAAAAGAAAAGCACGGGAGCTGGAGAAGGAGAAGCAACGCGCATGACGAATGGAGAGGCCGATGTGGCACCGCCTGCCCCGTCGCCACGCAATTCCCCAGGGGAACAACCTTGGCGCCATCTAAGCCTTCATGCAAGAAGGCCGTTGGTGCTCTAGCACAGAGGAAGGCGGATTTTGCCCATACATCTTCCTCGTCCGACTCAATGGAATGAGAAGGCTGGGTAAAACAGTTTTCCTTCTTCTTGCCTTTCTCTTATATGTGATTATTGTTGAACTGCATATTTACTCATTGTGGCATTTGTTTGTAGGGTCATGACCTCCTCGTCGAGTCAGAAGTCACACAACTGGTCATCTCCACAAAGATCTCGAAAGTGGACACACCGTTTGAAAGCCATGGAGCGAATCGTCAGCCGCAGCCGGCTGGAACCGAAGAAAGTGGTCCTTCTGACGATGTTAAGACACAGGAGGCGACCTCAGAGGCGCCAGCCTCAGAAGCTGCAAATCCATAGCAGGATTCAGTAACTCTTGACTCTGATATGCCCCAGGTAAATTCGAGCAGCCAGTGAAAGCAGCTTCAGAAGCTACTTGCACAAAGATGGCCGCGAAGGCGAGAGAGCAAGATAATAACACCGAAACCCTCGCCATCAGCAACTGCAGATAATCAGCCGCCACCTATACGAAGCTTCGAGCAGATAAGCCAACAACAGCTTAGACAAAAGCACCCGGAGAACCGTTGTGAATGAAGAAATCCTCCAGATTAAACTGACACAAAAGGTACTCATTTTCCTACTCGTTATAGATAACGAATTTTTCGTATGTAGGGTCATAGATAATAAGATAGAAACGATTTAGATGTCCTCGCAGGCTCTCCTAGTTACCGAATGAGGAAGAGACTAGGCCACTGGGAATTCGATGCACTCTTTGCTCGATGCCACTCGATCGGTTAGCTAGCCGTTAGTTGTGCCGCTGTCTGAAGCCGACACCTGTTGGGCTAAATACATAAGCAGACCAAGCAAGCGAGCGACGTCTGTCGTCCTATCACTCCACTAAGCTGAGCTGAGCTAATCTGATCTGATCTAAACCGCCGAGGATATCCTGTCTGTCCGTTTTTCCAGAATTGCGCCAGGCAGCAGCACGGCCGTCCAAAGTGCTCGCTGTCTCCGCGCCACTACCAGGATCGGAGCAAACTGCTTTCAGAACCAGAGAGCAGCTGGATCTCTCTCTCTCTCTTCCAACCGCCGCTGCCGTCTGGACTTATTTCTCATGGCGTTATCCATGGCGGCAAGCAAGCGAGCGTGCAAGCAACGTCTCTGTCGAGCAAGTGAGCTGTGACGGTCAGCACGTCGCTGCAAGAGATATCTTGTCGTCCGCGTGTCCGCCCGCTTTCTGCATCTGCGTTTCTGCACGTGGCAATTGTACATGGCCGGACGCCGTTATGATCGAGAAATCTGTTTTCACTCACATGTGCACCCACTATTTAAAATCGCATTTCAAAAAATCCAAATAAAAATTTCAGGATTATATCTAAACATTCTATATTCGCACAAAGTTTTCTTGAAAAAGACGTTTTTATAAAAAAGAGAAATTCTGGTGCTCCAAAATGAGGGAGGCCGAAACCGGAGCACATTTGTTATTCAAGTACCGCTACACTCCAAGGATTTGTAATGGGCTACTGTCTTGGCTTGGCCTCTCATCGATTGACACATCGCTTTGGGCATCTTTCACTTCGGTCAAGCTTTAGACAACGATTGTAACCCTGCTAGGGCTTAATATACTCTCTTTTCATCTAAAAAAAAAAGTAGTGGTGGGACTCGGTCATCTTCACCAGCGGAATTAGGAGGAAATCTTTGGCCTCTCTCATAATGCTCTTCTTTTGGGAGATATGAAACGAGCAAAACACATGGGTTTTCTAAAAAGTTCCAACGGTGGTTACATCGCAAGTCAAACCGAGGCGGCTTTATGGAGCATGGCGGGGGCAAAGCATTTGAGATCAATCATGCAACGAGAGTAGTCGTTTTGTTCTAGGTCTTTTCTTGGCCTTGGTTGCCTTGATTTGGCCTTTTAACCTTATGCTCACTTGTCATGTAACACTCTAAACTCCTTCTTAATTAATAAGATGTGGCAAATCTTTTGTCAACGTTTCAAAAAAAAGAAGACTTTTCACAAGATACTTTTTTTTGTCTTTCTTACGCCGTCCACAAAACATGTTTTTTTTCGCGAAACTTTATGTGCGGACATAGAATGTTTGTCCAACGAGTGCATCTAAACCCACGAGTCAAAACACACTGTGTCCGTTATAATTGCCCGTCGTTATGATATCAACCGTGTAAATTTAGTCATAAAAAATCTGATCATTTGGACCAAAAGAAAAACAACGAATACACGGTACGCAGACACAATGCCACCATACGTACGTACTAGACGCGTAGTGAAGACCGAAGCCGTTGTGAGAACAGATCAATTACAACCCACATGTCAAATCGAATGACAGGAAGCGTTTGGTATCACCGATGGATCGATCGAGACCAGCCCGGCCAAGATCGATGGAGCTGAGGAGGGAATCTCTTAGACTACGCCGCTACTGCATGCATATACTCCTCTTGTCCTTTACGCTAAGTTAATCCACGCATCTTAATTAGGACGTCCTACATATATAGACTGAAGGTTTCCTCGGACGTTCTCTGTCAAAAACCATGATATTTCCTCCGACGAGCACCGTCTGCTGTGACACGTCGGCGCAACGGACGGCGCAGATGCTTCCACGTCGACGGTTGCACTCTCGCTCACGCCAAAATGTTCCCAACTGCCAACAAACTTAGCTAGCCTCATTCATCATGCACGTACACGTGAAACGTTGGCACGTACGTTGCTTGTTTATAAATACCACATCTGCCACACACCCACACGCATCTGACACCTGAGATCGATGGAGCTGCTGTGCAACGCCCCGGCGCACGCCGCCGTGCCGGACAGGTACGTCTTCCCGCCGGAGAAGCGCGCCGCCATGCAGCTCGACGGCAACAGCCTCCACGACGACGGCGTCTCCCTCCCCGTCGTCGACCTCCACCGGGAAGCCCTCGCCGGCGACAACAGCCTCCGCCGCCGCGTTGCCGCCGAGATCGTCCGGGCCGGCAAGGAGTTCGGCTTCTTCCAGGCACGTAACGCGCACCTCGTTAACTGACTCTGCACTTCACTTGCTCGACTCTGAAGTTCAGATCAGGATTTTGCATCGTCTCGGTCCGAGATTTTTACAATCCCAGTTATTTTGGAGTGATGCGTTTATAGCGAGTCACGCCGGGGAAAAATCTGATTTTTTTTACGAAGAGAAATTTAATTTCTATTATTTGAGACATCGTACCGCTTGATCCAATAAGAAAGAATAACTTGATCTAAGAAGTAGGCCATACCAACATAGTTCATCTTTGTGGAACAATACTTCTCTAATTAACATATTAGTAATTTGTTCAAACCAAAATTTCTTGTCTGACCTTCGGAAGTTCTGATCAGGGTTTTGATCCGTAATTTGGCTATATTGGTTGGATCCGAAATGAATCTCTCGGCAAAATATATGTTCCCAAAAACGAATAATGCAATCTACCGACTAAGTAGGTGTTATCTACTCCCTCCGTTCGGAAAAGGATGACTTCTATTTGTCCAAATACGGATGTATCTAGACATGTTACAAGTATAGATACATCCGCATTTGGACAAATGGAAGTCATTCTTTTCCGAACGGAGGGAGTAATTAGTATACCATGAATTTGACAACTTTCAAGTTCTCTAGTACATAGTTATTCGTCTGGAAGAACCGAAATTCAATGTCTTGGCTCATTAACTCCATAATCCTGCGTGCAGGTGGTAAACCACGGCGTGGGGGAGGACGTGGTGAGGGGGTTCCGTGACGTGGCGGCGGAGTTAATGAGCCACCAAACAAACAAAACGTGATGCACGAAACGGCGCGCTCGTTCGTTCGGGAAGGAAAAACAAAACAAGATAAATTCTCCTGACCCCGCCAGCTAGCCCGGCCGTTTCGAACCTGCAATTAACAGAGTTTGTTAGGTTAATTAATTAATGGGATGAATCTATCGAGTCCGACGTGTGCACCTACTCTACTAGAATTAAGATTACAGAGAAAAAAGAATAAGCAGCTCTTTAATTTCGTACATTTCCTTTCTTTTCCGTTCGTTTTGCCTCTCATTCCTTTTCCGCCTCAATGCATGCATGCTACTCTTCTTTGACCCATGAAGATTACGCAAATGAAATAAAAGAAAAACCTAAACTGTAAATTACCGTAAATGAAAAAAATAAATAAATCCTAAACAGTACGTACATCATGTCTTAGTTTTTTACCTTTCTACCGGCCACCCGTTAATTAACTGGCCTTGCCCTAGACGAATATGGGTCGAGGTCGTCTGCTCGCCTTCGTTCGCGATTCCCCAGGCAGCCTGGCGCCTCCCCCCGTCCTGACGAAGCTAAAAACCCTAAAATATCGATCACAGCCAAGAGAGCCGGCGACGGGCCAGATGAAGGTTCCAAGAAGGGGGGATGCTGCACATGGGTGACCCGCCGCCATCGGGATTTTGTGAGATAATAGCGTAAAACTACCACTTTTCATGCAAAATTTACCGATTGGTACCATTCGACGCAAAAATCGCATTTACATACCACATTTTGCCGAGATTTTTTCATAAAGCCCAAATCACCGTCTGATGCGATTTAGACGGCCGTTTGACATGGATGGCCCACATGTAAGCTGACGTGGCAAGTAGACCCCACTTGTCAGTCTAGTTAAAAATTAGAAAGAATTTTTCGGTGAGTTGTACAGTGGGGCCCACTTATCAGGTTAAATACAACAAAATAAAAAATATATCTTTCAAAAAAGAAAACACAACCCACCCAAAGAGGAGGCTAGCCGAGGCGTGCATTCCAGCCAGCCAGCTCCGGCCGTGTAGTGCGGCCATGGGGAGCTACGCTGGATACCTGCTCCGGCCATGGGGAACTTGTTTTAGGGTTTGTTTCACTCCGTTTGGGGCTTTTTCGGCCCAATACTCATCGTGCGACTTCTTTATTTCATGTGCCTCATCTTCGTAATGTGTCATTATTTTATGCATGAAATGATAGATATTACCCGACATTTCATGCGCCGGGTCGTCCTCATGGCTGTGAGCTAGGATTCCTTGATGTCCAAAAATTCTCGACTCTTATGTTTTTCACGACTTGCACGGTTTTTTTTTTAAAATTCTTATTTGTTTTCTGTTTGTCGGTTTCTCGCCTATTTTTAGCGGCAATTGATACGTCTCAAACGTATCTATAATTTCTGATGTTCCATGTTGATATTATACCAATTGTTACATGTTTTACATACACTTCATAGCATTTTTATGCATTTTCTGGGACTAACCTATTAACAAGATGTCACAGTGCCAGTTCATGTTTTCTGCTGCTTTTGTATTTCAGAAAAGCTAGTCTGGAAATATTCTCGGAATTGGACAAAACCTGGACAGGACCTCCTATTTTTCCAACACATACACGGAAGTCCAAAGGAGAGACAGAGGCGACCGAGGAGGGCGCCACACCCTAGGGCGGCGCGGCCCCCCCTCCAACCGCGTCGTGGAGGGGTGTGGGCCCCTCGGGTCGCTCCAGCCGCCGCCCTTTCGCCTATATATTGCCTCCACGGTGAAAACCCTAAAAGGATCGACGATTTCTCCAGAAGAGTTCCGTAGCTCCGCCGCCACCAAAAACCCTAATTCGGGGGGACAGAAGTCTCTGTTTCGGCACCCTGCCGGGACGGGGAATCGCCCCCGGAACCATCTCCATCGACACCACCGCCATCTTCATCGCCGTTGCTGCCTCCCATGATGAGGAGGGAGTAGTTCTTCATCGGGGCTGAGGGCTCTACCGGTAGCTATGTGGTTTATCTCTCTCTCCCATGGTGTGATCTTTATGTGATCATGAGCTTTGTAATCTAGTTGAATCCATATATGTTACTCTTCATTATCTTATATGCTACTTGAGTGGTTTTATTAATGTAAACTCCGGAGTCACCTTTGTCCCACGGTGCGAAGTTGACAGTGTGCGCACCGTGTGTGGCTCTTAGGCTAAAGATTACAGGAATACTTATCATGAGTTATTATTTGTGTTGGATGTCTCTATGAAATTGTGGTGTTTGTCTAGTACTATTTAGGATGCTCAAGTTGACAGTGTAGGGTTCCCTAGATGTGGAATGCGACTTTAAGGTGTGCTTTTATAGCCCTACGCAGTGGATTGGTGTTCGTTATCCAACGAGAGAATAATTCAGAGTAGCATAGTGAAGAAGAAATATCTATGTATTCAATTATATTATTATTATTGAGAGTATCCACTAGTGAAAGTATGATCCCTAGGCCTTATTTCCAAGCATTGAAACACCGTTTACTCTCATTTTGTCTCATGTTTGCTTGCTGCCATTTTTATTTCAGATTGCAATTATTACTTATAATCATCCATATCACTCGTATTTTAATATCTCTTCGCCGAACTAGTGCACCTATACACCTGACAAGTGTATTGGGTGTGTTGGGGACACAAGAGATTTCTTGTATCTTAATTGCAGGGTTGCTTGAGAGGGATATCTTTGACCTCTACCTCACTGAGTTCGATAAACCTTGGGTGATTCACTTCAGGGAAACTTGCTGCTGTTCTACAAAACTCTGCACTTGGAGGCCCAACACTGTCTACAAGAATAGAAGCGTGCGTAGACATCAGCAATCACACAATATTACGTTCTGGGGAGAATAAAAACTGTCTGGGATTCAATTAGAATTGATGGAGCTATCCCCGCTCATTTTTGTCGCGTGTTTTGTGGTCAAATCTCATTCCGAGCTCTAGACCACACACACGCACGCACGCACGCACGCACGCACGCACGCACACACACACACACACACACACACACACACAGTCGATGGCACCGCCCCATGATCCCTCTCCGTCACCTCGACTAACCGCCGGAGGAGAGCTGCAGGCCCCGTCCTTCACCGATGCTATCTTCTTACTGCCGGTGGCAGCGGGATCGGCGCCAGTACTACCCTCCTCGCCTCCTCAAACTTCACAGCGCCGAGATCCCTTTCCCCATCTCCTTCTACTCTCCGTAAGCGCCTGGTATCCGACATGCTCACTGGAACCGCGTGTGAGAAAACTCTCCATTCCACACTTAGAACCAAACCATGCTCCCGACCAGAGAGGCTAAAACCCTCACAACCATGGCTTCGCGCGTGTGGCCGTCGCCGGCAACCAGAGACGTCCACGAGATGGAGGAGATGTCGATCACCATCCTCTTCTTCACCACAACAGCGCCTCGCCACGGAAAAAGACAAGAAAGTTCTGACACGAAATGAGCTGAATGCCTGAATCATCTTGTACCAAAATGATTCATCGACCACCGATGCTTATGAAAATCGGGCTTGTTTTAGGGTTTGTTTCAATCCGTTTGGGGCTTTTTTTGGCCCAATACTCGTTGTGGGACTTCTTTATTTCATGTGCCACATCTTCATAATGCGTCATTATTTTAGGCATGAAATGATAGATTTCACTTACCATTTCATGCGTCGTGTCATCGTTTAATGTTTGATAATTCTCAACAGTTAAATTTTCCACGACTTGCACGGTTTTGCAAATTCTCGGCCGTTTTCTGTTAGTCGGCTTCTAGCCTATTTTTAGCGGCTGTCACACAATTTTACGTTCTCGAGATAAGAGATTCAGTTAGAATTGATGGAGCTGTTCCCGCTCGTTTTGTCGTGTGTTTTGTGGTCCTTATTTTAATGCGGCTTAATGTAAACTAGCAGTAGACGACATGATGCGGACTGTGATGGCCGCGCCATCATAGGCTAATTCATGCTAGGCGAGAGTTAACGTGTCATTTCATGTGTCGCCTCGGTGTCGCGCGAATTCGGGTTTTTATTTTAGGCTCCGCATGGTTATTTAAATATTAGTTTATGTGCCATGTTGCACGTCCTTTTCTTTATGTTAGTGATAGTTATTGACCATCATTTCATGTTTTCTTTTATCTCCAAGTGGTACGTTTTATACATGAAATGATACTCTAGTGGGGTTTGGTCACACAAAAAATTGGCCGAAACTACATTGGCCAAGCAAAAATGGCCCCAAACCAACTTCAAGTTTGAATGAACGCACGCGCATATGCGCCCGCCAACCAAAAGGTGCCACCGGACTGTCGCCTCCTGCACGGATTGCACTCGAACCCTGTTAGGGCTCAAGTGCCACCGCCACCCACATGCCTTGAGTGCCTCGCCCCCATCCGTGCATGGCAGAGGACCACGACACATATGGGGTGGACCCATCATTGACTCACCCATGTGGGACCGGATTGTTTGAGCACGAGACCGCCACTCGTTATTTGCCGACGAGCCACGGAGGAGCTCCCCCTCTCCCACTTCCCCGAGTCGTGGCCGAGCCTGCAGGACGCGCTATGTGAGTCTGCGATGGACGCTGACACTGGTGTCGCTTGGGACGAGCTAATGGCCGATATATATGAGGTGGCACCGCTGCTGCCAACGACATCATCAATGTTGTTGTTTCTCATTGTTGATTCTGACGGCGACTAGATTCCCTAGTTTAGGTTTGAATTTCTGTTAAGTTCATTGTAGTGTTTTAGCAGATGTAATTTTATGTTGCAGATTGAATTTGGACTATCTCCCCTAGTAGCAGGGTTAATTCTGACGACCAGATTCTCCCCAAGTATAATTAGTTTGACTAAGTTATTATTATTTGCAAAAAAGGGCCCAACTGGACATGTGTGTGTCTGTTTGGGGGGCGCCGTTCGGTGCGCCGGGTGGGAACTTATTCGCCGCCCACTAAAAAACAAACTGAGGACACTACCTGAGGGCGCCGTTGGAGTTATCCTGATTTTGTCATGTGTTTTGTGGTCCCTTATTTTAATGTGGCTTAATGTAAAATATGGCCGTGCCATCGTAGGCTAATTCACTGAAGGTGAGAGTTAACCCGTCATTTCATGTGTCATCTCGGTGTCGCGCGATTTTGGGTTCTTATTTTATGCCCGACATGGTTATTTAAATATTAGTTTATGTGCCATGTCGCACGTCCTTTTCTTTATGTTAGTGACAACTATTGACCATCATTTCATGTTTTCTTTTATCTCCAACTGGTACTTTTTATGCATGAAATGATACTCCAGTGGGGTTTGGTCGCACAAAAAATTGGCCGCCACTACCTTAGCCAAGAGAAAATGCCCCAAACCAACCCCAAGTTTGAATGAACGCATGCGAATATGCGTCCGCCAACCAAAAGGTGCCACCGGACTGCCGCCTCATGCATGGGTTGCACTTGAACCCTTTTAGGGCTCAAGTGCCATGATAAGGATCAACGTGATCCAAAAGGGTTTTTAGGCCCGATCTTTCACGGCGAACCAAAAACAGCAGCAAGATAACTTCGATCGGTGAATAGATGAATCTACTCCACGATACGCAAAACAGACTCAAAGAATCAGCAATCAAAACTGACAATACCTCGATCTCGGATCCCCAACATGGGTGAACCTCACGACACAACTTTAATATCCAAAATTCTGAACCCCTTACAAGGCCGGCGGCCTGACCCTTTTATATGGGTGACTCCAAAAACCCTAAAACGTGACTCAAACCCGCGGATCGGATAATCCGATTCTCACTCGAACCGGATAATCCGGTGACTCAAAACCTAACTCGGTTGGACATGCCCAAACCGAACCTAACACAAAACTCACGGATCGGATAATCCGATCACACTTGAACCAGATAATCCGACTGACTCCAGTACGTCTTCGAGACTTATTTTACGCTGGTCGGATAATCCGATGCAAAAGTTGATCGGATATTCCGACTATCTTCAGTAGCTCGGAGGAGTTCGGAAGTTGGGCTTCACCTCATCCTCGATAGGAACCTCAAAGCAGAACTGTCCAATCTTCAGAATATATGGAGGTGGTGCGATGTTGGGAATCACGGCCACTGGTGCAATGGTAGAAATAGGTATCCTCCCCTCATCATCCCCCCCAACTTGAATGGAAACCGTCCTCGGTTTCAGCTGGACACTTTGACCCTTCTTCTTCACAGCCACGACATTCACTTGGATATCCTTGTCACACATAGGTTGCAGCACATGACGCTTCCCGTTATGCCACAAGGAATAAACATTGGTACGACCATTATGAGTAGAATGTCGGTCAAACTGCCACGGTCGGCCTAACAGCACGTGACATGCATCCAGAGGCAGCACATCACAGACCACCGTGTCCTCATAATCACCTACACAATGTGGCTGCGGATGCTTCCATGTAGGTAAAGACAACGAATCAACCAAGGCCTTGCTGACAATATTGGTGTAGCTGCCACCATCCACAATCAGCTTGCAATTGGTATCCTTGACAGTGCATTGGGTTTGAAAAATATTCCAGCGCTGCCCTTGTCCCTCTATGCGGTCTTCTGGCACTCGCTGCACCATCAAACTCTTGCAATTAGGAGCAGCGTCCTCAGGATACACGTCAACTATGTTGTCATCAGATTTCTCACTAGATGGCGCTTCAGTTTTCTCATCATCGCTAGCAGAAATATAGCCATCTTGTGTGAGCATCACCCTCTTAGCATTAGGGCATTCACGCCTCATGTGTCCTCGGCCTCCACAAGTAAAACACTCAATATGAGCGGTGGACTGCGCACTAGAAGCAGCTTTGGACACTCCAGATTTGGGCACCTCGAGAGAAATATTATTGGAGCGTGTAGACGGTGCCGGCTTAGTACTATAACCAGCAGCTTCGCCATTGGAACGACGCCATGTAGGAGCAGGGCTGTAGCTTGGCGACGTTTGATTTGTTGCTCCGCACGCTCAGCTTGGTGCACAAGGTCCTGAATATCATAATAGAGAACCATCTCCACCCGATCTTGCACCTCAATATTCAGACCATAAAAGAACCGAGACATAGTGGCCTCCGGGTCTTCACGTGTTCCTGTACGTATCATGAGCAACTCCATCTCCTTATAATATTCATTCACTGATTTTTTACCTTGAGTGAGCCGCTGCAACTTATTGTGCAAATCCCTCTTATAGTGCTCAGGAACAAAACGACGTCGCATGATCTCCTTCATACCTGTCCACGTCGTTGGCCTTGTACGCATACGCAGAATTTGACTCCACCAAATCAGCACATAACCGGTGAATTCAACTGCAGCAAGTTGGAGTCTCTTCTCCTCAGCATAATTGTGGGAAGCAAAAATCTGATCCATACGCATCTCCCACTCCAGATAATCCTCAGGGCCGCGGTCACCGGAGAACGGAGGGATGGATAATTTGATACGTCCCAAACCACCGTCATCAGCGGGAACACGAAGAGCATGACCTACACGGTCACGTGCTTGTGGCTGCACCGGACGAACACCAAACGCACGTGGTGGTGGTGCATTATTAGCGTCATCCGCGAGTTCATCATTATTGGGTGCCACAAGTCGACGATCGTGATTTTCAGCAGCGCGGCGTTGCAACACGTCGTCAGACTGTGCAGCAGGAAGAGACGGCAGGGATGCATGGACAGGAGCATCGCCCAAAGCATCAATCCGTGTAGCCAACTGTGCAATTTGCGCCGTCAACGCCTCATGACTCTGCCGAATATAATCGCAGGTACTATAAAAACCAGCCCGGACTTTGGGAGCTAAATCTTCAGCGAAGGTTGGTGGTACAAGCTTAGGCAGCTCCTTCGGTTGACCTCCTCTAGCAGCAGCAGCGGATTCAGCATCGTCCGACATCGTCGTCACAGCAAATTCAGCAGAGCACAGGAAACAGCAGATAAATCTCAGCAAGAAATCGCCGTGAGAAACCCGACGAATCTGATACCAAGATGATAAGGATCAACGTGATCCAAAAGGGTTTTTAGGCCCGATCTTTCACGGCGAACCAAAAACAGCAGCAAGATAACTTCGATCGGTGAATAGATGAATCTACTCCACGATACGCAAAACAGACTCAAAGAATCAGCAATCAAAACTGACAATACCTCGATCTCGGATCCCCAACATGGGTGAACCTCACGACACAACTTTAATATCCAAAATTCTGAACCCCTTACAAGGCCGGCGGCCTGACCCTTTTATATGGGTGACCCCAAAAACCCTAAAACGTGACTCAAACCCGCGGATCGGATAATCCGATTCTCACTCGAACCGGATAATCCGGTGACTCAAAACCTAACTCGGTTGGACATGCCCAAACCGAACCTAACACAAAACTCACGGATCGGATAATCCGATCACACTTGAACCGGATAATCCGACTGACTCCAGTACGTCTTCGAGACTTATTTTACGCTGGTCGGATAATCCGATGCAAAAGTTGATCGGATATTCCGACTATCTTCAGTAGCTCGGAGGAGTCCGGAAGTTGGGCTTCACCTCATCCTCGATAGGAACCTCAAAGCAGAACTGTCCAATCTTCAGAATATATGGAGGTGGTGCGATGTTGGGAATCACGGCCACTGGTGCAATGGTAGAAATAGGTATCCTCCCCTCATCATGCCACCACCACCCACATGCCTTGAGTGCCTCGCTCCCATCCGCGCATGGCAGGTGACCACGACACATATGAGGTGAGCCCGTCGTGGACTCACCCAAGTGTGACGGGATTTTTTGAGACAGAGACCATGCATGCGCCACTCCTTATTTGCCGACGAGCCACAGAGGAGCCCCTCCCCCCTCGAGTTGTGGCCGAGCCCGTAGGACACGCTCCGTGAGTCTGTGGTGGTCGCCGATGATGGTATCGATTGGGGCGAGCTAATGGCCTAAATGAGGTGCCACCACCGCTGTCAACGACATCATCAATGTTGTTGTCTATCGTTGTTGCTTCTGACGGCGACTAGATTCCCTAGTTAATTAGGCTTAAATTTCTTTTAAGTTCATTTTAGTGTTTTAGCTAATGGAATTTCATGTTGTAGTTTTAATTTGGACAATCTCCCCCCTGTAGCAGGGTTAATTCTGACTAGATTCTCCCCGAGTATAGTTAGTTTGACTAAGTTATTTTTATTTGGAAAAAAGGGCCCAATCGGACATATGTATGTCCGTTTGGGGGTGTCGTTCGGTGCGCCGGGTAGAAACTTGTCCGCCGCCCACTAAAAGGACAAACTGTGGACACCATTTGAGGGCGCCATTGGAGTTATCCTAAGTTTTTGTTTGGTGAATTAGAGGCAAATTAATTAATCAATTGTTGAGAGAGAAAGAGAAAACTTGTCTACCAGCGAAATTGAAAAGAAGAGAAAAGAAAGCCATAGCAAGCCCCTCGATCGATTTCAACCAAGGACGTAAGGCACGATGCATGCATGCATGTACGTGACTGGCATATTATATATATGCGCATGCATACTCGAAATATTTAATTGGATATGCCCTCACACCTTCACAACTCACAAGTGTCGTGCCGTGTGGACGATCAGCGGTGGATTTATTATTTTTTCTACTAGGATCTGTAGGTTGCATCTGCAGCAATAATAAACATTGTAATTTATGTGTATTTGATCTCAATGTTGATATTTTTCATACACATTTAGTCAATTTATTTTAAAAATTGACCTTATTAGAATAACGAGGTGGCAGTTGGCGATGTTCAGGGTGAACGAATTCGATTTTAGTAAGGTTAGAAGCGACATGGTATGTCAAAGGCGTCTTGGGACTCCAAAAGAGGAAGATAATCATGGTCCACATAATGTAGTTCACTTTTGTAAGGAATTTTCAGTGTATTCCCGCTAATTATTGTTTTTTGCATTTTCGTACCGGTCCCCTTGGGCTAAGGAGAGGTGTAGCAGAAAATTCACCATTTTTGCGTTCTTCCGCCTATTTTTTTTAAGCTATATCTAAAATTTGTAGGGACTTCTCACCTATTTGTTTGGGTGGTCAGTTTAAAATGACAAAAGGTGACCGGAATTGGGTCAGAATTTTCACGCGTCAACGGCGGTGGACACATGAAATGATGGCCGGGTGAGAACCGTCATCTAGTATAAAACAAGGAGGCTAGTAACCCCTCGTGGCGGTGAAATGATACATGAAATGAGAAGGTAATAATTGTTCTTGCCGGACGGATCTCTCCCGGTCAACTGAGGTTGGTAGGTAGCTTTCGGGCAACAAAATCACAACCTCTCGTCGTGTTCTCATGGATAACGACTCCTTATTAGCGGACTCCCTTCGCGATGATGCGCAATCGCTCGGAGAAGAAAGAATATTAAGGTTTGTGGGTGACATTGTGGCTTTATTTTTCTCGGATGAGGGTCATTGGTGGGTTAGTTAGCGTCAACAAGAAAGGAAAATTCGACGCCAAGAAAGTAATCAGTTTTTTTTTTCTCAAAGAGCATGTAGATTGCAGTGCAGTTGTTAATTTAGAGGATAGGCAGTGTACATTTCATTTACGCTAGTCCATTGGCATGGATGCATACAAGACGGTTGGCTGGCCAGCGGATGCTAACAAGGAAAAGGAAGGCCCAGCTCGTTGCTGCTTCCAGCCCAAGAACAACAATCAGTGGACAGCCAAACTCTTGCCTAGCGTGAGGCGAACCGGTGGGAATCCGGCCTAGTTTTAGGCGGGCCGTTGAAAAACCAGCCTAGCTTTGGGCGAACCGGCATTCTGAAATATTCGCGAAGTTTTGGTCATTTTCTGCCTAACTATGGACACGTGTCAGCCCCTTATGGTGCCTGCCTATTGCTTTGGCCAGGCAGTCGAGGTCGCCTGGTGATACCGCCTGCTTCCGCATGCACGCCCCTCGCTAGCTGCCTTGGGCCTGGTTGCTCAGTGGTGGGCCTGCTCGATCGATCTGCCTTGGGCCTGGTTGCTCAAAGAGGGACTCCTTTCGTAAGAGCTAGTTATTACTGATACATGATATTACTGATACATTGTAGGGACTCCGGAGCAGCCCGTTGGTGGCGATCTCCAGCTGGTGGCCGAAGTTGACGACGAGGGCGCCGGGCACGGGCTCCACGTCGATCCACCCGCCGCCGGGACACGACACCTGGAGCCCGCACACGTGGCCGGGCTGGAGGAGCACGGTGATGAGGTTCCGGTCGCAGTGCGGCGGCAGGCCGAGGGTGAGGCCCGGCTCCGGGCACGGCGGGTAGTGGTTGACGTTCACGATCACCTCGCCGCCGCTCAGGTCGCCCTCGAAGTAGTCGGGCCGGAGCCCCACGCCCTCGCAGAGCAGCCGGAGGAGCTCCATGCCGACGCTACGTGCCGGGACGATGAACTCCTCCAGGGCGGGCGCGAGCCCCGCGGGCTTCTCCGGCCACCCGGGCTTGGTAAGCTCGACGGGGTGGCAGGCGAGCCGGAGGCAGTCGCGCCAGTAGCTCTCGCCGGCGCCGGACTCGTACATGGTGCTGGAGAAGAGCCGGTTGGTCCGGTCCGTGTCCTCCGAGTAGAGCGCCGCCTTGTCCGCCGCGGGCAGGCGGAAGAACTCGCCGCACGCCGCCTCCAGCCCCCGCGTGGAGTCGGCTTGTTGGGGAAGGGATTAGATCATAGATGAGAGAGACGAAGTTTGAGGAAGAAGACTAGAATTCTCATTGCTTATCCTCTATTTATCTATTGCCAGACTTTTAATAGCCGGCATACAACTTGGAGAACAAACAAAGATCACGTTCCTAACAAACCAAATATTACTTGTCTAACAAACCGTATCCTTATTGTACGTGATATCTAGAAGGTAACACGAACATAGCTTCTTTTGCAGCCGGCCGGCCGTATGCCTAGAGCCCACGTCCTTCTAATGTCTGTCCATGACACAAATACTCGCACGTAGTTAAATGTAGTGCATCTCGATCTCATGCTCAGTGCCTATGCCTGTTTGGTTTGTTTTTCTTGAAAGCATGAGTTCGGAAATTCCTTAATATACTATGAAAACAAACGTTGCCCTTATGAGAGTAAGTTGGCTCTCCTGAGTTTCGGCCTTTCGGGTGGGTTTGCTTTGCAAGCAAGGTCTTGGAAGTCTCTGATCACATCAGCTTGGTAGGCAATGCTAGATAAACTGTTGCTTGGGTTAGCAAGAGAACCAGACATGCCTTTGGGTTTTTGTGGCACTTCTGCAGAAAAATTGTTCTATTGTGGGACTTGTACCTTTGTTAAGATTTAGATAGCTGTGATCTCTGGAAGTAAGAAATACCCCCTCCGTCCTAGTACCCAGGGCATAATTTTCAAATATCTTGGCCCAAGGTGATATTTGATTGGGGCTAAAATCTTGCATGCATTGGTGGGGGAGGCAACCAGCCACTAATTGAGATGGAATTAAATACAATTGTGCCGAGGAGGTGGGGGGTTACGGGACAAACCATTTTTGGGATTATGCCCTCCGAACTATCTCTCCGTTCGGAAAAGGATGACTTCCATTTGTCCAAATATGGATGTATCTATACTTGTAACATGTCTAGATACATCCGTATTTAGACAAATAGAAGTCATCCTTTTCCGAACGGAGGGAGTAGGACGGAGGGAGTAGTAAACATTAATTTTCTATATTGTACATATAGAATTTATTACACGAGCTTAATAATCGTGTAATCTGGAACTTGTGATTGCTTCTGTTTGGTGTTTGTTTTTGCTCGCCTTTTATATATCAGCTATCTCATCTTCAATCACTGCAGTGCAAGAATGTAATAAGCAAGCTTTGGAGGAGGATTGACAAAGAGGGCCATCAAATCATACCCAACATAGCTTCTTGGTGGCGACGGAATGAAAATCCCTCATCCAAAGGTGTGGCTGGCAGCACCCTTGACCTACAGAAAATTGAACTGCGAGTTGATGGATTCGAGTACGGCGGTGTAGCTGAGTTCATAGCGGACATGCAGCAGATGTTGAAAAGTGTGGTTCAACATTTCAGCTACAGACATGAGGTAATTTATATGTATATTATATTAATCTTATCAGCACAACAGTACATTTTTCTCCTGAAATGTGCCCACGAATCAAACGGTCAGAACTACACGTTTTATTTATTTCTTGAGAATACGCCCACCTTTTATTTCGTAAGAGCTAGTTATTACTGATACATGATATGACTGAAATAGATTCATACACACTAATCATGCACACCTATGGATGTGGAGGTATTGTATGTGATTATAATCAATTTACGAAGACTGACGTGTAAAAAACCATTGGAAGATGCAGGAGTTAGAGCCAACTTTTGGAAGTTTGAATTTATTCCTCTTGTTAACGTTTTTGAAGGGATTGCATATTATGATCTTAACTCATGTAAATTGCGACGTATGTACTTGTGTAATTGAATCTTACTTTGCTCCTTTGAAATGCAGGTCAGGGTAGAAGCGGAGACTCTTCATAACTTATTTTTCAACATAATGAAGATCGCCTTCCCAGACTCTGACTTCCAAGAGGTCAAGGACTCTATGTCGTTTGCAAATCCCGGCGGAGGGGCGAACAGCGCTGCCCTATCGGCAAAGCACTCAGGCCTGGGCCATAAGCAGCGCCGTTCCACCACCACCACCGAAGCGGAGCAGCATGGCTCCGGCAGCGCCAAGCATAGCCAGCATGCATCGGTCGGCGAGGCTCCTAGCCGGGTCAAACCGGAGAGGCATTCTGGAGCAGGCAGCAGGGACCCAAACCTCGATACGGCAGGCCTATTACCACATCCCAGCGATCTGTTCATTGTCAAGAAGAAGCGACAGGACAGGCTGAGGACCAGCATTGGGTCCCCGTCGAGTTCAGGCCGAGGACCGCTCTCCCCGCCGACCAACCCCGGACGGATGGGCCCAGCAGCCCCCTCCCCACGAGGCGCGAGGACGCCATTCCAGAGGGACCCCCACCCGTCCCAGCAGTCCATGCCTGGGTGGGGCGCGCACTCGGACCGCGGAGGGAGCTCGTCGCCCGGCATCGGGGACATCCACTGGGCCAAGCCTGCCAAGAGACAGCGCACAGACAGCGGCAAGAGACGGCCGAGCCACATCTGATGTACATTTTCCAGCACCCCCCTGACTGTCCCTACCTATACCTGTGTTGTGTGCTTACTGACGGCGGGCATGCGAAGAGAAGTGTGGGGTAGGAGTGTTTCTTCTTCCTTGTATGTTTGTTGGGTATTTATTTGTTTACTGTAAAGAGGGACTCCTTGGTATGTTGGTGGGTAGGGTAGCCATGTCAAAAGGAACAGTGAAAATGAAATAGCCAGCTTTAATAATTGTTAGTGGATAGATTAATTGTCCTTTGTTGTATGTTTACCATAAGCAATTTGGTTATCTGATTAATCTGATTATGCTGCCTGGAAGTGAAAATTCTGTTTGAAGCAGAGGATGGTAAGCATGGCACCTGATGGTTTTGTTGGAAATACTGAAGATATATGTCACAGTTACATGTGCATATGGTATGTCTGATCATGCATGCACATTCCACCCAAATTATTTCTTTACCACATCCTCCGTTTGGGTTTACAAGGCTCGGTTATCTTGTCTTGAAGCAAACTTGTTTAGTGCTGAACAAGTTTATCGAGAAAATATAAGATTTATGGCACCATTCACTAACATATCGAAGTATATTTGCATAAGCCTGTTAATTAATTGCCTTTGTTGTATGTTTCTATAAGCAAGTTTTAACCTGAATTTCTGTTGAAAGCAGAGGATGACAACGCTAGATGAGTTTGTTGGTAATACTAACGCATGTCTGATCATGTGCACAATTTGTGTCTGATCATTCATGCATAATAATAATCATTATGCTCATCTGGAACTCAAATGGTATATATATTTTTTTGAAACGAGGCAAACGCTTTGCCTTTTCATTGATATAGAAGAAGAAGGCCAGTTTATAAGGGAAACCGGGCAAAAACCATACAACATAACGCACCACGCCGGCCCCAAGGGCACGTCCCAAAAACAAGTCGAAGGTCATGCCACCCTAGCAACCATAACCGACACAACACGGCGGAGACGACCTCAACGCAAGAAGAAAAATCCGGAGCCGCCGCTCCGACATCCACGCCGGCCCCAAGGCCACGCCCCAAAACGAGTCGACGACCATGTCGCCCTAGCAACCATAGTCGACACTAAACACGGCGGAGACAACCTCAACGCAAAGCAAAACCCGGAGCCGCCGCTCCGGCATCCACGCCGGCCCCAGGGCCGCGCACCCCCTAGCCGAAGACGAAGAACTCGCAAACGCCAACCCCCAGCACTCCACGGGTCCCGCTGGCAGGTGGAACATCCAAGGCGAGGCCCCAAGAGGCAAGCGACGCAGAAGCGCCGCCCTCGCCCGATCCCGCGAGGGATCTGGGGTTTCCCCGGAGAACCCGGCGTGGAGAAGCACAGAACACCACCTCGACGACGCCTTCAAGAAGTATGCGACGCCCGAGGGCGACGCCGTCGTCGGCCCCGGTCGACAACCCGGGCTATAGGCTTTCGCCCGGCGATGTATCGCAAACCCCAACAGCCGCCCATCGGGGACCGACCAAACCACCTTCTCCGCGTGCCACAACCACCGCGACACCTCATGCCGTGGCAGGCGGCATGCCGACCACGGCCGACCCGTAGCCGCAGCTCCGGGGCCGCCGCCCTGGCTTTCCTCCTCCCGACCTCGCCCCTGCCGCAGCAAAGGGCGGCTACGCCGTCCCCAAACTCACCGAAACCGCCGACCGCTGCTCCCTGCCGCTGCAGCCTCACCCGACGTCCGGCCCGCACGGCCACGGCGCCCATGGCCGCTGCCTCCATGCCGCACCGCAGGTCCGGGGCCGCCGCCCCGGCTTCCTCTGCCCCTACCTCCGCTGCACCGCCAGCAACCTGCCCTCTTGCCGGAACGCCCGCCAGAGCGCCCGGCCAGAGCGCCGCCCGCGCGGGCCTGCCAGGCCCATATCGGGTCCGACGAGCCCCAGATCCGCGCACCAGCCGTCGCACCACCAGTGCAGACGCGCCGCACCTCGACCTCTTGCCGCGCCGCACAGCCAGCGCCGCGGCCCGCTCAGCCCGTCCGCGGCCCAGATCGGGCCCGGAAAATCCGCATCGCCGCGCCGAGACCGGCGCCTCGCTGACCCAGCGCCTCGCAGCCCCGGCGCCTCCGCCAAGCTTCCGCTCCGCCTGCCCGCACCGCTGCGCCCCGACGCCGTCCGCCGTCTTCCGCCATCCGTCGTCGCCGTCACGGGAGAGCCGCGCAAAAGGGAAAAAACGCCCCGCCTCCACCTTCCTCGGGGGCGCGCGGCTTTGCCGGCGCCCCCTCCGGCGGCGGCGAAGCAGGGAAGGGGCGGGGTGGCCCCTGGCGGCGGCGGTTTAGTGTCCCCCGAGGCGCCCAAGGAGGGCGACGCGGGGGTGGGGTGCGGAGTCTTCTAAGCCAGATAGACCTTCTTGTGATCTTTCAAATGGTATATATATGTATATTCCACCCAAGTTGTTTCTTCACTACGTAGTATGGTCTCAAACAGTTCTGTATAGTATTCCTCTGAAGATGGTTGGCATCGATCAGATCCTGAATGCCTTCTCGATGCTCTCCCGGCGAGCGCCGACGGTCTTGTAGACGCGCATGAAGTCACGGAACGCGATGCTCCGGTACCTGGCCGGTCTCCCCTCGCCGACGAGCTCCCTGGCGGGCCCCACCATGCAGTCCATGGTGGGCATGATGAAGGCCGCCACCGACGTCCTGGCGACGGTGGCGTTGGCGACGGCGCGGTGCTCCACGCTCCGGAGCAGCCCGTTGGTGGCGATCTCCAGCTGGTGGCCGAAGTTGACGACGAGGGCGCCGGGCACGGGCTCCACGTCGATCCACCCGCCGCCGGGACACGACACCTGGAGCCCACACACGTGGCCGGTGATGAGGTTCCGGTCGCAGTGCGGCGGCAGGCCGAGGGTGAGGCCCGGGTCCGGGCACGGCGGGTAGTGGTTGGCGTTCACGATCACCTCGCCGCCGCTCAGGTCGCCCTCGAAGTAGTCGGGCCGGAGCCCCACGCCCTCGCAGAGCAGCCGGAGGAGCTCCATTCCGACGCTCCGTGCCGGGACGATGAACTCTTCCAAGGCGGGCGCGAGCCCCGCGGGCTTGTCCGGCCACCCGGGCTTTGTAAGCTCGACGGGGTGGCAGGCGAGCCGGAGGCAGTCGCGCCAGTAGCTCTCGCCGGCGCCGGACTCGTACATGGTGCTGGAGAAGAGCCGGTTGGTCCGCTCCGTGTCCTCCGAGTAGAGCGCCGCCTTGTCCGCCGCGGGCAGGCGGAAGAACTCGCCGCACGCCGCCTCCAGCTCCCGCATCGCCCGCTCCGGCACGCCGTGGTTGATCACCTGGAAGAAGCCGAGCTCCTTGCCGGCGCGGAGCACCGCGCTGCGGACCTCGTCCCGGCTGCCGGAGAGGTCGATGACGGGCAGCGACACCGGCGCCGCGGAGGTCGGCGGCCGCAGCTCCGGTGGCAGGTGGAACCGCTCCGGGACAGTCTTGTGCGACGCCGCCGCCGAGGACAGCAGCTTCTCCATTATGTTGCCACACCACTGTCACCAGTTTCCGGCCTCCAAGAGATCAGTGAGTCGTTGGGATAGCGCCATAAATAAGCTTCTGTGATCAGGCTCTGAGCTGTATGTCCATGGCGGCAAGCGACGTTTCACTCCACTTAGCTGAGCTGCATGCACCCCCTGGGTTGTCGATGGCGGCAAGCAACGTCTCACTACACCGTGCGTGTCGTCCGCGTGTTGCTCGCGCGCGCGCCAAATTGGCAAGTGTGTCCGCCATTGCCGATTGCTTCCGAAACCGGGCCTCCGTTCTTCTCTAGGAAAATCGGTAGCAAAACGGAATGGATGGATGGACGTGTGATAGAGTGTAACGGCAGGCAACGCTACCTGCACACGCCGGCTTTGTCTCCAGAATTAGACCGACTGGTACAGAGCGGCCGGCAGCTGATAAGTGAGCAATATATCCTGTTGCGTGCAGACGACGATCGGTCGGTTACTCACGAATTCACGATCGATGAGTGAATTGCTGTCTAATTTTGAACTACCACTATCCTGTTGCGCGCCTCGGAGTAGTATTGTAGTTCTCTTCTTCATTCGGAGTAATCTGGACTTCTGGAGCTTCGAACTAGAGGCCGACTGGCCGAGCTACAGCGAGCCGTTTATTTTAAAATACCGATAATTGAATTTTGCACTTTCAGAAAAATCTGAATTTTCCCGATGTAGACAATGCTGTATTAAAATAATTCATATTTTAGGCAACACAAAAATATAAAAATCTGACAAATTTGGAATAGTTGAAATTTTCCATTGTTCACTATTTTCAAACTTTAGAATTTCTCACTTTTGTGCAGCCCAAAATACAAGTAATTTCTAGTTGAGATTTTACACGTTGGTAGAATAGAACATTGGCAACATCATTTTTTTGTCATATTTTTTCTAACTTCCAGATAAGATTGCCAAATTTTTGGAAAATAGCTCCCCATAGGGTGGGCTCTATTTGTCCAAGCTATATACCCGCAAAAATTGCTTTCCATAGATAATCAAATGTTTTTTACAAGAACATCCGGCCGCAAATCCATCTTTTACTTTTTTTTGAGGAAAGAGGGTGCCTCTGTACTTATGAACTTATGAATATCAACAGAGTTTATCCCAACTTCATAGATGCATATAATTTCGACTTCGAGCAACCAAAATCCGACGACCATGGAGATGGCGACGATGACAACGAACAATAAACCTGGGAAGTGAGCCCCACTCCAGAAGTTGGAACCAGCATGTGCAGACCTACAACAGCGGAAGTCGGATCGGGCAACTAGGATGATAAAATCCTACTCGTCAACCAGTTTCTGAAGAAAGTCAGGAAAATCGTCATAAAAATGCCCGAGTCGCGGCTACGCAACCCGCAAAAAAACAATTGCCTCCCCAAGTTAGCAAAAGAAAAGCACGGGAGCAGGAGAAGGAGAAGCAACGCACATCTTCTGAAGAAGAAGGCGACGATGGAGAGGCCGATGTGGCACCGCCTGCCCCGTCGCCACGCAATTCCCCAGGGGAACAACCTTGGCGCCATCTAAGCCTTCATGCAAGAAGGCCGTTGGTGCTCTAGCACAGAGGAAGGCGGATTTTGCCCATACATCTTCCTCGTCCGACTCAATGGAATGAGAAGGCTGGGTAAAACAGTTTTCCTTCTTCTTGCCTTTCTCTTATACTATATGATTATTGTTGAACTGCATATTTACTCATTGTGGCATTTGTTTGTAGGGTCATGACCTCCTCGTCGTCGAGTCAGAAGTCACACAACTGGTCATCTCCACAAAGATCTCGAAAGTGGACACACCGTTTGAAAGCCATGGAGCGAATCGTCAGCCGCAGCCGGCTGGAACCGAAGAAAGTGGTCCTTCTGACGATGTTAACACACAGGAGGCGACCCCGGAGGCGCCAGCCTCAGAAGCTGCAAATCCATAGCAGGATTCAGTAACTCTTGACTCTGATATGCCCCAGGTAAATTCGAGCAGCCAGTGAAAGCAGCTTCAGAAGCTACTTGCACAAAGATTGCCGCGAAGGCGAGAGAGCAAGATAATCAGCCGCCACCTATACGAAGCTTCGAGCAGATAAGCCAACACCAGCTTAGACCAAAGCACCCGGAGAACCGTTGTGAATGAAGAAATCCTCCAGATTAAACTGACACAAAAGGTACTCATTTTCCTACTCGTTATAGATAACGACTTTTTCGTATGTAGGGTCATAGATAATAAGATAGAAACGATTTATATGTCCTCGCAGGCTCTCCTAGTTACCGAATGAGGAAGAGACTAGGCCACTGGGAATTCGATGCACTTGTTGCTCGATGCCACTCGATCGGCTAGCTAGCCGTTAGTTGTGCCGCTGTCTGAAGCCGACACCTGTTGGGCTAAATACATAAGCAGAGCAAGCAAGCGAGTGACGTCTGTCGTCCTATCACTCCACTAAGCTGAGCTGAGCTAATCTGATCTGATCTAAACCGCCGAGGATATCCTGTCTGTCCGTTTTTCCAGAATTGCGCCAGGCAGCAGCACGGCCGTCCAAAGTGCTCGCTGTCTCCGCGCCACTACCAGGATCGGAGCAAACTGCTTTCAGAACCAGAGAGCAGCTGGATTGCTCTCTCTCTCTTTCTCTCTTCCAACCGCCGCTGCCGTCTGGACTTATTTCTCATGGCGTTATCCATGGCGGCAAGCAAGAGAGCGTGCAAGCAACGTCTCTGTCGAGCAAGTGAGCTGTGTCGGTCAGCACGTCGCTGCAAGAGATATCTTGTCGTCCGCGTGTCCGCATCTGGGTGGGTTTTTTTTCTTCTGCGAAACATAGTACAACGCAAACGCTCACATACACGTGTACACACTCACCCCTATGAACGCACGCGCACACCCTACCCCTACGAGCACCTTCGAAAGACTGAGCCGGCGGTCAGGTCTTGAGATTGACGAAGTCACCACAGGCGCCTCGCTGTCGACGGGAACGTCGCCTCCCACTGACGAATATTCCGCCTAAATGAGAAACACCAGTGTCAAACCTGTGGTTTAAACTCTGGTGGGCTGGGTTACAACCACCCTCCTAACCATCTTATCACAGGCAAGTTCTCCATCTGGGTGGGTTTCTGCACGTGGCAATTGTGCCGCGCCGCGGTCATCGATTCCTACATGGCTTGACAAAAATCTGTTATGATCGAGAAATCTGTTTTCACGCATATGCCTATAGATGCACCCACTATTTAAAATTGTATTTCACGATGTAAAAAAATCCAAACCAATATTTCGGGATTATATCTAAACATTCTATGTTCCTATAAAAAGTTTTCCTCAAAAAAGTCACTTTTATGGCTTATATAAAAAAAAGTCAAATTCTGATGCTCACAAATGACTTTTCACGAGATATTTTCTTATCTTTTTTACGCCATCCACAAAACATGTCGTTTTTTCGCGAAACTTTACGTGCGGGCATAGAATGTTCGGATGTACACTGACATTTTGTTTGGAATTTCCTCACATTTTAAAAATATTTTCTATAATGAATGCATTTAGACGTATGAGTCAAAACACCGTATCCGTTACAATCGTCCATCATTATGATCTTAACCATATAAATAAAGTCCAACAAAATCTGATCATTCGGACAAAAAAAAACACCAATCCAATGTACGCATACACAATGCCACCATATATACGTACTTGACGCGTAGTGAAGACCGGAGCCGTTGTGAGAACAGAACTACAACCCCACAATGATAATATCCATGTCAAATCGAATGGCAGCAAGCCTTTGGTGTCACCGATCGATCGAGGCCTGCCCGGCCAAAATCGATGGAGATGAGGAGGGAATATCTTAGACTACGCCGCTACTCTTCTTTTACGGTAAGTTAATCACCGCTTTTTTTTTCTAGGGGTTTTTTTAGAAGGAAAAACGAAGTTAATCACGCATCTTAATCACGACGGCCTACACAAACACAGTCTTCTCTCTCTAAAAAAGAGATTTCCTCGCCCGCATGATCTTGAGTCCACGTAAGCACAACGGACGGCGCAGATGCTTCCACGTGGACGGTTGCACTCTCGCTCACACCAAACAAGCCCCAACTGCCAATTAACTTAGCTAGCCTCATTCATCACGCACGTACACGTGAAACGTTGGCACGTACGTTGCTTGTTTATATATACCACATTCATTCATTCCATCCATATGCCACACACACACACGCATCTGACACCTGTGACCGATCAGATATCCATGGAGCTGCTGTGCAACGCCCCGGCGCACGCCGCCGTGCCGGACAGGTACGTCTTCCCGCCGGAGAAGCGCGCCGCCATGCAGCTCGACGGCCAGAGCCTCCACGACGACGGCGTCTCCCTCCCCGTCGTCGACCTCCACCGGGAAGCCCTCGCCGGCGACAACGGCCTCCGCCGCCGCGTTGCCGCCGAGATCGTCCGGGCCGGCAAGGAGTTCGGCTTCTTCCAGGCACGTAATTAACGCGCACCTCGTTAACTAAACTCTGCACTTCACTCTGCATCACTCTGAAGTTCAGATCAGGATTTTGCATCGTCTCGGTCCGAGATTTTTACAATCCCAGTTATTTTGGAGTGATGCGTTTATAGTGAGTCACGCCGGGGAAAAATCTGATTTTTTTTACGAAGAGAAATTTAATTTTTATTATTTGAGACATCGTACCGCTTAATCCAATAAGAAAGAATAACTTGATCTAAGAAGTAGGCCATACCAACACACTAGCATTTAGTTCATGTTTGTACAACAATACTTCTCTAATTAACATATCAACTTTTTGAAAACGAGGATTTCTTGGCTTGAGCTTCAGATTTTCTGATCAGGGTTTTGGTAATGGTCCGAAATTTTGTTATTTTGGTGGGATCCGAAATGAATCGCACGTTAAAAGATTATTTTCCCAAAACAATAGTCTAATCTACCAACTAAGTAAGTGTTATCTAATTAGTATTTACAACTTTCAAGTTCTGTAAATTCGTGTTTTCATATGGTTTCATTTGTTTTGGCTCATTAACCCCATAATCTTGATTTTGATTCGATCTTGCATGCAGGTGGTAAACCACGGCGTGGGGGAGGACGTGGTGAGGGGGTTCCGTGACACGGCGGCGGAGTTCTTTGCTATGCCGGCAGAGGAGAAGCTCCCCTACTGCTCGAATGACCAGAGCAAGCCATTCCTGCTTGCCTCGAGCACCACCTATGACAAGAGCGAGACCCGGTACTGGCGTGACTACCTCAAGCTCCAGTGTCACCCAGTCTCCGACGAGCTCGTTCGCCACTGGCCGGCGGAACCAACAAGCTTCAGGCCGCGCCTCGCCGAGTTCTCCGAGGCGGTGCACGAGCTGGCGCAGACACTTCTCAGCCTTGTCGCCGAGGGGCTCAGCCTCAGCGCCGACTTCTTCGCTGGCGATCTTAGCAGCGGCGAGACCCAGATGAACGTCAACTACTACCCGCCGTGCCCAGACCCGAGCCTCACGCTCGGCCTCCTCCCGCACTGCGACCGCCACCTCCTCACCGTGCTCTCCCAGGGCGACGTGGCGGGCCTCCAGGCGAAGCACCATGGGAGGTGGCTGCTTGTCCGTCCCGTCCCCGGCGCCTTCGTCATCAACTTTGGCCACCAGATGGAGATCGTCACCAACGGTGCGCTGGCCAGCGTGGAGCACCGCGCCATCACCAACTCGGCTGCGGCGAGGATGTCGGTGGCCACGCTCATCATGCCCAAGACGGAGTGCCGCATTGGCCCAGCGCCGGAGATGGTGGACGAGGTCACGAATCCGGCCAAGTTCAGGGATTTCGTGTTCAGCGAGTTCATGGAGGCGTACAACACCGCTGCAGCCAGTAGGGAGGACGTGCTCGAGTTCTTCAAGATCCATAACAACTAGCACGGTGATCAGGACGACTATGACATGAAGATGGAGTATGCAGTAAGAAGAAAATAAGCAACAAAGAAAGAACGGAAACAAATTTTTCCAAAAGTAGAATGGTGTGATTTGGAGAATACTAAAAGTTGTTGCTTTTGGGCATTGACATGGTGTCCAACGTACAACTTTATCGTTAATTTATATCGTCACATGTTTACACCTAAAAAATGTGTACTGTGAAGTTACTTGTTGAGAAAATCTACTTGTATGATTTCCATATGTCCAATCAAAATATTTAGCTGGTGCTATTATCTTCCTCTGCCTTCATCGTTAATTTGTACTGTCACATATTTACACCTGAAAATATATTATGTAAAGTTTCTTGTTGATAAAATTTACGTGTATGATTTCAGTTGTGCAACCAAAATATTTAACTGATGCTATTAGTATCTTCCTCTGCCTTGTTTTTTCTTGAGGGGTACCTCTGCCTTGCTTGATGCAGGTGTTTGTAGTGCAACATCTGTTCCACATAGGATCCAGTTCACAGCGCAGCCCACGAACGAACTGTCGTGCATCCGCTCATGTCCGTAAATGGGCCTTAGTAATCCTTGCCCTAGGCCGACTACTTTACATCCCGACCCACAATAGATAACTTCATTCACAGCTAGTTTCCCAATTTCTGCAAAGCCCATACATAAAAGAGCCTTCTCCTCCACCAGCCCACAAGGCCTCTATCTAAAAAAAAAAATCCTAGTTTCCTTCTACACATTCTACCGACTTTAGCAGTTTGATTTTGGCATTCAAATTTTTGAATAGTTCCAGTAGTTCCTTTGACCTTCCCTGATATTGCAGTCATCCTCCCTCTGCAGTCGACGCCGGGCAATGTTTAGTGCTTTGTCGTGGCGCCGCTTCTACTAACCGATTGTACTCCCGTGACAAACAATCATTCATAAATAATAGTTACAAATATATATTTTTTATAACAAACACACATATAAATGTTCATGTATTTCTTTATCGTGAAGTTATATATAAAGATCACGGTTGTGCCATGATATTCAATAAATAAAACTTTGATGTTCTAAAGCACATTATTTTGAAACATATATAGAGTAATTCCTTAATTGTTAATGTGATAAATAGTAAATTCTTAAGAATATTTAGAATAAAAATTTCCAAAAAATACCGTATAAATGTCCATATATATTATGTTCTTGTGAGGATTCATAAAAAGCGACACATATTGTTTTTCATCAAAGGTGCAAAACTCAACTTTTCCCCACAAAATCTTGCAAACATACAAAAGAGTCGATCGGACATTTGCAAGTATATATTTTTCATCCGGATTCGGCAAATTATTTCCCACGCCCATGGTCACATGCATACTCTCTCTTCTGTCATCGGCAAGCTAGCTCCTCGATTATGGGCTACCATGGAGTAGTTCTTTGTACCAATTGATTAACGGAGTACGGATCGTACTCCGGCATGTGCGACTAGCCGGTAGTTAACGTGCACATACGCTTCTGAACTTAGCGCAGGAGTAGGTTTTGAACACTGCAACTCTTGCAGCCAGATGGAATGAATCAATCCTACACAGAGTCAACTCTTCGATCGAACTTAAATTAGTTTCCGTGCAGCGCCGTACATATAGTATAGCTTATCTCGTATAAGTAGGTTGGCAGCCCGGCCTGATAGTAGTTCCAAAAGGGGCAGCTCGCTCTAGTTGATGCCGACCATATATTTTACTAGTCTTCAGATCACACGGGTGCATGACGCGTCCACGTACTACCACCGTACACTCGCATGTGTTTTTGAGGTCTGGTCAACTCTTCGTACGGTTTCTTCCACGTTAAGTTATGTTCATTACAGTACACGACATGCAGCCAATTAATAAACTAACCTAGCTTGGTCAACTAATGATTCCTAACGACGCGGGAGAGCTGGTACACGTCTTTGTAGATCTCTAGACAGATCTAATGACGAGGCATGCAACCACCATGAATCCGTAGTGTGTGAATGCATGTGCACGCAGAGTCAACTTTTCACTCAGCGTCAAATCTTCGATCGATTACACGGTTTTGTCTTGTCTCTACTCGCGCAAGGTTGATCGATTACACCCTTTGCACATGCAGTGCACTTAGTGGTAATCTCGTCTCATATCTCAACCATATACTATAAGCTTATCATATAAGTAGCCTGGGAGACCTGATAAGATGCATGGATTTCTTAGGTTGCCAAGCTGACACTACTAAATCACCCGCAATTACTTGCAGGTTACTCTTTAGTTAGATAGTTTTGAGTATAAGAAACACTTGTAACCAGAAACTGACGCGCAACCGGAAGCTATTGCCAGCTAAGCTCAATGTTCGGGCAAGACTCTAATTAACATTCCCACTGACGCGCAACCGGAAACTATTGCACCCTCACTCATGCACATCAGGGTTGAGGCGCCGCACATCATTGCGAGCGCCGCCTCACCCCTTTGGGATTGGTGTGCAACAGATCTTGGCATAGGCGCGTAAGTGAATACCCTCTTGGGGACAAAGCAATCCTCGCACCAGACCACCTACCCATTGAGTAGCTCCTTGGCAAAGAGATGGTACGGCATCGTGGCGCCACAGCGCGTAGCCGACGCGATCACTACAATTTTTCTCGCCGTCGGTAGCTAGGGTTTGCGCCAGAAGCAAGCGTCAGTTAACTAATTAATTTTTGTTATTAGTCCTCTACCCTTTAAATGCTGTAACACACACCTTGATGAACTAAATTCACGAATGAATTAACTTTGGTATAATTAGTCCTCTATTTTTTTTAAATGCCGTAACACACCTTAAACTGAATTTACTCCCAGCTATTGCATGTGCATGTAAGAGCTAGGCTAATTTTTTTTGCACAGTCCACTCTAATTTGAACGGTTGTGGACAAGGACAACACAATCATACCGAGATCGAGGCACGTTGTGTGGCAGGTGGAGCGATGAAGAGAGATAGATGCATGTGGAGTACTACATCAGAGGTAAATCACGCGTGAGACTTTTTGCTACACTAATTAAGCACGGTATTTCGCTCGGTAACAAGATTCTTGCTCTGGAGCTACCTAACTACACTGAATTTTTACTTAGCTGTAGTATCAGTTACGTTTCAGGAATATCTCAACATGCAAGTTTTGCAGTCAGATGGAATAAACCATACAGAGTCAACTCTTTGCAGGCCCCTGTAACTTGCAACAACTAATGCCCTTGAATATATAAGTTGTTCGGCAGCACTTCTATAAGTTCAGAAGGACAGATGTACGATCCATGTTAATCTCCTGATTAGTTTTTTTCGAACCTCGGCAATGCCTTTGATTGATAAAGTCGAAAAGAGTTGGACAGTTTATAAGGGAAACCGGCCGAAAACCATACAACACAACACACCACACTGGCCCCAAGGCCACGTCCCAAAAACGAGTCGACGACCATGTCGCCCTAGCAAACCATAGCCGACACCAACACGGCGGAGGCGACCTCAACGCAAGAAGAAACCCGGAGCCGCCGCTCCGACATCCACGCCGGCCCCTAGGCCGCGCCCCAAACGAGTCGACGACCATGTTGCCCTAACAACCATAGCCGACACCAAAACACAGCGGAGACAACCTCAACGCAAGACGAAACCCGGAGCCGCCGCTCCGACATCCACGCCAGCCCCAGGGCCGCGCACCACCAAGCCGAAGACGAAAACGCCGACGCCAGCCACCATCACTCCACAGATCCCTCTGGCCGATGGAACATCCAAGGCGAGGCCCCAAGAGGCAAGCGACGCAAGAGCGCCGCCCTCGCCCGATCCCACACAGGATCTAGGGTTTCCCCCGGAGAACCCGGGCGGAGAAGCGAGAGCACCGCCACGACGACGCCTCCAAGAAGGACACGGCGCCAGATGGCGTCGCTGTCGCCGGCCCCAGCCACCGGCCAGGGCAAGGCTTTCGCCCAACGATGTGTCGCAAACCCCGCAACCGCCACTCGGACCGGCCAGACCACCATTGCCATCCCGCACGCAGATCGTTAGCCCCACGCGCCCAACGATCTGAGGCCACGAACGGACATAGGCGCCGGGGCCCAGATCCGCCTCACGCGGAGCCTCCTCCTAGCTCGGCGCGATACGAAGACCACCATCCGGGGCCGCCGCCCCGGCATCCGGGCGCCAAATCCATTCCGATGGGCACCCCCCACGGCAGAGTCGGCGAACACGACGAAGAGATCACGATGTCCTCGCCAAAGCCGCGCGAGCTGGGCAGCGAGACCCAGCATCCAACGCGCCGCCGCGCCTAGGCTCCCCGCCGCCGCGACTAAAGCCGCCGTGCGGATCATCACCGCTACTCTAGGACGAGCAGCCGCCACCACGCCCGGACCGGATACCAGCACCACCGCAGACCTCCACCACAACCACCACCCGATGCCACCTTAAAAAGCAGCCATGCCCCCGGCCGACCTCCCCAAGCGCATGCGGAGGAGGACGCCACCGCCGGAGCCGGGAACGCCGCCATGGCGCACCGGGACCACCTCGCCAGCACCAGCTCGGGCCGCAGCCCGCGAAGACCCAGATCGGGCCCTCCGGAACCCACGGTCAGAGCAGGAGCGGCCGCAGCGACGACACCCGCCCCGCGACCCAGCTGCTGCACCGAAGACCGCCTCCGCCGCCACCAGCCTGGGCGCCTTCCCAGAGCGGAGCGCCGCCCTGCACCACCGGAACCGCCGCCGCTGCGTGAGAGAAGAACCTCCCCAGCGCCACCTATTGGAAGCGGAGGGGGCCGCCGCCACCGCGGCTAGGGCCGGCGGCAGCGGCGGAGGAGGAGGACGATGAGGAGCTGCCGGCGGCGGCTGCTAGGGTTAGGCCCCCGGGTCGCCACACGAGGGGCGACACGGGGTCGGGGAGTGTCCCGGATGAGAAAAGGACAGCGCTGTTGTTATCAGAGGTGGCTTCAAGGCCAAGGGATCTCCTGATTAGTTGGACAGCGTTAATTAAGAAAAAGAGGGGAAGGTCAAACATATAACTAGTGTTGTGCATTAACTTGAGGAAATGCATGTAAACTTAATTGGGACGATATTGACAAAACGAAACATCGGGAGCATATGCCAAACAATATACCAAGCTGAAGCTGTTGCTCCATCCTATAAATACGTGCCTCCTTGTAGCCTGTCGAGCACAAACCCAGTAGCCATTGCAACCTCAAGACTCTTCAAGTCCCAGCTCCTCTTGCCTAGCTCTTAGTCCAAAGTGCAGCCCTGAGAGCTCCAAGGAGCAACCAAGCAAGGAAGAAGAAGCCTTCCCTCTTCAATAGAAGAAGATATGGAGATGGAGGTTGGTGCCGCGGGTGCCACGACGGCGGTGCCACCGGCGTTCTCCCTGCCGGTGGACTCCGAGCACAAGGCCAAGTCCATCAAGATATTCTCCTTCGGCAACCCCCACATGCGCGCCTTCCACCTCGGCTGGATGTCCTTCTTCACCTGCGTTGTCTCCACGTTTGCCGCCGCACCGCTCATCCCTATCATCCGCGACAATCTTAACCTTACCAAGGCTGACATCGGCAACGCCGGGGTTGCCTCCGTCTCGGGCGCCATCTTCTCCAGGCTGGCCATGGGTGCCATATGCGACCTCCTCGGCCCACGCTATGGCTGCGCCTTCCTCGTCATGCTATCGGCGCCCGCGGTTTTTTGCATGTCCATCATCGACGGCCCCGCCGGATACATCACTATCCGCTTCCTCATCGGTGTCTCGCTCGCAACCTTTGTGTCCTGCCAATACTGGGTGAGCACCATGTTCAATAGCAAGATCATCGGCACAGTCGGTGGCTTGACGGCGGGGTGGGGTGATATGGGTGGCGGCGCCACGCAGCTCATCATGCCTCTCGTCTTTGACGGCATCTTGGCATGTGGTGCGACACCGTTCACAGCATGGCGCCTCGCCTATTTTGTGCCTGGAATGATGTTGGTGGTGATGGGCTTGCTTGTGCTCACCTTGGGACAAGACCTTCCTGATGGAAACCTCGGGAGCCTTCAGAAAAATGGTGACATGAACAAAGACAAGTTTTCCACCGTTCTCCGTGGTGCCGTCACCAACTACCGCACATGGATATTTGTATTCATCTATGGCTACTGCATGGGTGTCGAGCTCACCACCAACAACGTGATCGCAGAGTACTACTACGACAGCTTCCACCTTGACCTCCGTGCCGCCGGCACCATCGCCGCTTGCTTCGGCTTGGCCAATATCTTCGCACGCCCAATGGGCGGCTACCTCTCTGACCTTGGTGCCCGCTACTTCGGTATGCGAGCCCGACTCTGGAACGTCTGGATCCTACAGACCGCCGGTGGAGCCTTCTGCATCTGTCTTGGCCGCGCATCCACCCTCCCCACATCCGTCACATGCATGGTCCTCTATTCCATTTGCGTCGAGGCTGCATGTGGCGCCGTGTATGGAGTCATCCCCTTTGTCTCCCGGCGCTCCCTCGGCCTCATCTCCGGCATGAGTGGTGCCGGTGGTAATGTGGGCGGCGGGCTCACACAGTTCCTCTTCTTCACGTCGTCACAGTACTCCACGGGCAAAGGGCTCCAATACATGGGTATCATGGTCATGGTGTGCACGCTCCCTGTCACGCTCGTGCACTTCCCACAGTGGGGCTCCATGCTCCTCCCTCCCAGTGCAGGCGCCACCGAGGAGGACTACTACAGCACCGAGTGGACGGAGGAGGAGAAGAACAAGGGGCTCCATGGGGCCAGCCTTAAGTTCGCCGAGAACAGCATCTCTGAGCGGGGCAGACGCAACACCATCCTCGCTGGACCTGCCACCCCGCCGAACAGCACGCCCCAACACGTATGAAGCTCTCAATCTCTCAATCGACTCTTCGTAAATAAACATGTACATACCCCTGGGGGTAGAGATGGTGCACCCTATTAAGACGGTGTGGTTTTTCCACACCACGTGACTTTGTGGGCGCACATCCAAACCCGTCTTAGAGAAAAGGCCTTAGTCTTTCTACAGGGCATTGTAACATGTTATGAAAAGAGATCAATATGATAAAATGTACTCCCTCCGTCCCAAAATAAGTGTCTCAAAGTTGTCCAAAAGTGAATGTATCTATACTTGTTTCATGTCTAGATACATCCACTTTTTGACAAATCTAAGACGGTTATTTTGGGACGGAGGGAGTATCTTTCTTACGCCTTGTTCTCTCAATCCTTCACTTTATTCGTTTTGTTGTTAAAGTTTGTTGCCGGTGTTGTTGTACTCGTTTTGACCTTTTGTAATTTAAGCCACTAGCTGTTGGCCCTGGGATCGTTTTCATCAGCAGCGTGTGTTTAATTTCCAAAGAAAACGAAAGGCGAAGCGTCTTGGAATGCAGCAACTGCTCCGTACAAGAACCACAACTGTCTTTGTCCTCGCAGATCAAACTTGTACAGTAGCTGGCGTCGATGGAGACCGATCGAGAGTATCAACTCTGAGATAATTTTCATGGAAATAAATTGGGAACAGCTAACGATCGTTTTCGCCAACGTGCTAGCGGGTTAGCAGGAAGGTACTGTAGTAAATTAACAAGATTGGTAATGGAGTACTTGTTTGCACTTTTGTAATTTAAGGCACTAGCTAGCCGTTGGCCCTGGGATCGTTTTTATCAGCAGCATGCGTTTAATTTCCAAAGAAAACGGTAGGCAAAGCGTCTTGGAATGGAGCAACTAGGGGAAGGTCAAACCCAATCGGTTTTCTCATTATTTTTGGCAAAGGCCAAAACCTAACAATAACTGCTCTTAATTAATGTTAATTGTTGCTTATTCTTGGAAAATCCTGGTTTTGAAATTACATCCTATAAACCGGTATGGAGGAAGTACAATTTTGCTCTTCTCCTCGCAGATCAAACTTGTACGGTAGCTCGCGTCGACGTAAAACCGATCGGGAGTATAGACTCTGAGATCATTTTCGTTTTCGTACACGGAAAAGAAATTGGCGACAGCTGACGATCGTTTTCGCCAAACGTGCTGGCGGGTTAGCAGGAAAGTACTGTAGTAAATCAACAAGATTGGTCAATGAGCTAGCCCTCTAAACTTGGTTACGACGTACTCCAGGCTAGCTAGTCCGCTGCTGAAATAAAATACAGTTCCTGTCGCTAGCCATCTCTGCATCCGCGGAGTAGGAATAGACTTTAGTTTTTTCTTTGACGGAGACAGAAACCCAGAATAATATAGATACGGAGTATATAGTACTAGTATATAGCAACCACCGTACTTTGATGATGTTGCATGTGTACGGTCCGTAATGCATGTAACATTGCATGAGTACGACTGAGAGCATCTACAATATAGCTTAATTACCAAAAAGCCACAAATACGTAGAAAGTGCCATTTTAGATATTATGGGCAAAAAAAATGCTCCAACAACTTACCTATAACTCTATAACTCTATAAGTGGTCCTAGACACAAATTTTTTGGAATTTTTACGATACATCATACAACAGATCTTAGGTTATACTCAGTCCGTTTCACAATATAAGATGTTTTATACCTTTTCCACATTCACACGTCTACACATGTATCTAAACACGTTTTAGTGTATATGTCCACTCATTTTAGTTCGAATCTAGACAAATGTGGAACATCTAAAACATCTTATATTGTGAAACAGAGGGAGTATTACAAAGCAGATCCGAGTTAGGCGAAGGATAACTCGGTAATTTACTTTGAGGACCAAACTGTCTAACTCTAATGATTTTAGCCGCGTGAGGTAACCTACAGATGCGCACCTTCGGGGACTGCGCCACCGCACTGCCTCACCTCCTGGGCCACTGGCCTGCACTGCGCTTTGCACACGCGAGAAGCGCAACCTCTCGACTCTCTCGTGATGAGCGTTCCTACCGCCTATATGACACCGATGCCTCCAGCGCCTATGGTGTCACCATCTTTTTCGGTCTCCTTCTGGAGTTTGTCACCGGCGTCACCCGTTGCCTCTATCTCAGCCCTATGCTGTTAACCTGCGGATGCGGCATCACCTCTCCTTCATTATCTCCTGGTTTGTGGGACAACCCTAGCTCCTTAACACGCCCCTTTTTATGGGAAACATCATAACTTTGCTGCGAGTATTTTATTAATTTTAAAAATAGTACAAGTGTTTTATACATAAAAAGGAAGAGAAAAAAACTGTACAGGGAAAAGACCCCAAGGTTCAAATAATCTATTTACCCAAGCAGCAAACCGAAGATACTTTTTCCTTGTTGCTATGAGCCTAAGCCACCTTATCTTAACTTTGAAGATAGCGCTGCACCTATAAATTAAAGGTTTGGCCCGAGATCTTGAAATATTTTCGCATTTCTTGTCTACATACCACCCCCTCCCTTCTTTTATCTGTTAATGATATTTTATTAGCAGATTATGGGGGTGAATATGCATTAGTATGGTAGATTTGGTTAATTTGCGTTCTGTTTGTTGCGGCTTGGGTGTACGGACATCTCTGTCTCGTTAATTAGGCGTGGTGATGATATGATAGACCACTTTTGATGCTTTAAGGTTATGTTCTGATGGCAACATTATAATACAAAGTAGGCTGTGTGCTTGAGAACAAACATGCCATTGTCACTTCCAGTAGCATTAGAAGCTGAAAATTCTAGAATGCACTATGATTATTAGCTGGCGGGACATACTATACCCTTCGTATTAAGGTTGATCTATTTCAGAGAAAATGTGAAGTAATATACTAGATACTGTAGCTGCACTTTCAAAAAAATCTTCTGTTTTGAACTTTATCGGCCAAGTCCCCTGTGTCTTAGTATGAGGCACTGAGGCACACCATTTGTGATATGCTGAAATGAATTCAAGTGCCAACAAAAATAGATCAATATGATAAAACGTATCTTTCTTAGAGCTTGGTCTCTCGATCTTTCACTTTATTCGTTTTGTTGTTGCACTTGTTGCCGGTGTAGTTGTACTTGTTTGCACTTTTGTAATTTCAGCCACTAGCAGTTGGCCTTGGGGTCGTTTTCGTCAGCAGTGTCCCGCTAATTTCCAGAGAAAACCACTGCTTCGGATGAAGAACTAACACGTGCCAACTACTCCGTACAAAGAACAGGTAATACTATAGGACAACACAACTTTGTCCTTGAAGATCAAACTTGTACGGTAGCTGGCGTCGACATTGACTGACCGATCGAGAGTATCAACTATGAGATCATTTTTATGGAAAAGAAATAGGGAACAGCTAACGATCGTTTTGACCAACGTGCTGGCGGGTTAGCAGGAAGGTACCGTAGCAAATTAACAAGATTGGTCAATGAGCTAGGCCAACTTGTTTACGACGTACTCCAGACTGGTCCGCTGCTGAAATAAAATACAGCTCCTGTCGCTAGCAAGCTCTTTATAGTACATGGAGTAGGTTTAGACTTTAGGTTACCGATGATGTAGACAGAAGCCTATAGGTATGGAGAATATAGTACTTTGATGATGTTGCATGCGTACGGTCCGTAAAGCCTGGAAGTTAACGGCATACACGACTAATGGGAGTTGAGACTTTAGAGCATCGATCACCGACCGATGCAGGCATGTTTGCAGCCACAATGCAATGATACTTTCTTGCGATTTATTTTCTACTCCTTCCGTTTGGAAAATGAAGTCTTCCATCTTATCTTATATATTTACTAATTGGAGGCACCGTAGAAAGCACCACGTTAATCCTCAAAACCGAAGGTAATAGTCCATCCGATCACCATAATAGTTATTTACAGCCGTCGGATGAAATACATGAGGAGTCCTCACGTACTGTCCCACGCGCAAGGTTTTCTGGAAGCCTTTCCACGTGTCTAGCATCCCCCTCCCAAAATCGTTCGCTCAGATTATCTACCGCGGCATCAACACGTCGTCAAGAAACCCTAGCGCTGCTCTTCATCTTCCCCCTCCTTTCCAATCTCCATGCCGTTCTGAACTTTGAAGTTCCATCCACGCTTCAATCCATACACACTATCAAACCGGCCTCTCTCTCCAACCACTGAATATTCAATAAGCCAGACCACGCTTGAAGCCATGGTACAGCGCATGAGGAGATCGGTTGAATCTCTACAGCTTTCAAGTCCTGCCACAATGCAATCCACGATATGGAGGAAGAGGTGCGTCAGGTCAGAATCAGATCAGGCGGCAACATTGTTGGTCAGGCAGAATCAACAATTTGGTATATGCAGCGCTCCTTCCATCGCCCATACATGCCCTTAATTTCTTGCACAATGTCGCTCTCTCAACATCACGTTCCTCTTTATAGGAAAACCTTACAAGCATCAGATAAGAAACGAGGATGGGGATGAAGGTTAAAGCTGTTGTCTCTGGAGACATGTCAATTGACTTAATGTTATACTGGGCAAGGCTCTGCAAGCCTGAGCTACGAGGGGGAAATCAACATGTTCACCACGCATGTGCCTGCTGCATTGCGAGCAGCGCAGCCAAACTTCATTATGGGGTCGACGAACTTGCAGGAGGGTGCCGTCAACGAACTTCTCGAGCTGCAATGGATTTAAGGGTCTCCATCAAGCGTCCCCTTCCCAATTCCAATCATCTCTCGTCCACCATCCTGTTGGTCCTGCTTACCATGTGTTTGAGGTAATGTGTAAACAGAACACCTAATTGATGATTATTTTCTTTGATTGCAGTGTGGTAATTTTAAATATATTCAAAAGGAGATGACCTATATTTAAATTCTGAGGACATATCCTTCAAACCAATCTTAATGGTCCTGAACAAGTTCGTCTCCATGGTGGTTGCTGGATGAAAATTAATAGCCTAGCACTTGATTCTTATAAATTATTATATTGAAAGTGCAAGAGTTCGTATCTGTAGATTATTTATTGCAGTTTGGTATATAAAGTTATTTTCTCCTACGTGGAATATATCAGTTCAGATATTGACTGAAGGTCTCATGATCTGCATATTCTGTCATTCCATGAATTTTATTCTATGAGTAATTCATGGTCAACAAAGGTGCACTACAATTTTGCGTTGGTGGACAGAAACACGACACTATTGTTGTCATTTCAGTTTTGCATTTGAATGAAAAGCTCTGAACAGAATCACCATGCGTGGACCAAGACTCGAGACATGAAGATACTCGAGCTGAAGAACTATTTTTTACAAAATTCTGAAGGAGTATGGATAATATGTTGATGTGTTTCTGACGAAAATAAAGAAAAAAGAAGTCTGTACAAAACGTAATAAGGTAAAGGACTTATCCATCTGCCCACTTTTTTTGAGAAAATAAGTAACTAGATATATGGACGTTTTGCTCTTTTTTTTTTTTTGCATGGGACGTTTTGCTCATTACTGATCTAAATAGTTTACCTCAACCGTAGAAAAACCGACCAAAGCAAAGATATGTGCTTTATCCTCACCATTGCCTGTGAGGATTTGTTCTTTCTGTTGCTAAGCATCCTTTGCTGCTCCAAATAGAACCGGCCCTCTCCTTTAATATTTCAATTGTTCAGAACGCCCACTGTTATCTTCTGGTGCCTTCTCACGTACCCAAATCATGCGAGGACTCGCAGCACCCCAGCGTGCTCTGACATCCTACATCACACCCATCAACTCAGCTGGAACGTTTAATCGAAATCAAACTTTTTATTTAGATGGAAAAAATAAAATTGTTGGCATAGCATCACATTAACATGAATTTGTGAAAATTCAAGCAACGAAGTCCTTGAAGCCTTTAACGTGCTCATTCAAGCAAGGATGTCTTTTTATGTGCTTCCAAAGCGATTGGCTGGAGTCGGCTCTGAAACAAGTTTCACTGATCTGAGGTAAGCAACGTGATGTCTTCTTTCTCATATGGTCCACGTGCTGATTATATCTGAAACTGTACTGTAGAAGCATTGGTCATCGAGGGATTTTTTACACAGACCTTCTGGAGTTTCAATTTGTTGTATAAATATGATCTTCTCTTTCCAGTCTGATCCATGTTTATCTGATAATATAAAATATTCATGATTTGACACATAAGAGGCATTTACACTGAGCTCTATTTTGATGTCATCTGCTCTACTTTGCTATTGCATTAATAAATGTTAGGAAACTGATTACCTCTTGGAGGCTTATACATGAGAAACAGTTTCTGAAGTGAGTTCATTTCTTATCAAGCACTATATATTGGTCGATGCAGGAAGGGAACATAAGTGATTATTTTAAAGTTAATCTTAATGTGCATGCTGTCTCTGTAAGTAAAATAAGATCGATGACATCCATGTATTTTGTCTTGCTAACGTCCTGGGAATGTCCTGCGTACTGTTGTGTAGTTGTTTCTTGCATAATGAGCTTTGTGAGTGGTCTATTTCCTAAGGTCATAATGTGTTTAGGTAAAAGCCCATGGAAAAGGAGTATCATGAATTGCCCCTTGAGTAGGTTTGTTAAATATCAAATTGGTTTTTACATAACAATCTGGCTGCGACAAAGTCTCTGGGGTAATTGACTCGCAATAATCTTAACACAAGAGAAAATTGTTAGTTTGATTAATTATTCAACTAACTCTTTACTATCAACAGAAGAATGTGTTTTGTGCAATGAACTACATATGCCGAAAGAGGGAGCGTTCATGACGCTTCTAGAGGGATTGTGTCCATGTTCAAGGATTTAATCTCTGTAAGTAACATAAATCTAATAGAAAAGATTGTAGTAAAAAATATTATATGGTGCAGATATCAAACTACTATTAGTGATAGGAATTCATAAATAAGTTACAGTAATATTGTTAGCACTATCAGATGTCTGACGGACTGACTGACTCAAGTCTCCTCTTTAATATGTATGGAACTAATTCCGCTGTCCACATGTTCCCTGTAGATTTCGGAGCTCATAAGCAAAGATTGTAAAACTACTATATGGAGTGCAATGAAGACTGTGGAACGCGGGATACTTGGAACTTTGCTTGGCATATTCAGTTCCAGACGTTTTCTTCTTTTTTTCATGGACCACTATATTGCAGAATCTTTCAATGATATACGATGGTGTTACACACTTGAGATATATAACAGTGTATGCTCTCAACTATAAATATATCCACACTTTTTAAAATATAATTAGTTTTGCACTATCAGTTCTTCTTTGTTGCAGAATTTCAAATTTCTCTTTTAGCGCAGGAGCTTGGAGAAAAGAAGCCGATGGAAAATTTTCAGCACAAACTGGACTCGGAGTATTTCACATTGAGTTCTCTTCCATCTTCTTTTTTTGAGGAAAAGGATCCGATACATATAAAAGGTAGCTCGAACACTTTACAGAAAGGCCCAAAAGAAACAGAAAAACAGAAAAAGGACCCCGAAAAGTGCAGAAACCACCCCCAAGCTACCAGGAACGATCACAATCGGATCCACCGCCGTCGCACCCCAAACTCTAGACGCTGCCGGCGACGCCGTACCGCCGTCCGCCGGGAAGAAGACGCCACCACCTTGTAGAAGGCCGCAGGAGCCATCCGCCGCAAGCAACGGAATCTAACCTCGCTGAAGGAGCACGGCCAAAGCGTCGTCTTCCCGCCTCCGCCCTTCTTCCAGCCGCCACCGCAGCGCCCAGGACCACCAACACCAGCACCCACCTCCGCGCGGCCGCTCCCCTCGCCACCACGGCCGGTCGGAGCAGAACCACCGAAGAAGAAGCCCACCTGCAACACCACCACCAAAATCGGATCGCCCACGACCACCTTCTTCTCCCCTCACCACCACGGTCGGCCGGAGAAACGAGAGAGGAAGCGAGCACCCGACCAAGAACCTTCACAACCTCCCCAGCACGAAGGCCAGAACGGAGAGCAGAGGGGAAGGACCACACCCACGCCGACGCCATCGCCTCCGTCTTCAACGACGCCGGGGGAACTCACACCTAGAAGAACCTAACTATAGCCTATCTACTCGCACGAGCAAGTACCCGAGCTCCCCCCCACCTCACGGCGCCGGAACGGCGGCCGGAGGCAGAGGGGAGCGCTGGACTCGCCGGCGAGAAGCTGGACGCACGAGTCGCCTTTCTCTCCGCCTGAGTCTACTGTAGCCGAGAGGATAAGGCTCGACCCCGTGTTGATAGTCCTCTAGTTCTCTTCCATCTTCATTTCTTTGTAGCCTAAAAATGTTTCTTCTCTATCTTTCTACCTGATTGTCAGTAGCTGTCCCACATGGACAAAATCTTATTTTAGACTGTCCCACATGGACAAAATCTTATTTTAGATACGAATGAATATTAACTAAGAAAATTGCAGTGTGCAACGCATGCTTCTGATCTTTTTTATCTACAATACCAATTATTTTATCCTGTAATGTCAAAGTAAGCTAACGGTATTCTACCATTGTACAAACTGATTATGGCATGAAATTTATAATGTTTCTACAAGTAGTTCACTTATGCATATTGATCTTCGTAGTAGCGAGACGTAAAAGAGATTGTCACCAATAATGCAACACTAGAAATTTACGGTGTACCATTAAGTTAGTATTTTGCTCAACAGTTGTGGTAATCTTTGTACTGCTTCGTGTAATTTTTTTCTTATTCTGATTAAATCAATGCACTTAGAGGACAGGTAACACTGATGAGATAATAGATCGAATAACCCTGTTCTCTATGCTTTGAAGATTAATACTACAGACTATGGCCTATTTACTAAGTAGTACCTCATTTGTTGCTTTTCTTTAGAATAAATGACAAACATAGAATAAATGATTCTATTGAGATTATAGTCGCTCACCTATTAAAAAATCAATAGTAATAATTCAAAGGTGTATAATAGATTTTTTCTATTCCAACTATGAAAATGCTCACTAACTAAATTTTGTTAAATTTGTCTGTATCCTATAATAACTAGCCCGTGCAGGTGCACGGGTTAACGACTAGTATATCCAAATTCGGATGTATGTGTACACTAAAACATGTCTACATACATCCGAATCTAGACAAATCAAGACATCCTTTTCCGAACGGAGGGAGTATAAGACGTACTATTAGTTTTTTGAAAAAAGAATCAAAGTTTCTTAGTTTTACTATCAACCTCTGTGACACTAAATAAATTAATATTAGCGACGATAATTCTAATGGTGCCGATTAGGTGTTACAAATGCCAATAGTATTTTCTATCAACATGATCAAAGAATAACCTCAATTCAACTGTTTGAGCGGTTCTGTTGTTTGTGTACAACGAAGATGCATGAAGTATGCTTGAATTTCGTAATCTAATAGTAGGGAGGAAATCCAAAAAGGTGGATCTCATATATCACTAGTAGAAACAGGACCTTTGGTCCCGGGTGGTAGGGGCCTCTAGTACCGGAGTCCCACCCGGGACGCTCAAATCGGGACTAGAGGCCCTCCCCCTCTAGTACCAGGTTGCCTACCACCCGGTACTAGAGAGCTCCACGCGGGGCCTGGGCGGCGCGCGTGGCAGAGGACCTCTAGTCCCGGGTGGTAATACAACCCGGGACTAGAGATTCTCCCACGTGGCGGCTTCTGGATTTTTCATTTCCCTGTTGAATATTATGATTAATCTTGCAAAATATATGGTTAATTAATTATAAATCAGAAAATACATATAGCATATCAAAATATTCATAAAAGAAAGCTTTATGAGAATTCGATCATTTTTAATTGATTAATAGAGATCACAACCGGGACTAGAGCCCGTCTATTCGATTAATTACATAGAGATCATATATAACAGGGACTAGAGCCCGTCGTCTATTCGATTACATGGAGATCATCGTCGGGACTAGAGCCCGTCTATTGATCGGTGGCATTGTATTTTCCCTTTGTGTTTATGACATAGTTCATCAAAAATCCCGCAATTTCCTCTCCAATTGGTCGAAAGCGGTCCTTTAGTTGCAGGTCCCTCCGCATTCTATCCATCTATAAAAGAAGGGAGATCAATATGAATATCAATCATCATAACAGAAATTATGAATGACACTCAACACAATTGATGGTTATAAAACAAAACTGTGAATATATTTGTTCACTTACTTCGATAAATGTCGATGGGTTCCGCTCAGAGACCAGCTGGCGAATCCACTCGCAGATGTAATATCCACACAAATTGGTCCCCAGTGGCTGCCTTTCCAAGTACTTTACGAGAATAGATTTCAATCAAATACTAATCAAGCATGGTATGACGATGGTATTGAAATGTGAATTAAAGAGATGCGTGAACCTAGCTCGTACTACTTACTTTGGGGTAAACAAAACTAAGCCCCTCTTTGAAATCACCAGATGTACTCTCTCGGAAATCTTTCCAAACCCTGCCCGGCAAACAAATGAATAAATGAGTTATTAATTAGTTACTTGATATCTCAAGAATTGAACAAAAGAGACAGATATAATACGACAATGATTGAAAATACCCTTGGAGCACATCTTGAATATATTTGTACTTCTCTTCGGGCCACCGCAATGAGTCACGGATTTCAACTTCTGCTCTATCAACTTCAATGATTAGCAGAATGTAATGGTCGCTGCGCACGTTTTATATATGTCAGTAACTAATCAGTTACACTTAACATCGAGTAAGCAAAAACCAATGTGTACGAGACAGTAACACTCTTACCTCAAGTGGTAAGGAAACAATATCTTCCTTTTATAATTTTGCCTCTCTATGGACCTAAACAAGTTGTCCACCGTTTCCTTGTGGTAGCCCCGTAGCATTTTTTCATTAACTCGGGTGGGGTCAATGAACCCAATCTCAAAGATGCGTTTTCTGTCACATTCATCGCTCTTCATTCTGCATAATAGCGTAGTGAGTATAATTAGAACAGGCTATGACCGAGCTAAGCTATAGACTTTATTTAGAAAATAAATGAATTGAATCACTTACAGACAATAGGTACTGATGATACTCAAGTCGAGAGCGTCAAGCTGGTATAACTGATAGAGTTCTTCAAGATAAATAGTTAACTCCTCTCTATTGTTGAAATGTTCATCTGTAACTTGCACAAGGAGCACTTTTCGATCTAGCTTTGTGACTTCCATGTACCATTTATGCAGTCTTAGTATTTGTGTTGGTAGATTCTCGACCTGATCAGGTGGCAGTAGAGACTTCCCGTATTCCCATGTCCATTTATCAGGTGGCCTAAGGGAGGGGAGATCTTCTGCTTCCAGCTGAGAAAGTGAAATACCAAGTTCTGCAGCAAATTGCGTGCGGTAAGCTAAATCTCCGCGTGCGCAGAGCCCATATCAGTGGCCACCTTGAGCGGGGAGATGGACTGATTTGACTGCTCTCCGAGCTAGGCAACATCTCTTCTCCTTTTCCCGCTGGAGGCGGGAGTTCTCCTCATACAACGTACATAGTCATCTGGCCTATTTATCGAAATTTGCGATGGATGAGTAAAAAAATCCGTAGCCCACTTTGTTTGATCTGTCGTATATACTTCCTTTGGCGGGGGTTTTCTTTTCGCAGCCATGTCCGCAAACTGTCTTCTCGATTCGGCTTGTAGCCACGCGCTGTCTTGCTCTGGAGTCGTCTCGACGACGACGTCGTAAGGTCTCGGGGGAGGAACCTTCGGTACTTTTGGGAGGGGCTCAAGTCGGGGTTTGGGTCGGGAACCCATGGCGGCGGTCTTCATCCCCTTTTGACCCTTAGCCTTAGTGGGCGGAGGCGGTGGAGACGGCTGAGGCGTCGGCGGAGTCAGCTGACGCGGCGGCGGAGTCGGCTGACGCGAGACGGAGATCGAGATGGACTCATGTCGTGGTGGTCGTCACTGCCGTCATCTCGACTCGGAGGAGGCGATGGTGGCCTTGGTGTCCAGCCTGGAAACTTGATCAATTTCTTGGGCCATAGAATGAGTCCACCCTGGACATCTCCCAGTGTCCTCTCATCATCACCTCCAGGGATTTGAAGTTCGAGTGATTCAAATCCGGGTTCAACTTGATCCACGCCGACACGAGCATAGCCATTGGAATCTCATTGCCACGATACAGTGCTGTAGATTCACAAGTTAAAGCATAGCCGTCCGCCGCCTTCATGGTTAAGTTTCTCACTGCCTCATGTAGCTCACAACTTGTCTTCTCAGTGATAAAATCCACGGGGTAGGTTTGGTTCGATGCCTCATCAGCACCGACCGTCGTGGAAGCCACGCTGCTTTTCCGTTGACTATCTTGCAGCTGCAGCTGATGAGTTGCCCTTGACTAGCTCGCTCGCGCCGCAATTCATCTAGTTGCTTCTGTTGTTCGCTCATCATACTTTCTACTTTGCTCAACCGGTCTGAATGCTCCTGCTCCTTTCTCTTCTTTGCTCTTGCTCGGCTTCTATAAGATTCACGGTCCTCGGGAAACCCTTCATTCCACGTCACACCTCCCAAGCCTCGAACATGTCCTCCTTTTTCTTTAGTACCGAGGGCCTTTGACAGCTCGTCGTATTCTCTATCGGGAAAAAACCTTCCCTCATGAGCATCGGCGATTGCATCAAGAATTGTTTGCCGGGGTATAGGAGTTTCTTTTGTTTCATCAACTATTAAATCACCTGATGCGTCATACTCCGCCCCATGAGCAAGCATCCAATTTCTGACCCTATGGGGCCACCTATCTGTAACTGGAATGATCCCTTTTTCGCGCATAGTGGCCTCAATCAGATCCCACTTAGGCTCGGCAGCTACGTAGCCACCTCCACCCAACTTATGGTGATATTTCTTTTTCGCTGCATTCAACTTATTCGTTTTCGATCTTTGCTGCGCTAGTTCTGAATCCTTGTATTGCAGAAATGCCTTCCAGTGAGCCCGCTGCCTCTCTAGTGTTCCAGTGAAATCTGGAGCTTTCTTTTTCTCGACCCAATCACGGTATAATCTGTTCTTCCAGTTATTGAATTGTTCAGCCATCTTCTTCAGAGCCCAATGCTTGACTTTGTTCGTCATGGCTTCTGTCCTTTCGGGACAATCCAACACCGGCAGGGTGAAATGTGCTCTGAGCTTCTCCCAAAGCACATTTTTAGTTCTGATGCTGACATAATAATTGTCTCCCTCTATGTTTTTTTGCTTATTCCATTCCTGAAGGCTGATCGGAACATTGTCCCTGACAACAACTCCGCATTGATGCACAAACTTAGATGCGCTCTTTGGGGCTCCAACGGTTTGCCATCTGCAGAGACTACATCAATTCTGAAATGCGCATCTGTTCCCAACCCTTTGGCATGGCCTCGTTTACTAGATTGGGTCGATGCAGAGGTCTAAAAAGAAGAAACATTTGTTAATATATATATATACAAATCAATTTTTGCATCTGATCAACAGAGGCTTAATATACCTCGCCGGACTGCGGGGGTTCACCAATTTGCAAGTCGTCATTGCACTCTGTGCTCGTTTGCGCTTGGACGCTTCGTTCCAGCTCCATTCCCTGACAGGACTCGTTCAAAAACTGTGAGCCATATTCTTCTGCTCCACTGTCTTCAGCACCATCCACGGGTTGCCGGATAAAGTCTAACAACACTTCTTCCCCTTCTCTGCTTTCGAAGGGAGGAACATCTCCATCCATTGCTTAACTAATACAAAAGAAAAATAAAACAATGATAGCATTAGCAGAATAATTCAAAGTAGGGAACTTTACAAATATGCAAAAGTATCGCTCATACATCTTTATCCAGTTACATAGCTCGGGTCCATTTTTATTTAACCCTAATACATCACGAATAATATCACTAATACATTCCGCCTCTCACATGCATTAACCTTTCAAATCTACCCTAATCCATTTTTATTTCTAACACTAAATTTCTACACTTAGCACAAATCTACACCAAATTCCTAACACTAAAACAAAAATTCCGAACACAAAAATTCCTAACATCTAGTACCAAATTAACTAACACAAAAATTCCTAACACTAAAACTAAAATTTCTAACCCTAAAATTTGCTAACACTATTTATGCCTAACACTAAATTACACTAAAACTAAAATTTCTAACCCAAAAATGCCTAACACTAAATTACACTAAAAAAAACTAAACTAAAACTTAACTACCTCTTGCGGCGGAGGCCGGAGCGGCGGAGGGCCTCGCGGCGGAGCGGCCTCGCGGCGGAGGGCCGGAGCGGCGCAGCGGCCTCGCGGCGAAGGGCGGCGACGGCCGCGGAGGGCGGCGCCGGAGCGGCGGAGGGCCTCACCTCGCGGTGGAGGGCCTCGCGGGCGTCGGAGGCGGAGGGCCTCGCGGCGGAGCGGCCTCGCGGCAGAGGGCCAGAGCGGCGCAGTGGCGTCGCGGCGAAGGGCAGCGACGGCGGCGGAGGGCGGCGACGGAGCAGCGGAGGGCCTCACCTCGCGGTGGAGGGCCTCCCGGGCGACGGAGGCGGAGGGCGGCGACGGCGGCGGAGGGCGGCGACGGCGTCGAAGGGCGAGGGAGCGCGGCGGCCGGTGGCGGAGGTGCGATTTTGGCAGCCTGACAGCGTCGGACGGCAGCGGCGGCGGCGCTGGGGCGCGAGTTCGATCTCCCGGGTCGTGGTTTGACCCGGGTTGGAGGCCTGGGAATTTATACCCAGGGACCTCTGGTCCCGGGCCGAGCCACCACCCGGGACCAGAGGTGTTTTCGCAAACGCGACCCCCAGCGCGCGCAAACGCACCTCTAGTCCCGGGTGGTGGCTCCACCCGGTACTAGAGGTCTGTTTTTTGCGTTCAAGGGCCCAAATTTTAAATTTTTGCGCGCAAAATGCCCAAAAGTGAATTTGAAAAGTGTTTAAATATTAATTTGAATCACTTGTGCATACTTTTGAATCTGACAAAAATTTCAACATGAAAAGTGTTTGAATTTGAATAACTAATCCAAAACCATTTTCTGTTTTCTAAAATAATTATTCTAACTATTCAAACTATTAACCATTTTGCCATTTTCAATAAAAAAATGCATTAACTAATATTGTTTGAATTTGTAATAATCATCTCTTTATTTTAAAAACATACTTAACAACATCCCACACAGTTACATAAAAGGATACATTATTACACATCACTAACAGTTACATTACTACATAAACGGACTTGCTGGCCGATCGGAGGCCGTAGGGTTAGGGGAACGGCGGGAGGAGCCAGCCCCGTTCGTGGCCGCCTGGTTCTCGAGCGCACGTTTGCGGCGTAGGGCACAAGCCATGGAGGATGAGTCTTTCAGCGCCCAATCTAGCTCGGAAGCGTCCTTCGCCTTGAGCTGGCAGGAAGTCATGGCTCGCTGGACACGGTCATCGCGGACGGACTGCAAGGAGGCTTCAATGGCCTCCTGCATCTGCGGCCCGCCGCCCTCTTCCCATGGTCGCTCCAGTCGAAATCATCGTCATCGCACTAGTACAGAACGACACAAAGGATACCCCTCTATGGAAACGGAAAATAAAAGGCGACAGTGTTTGCTACAGTATACTCACAATGGCAACGGTTAAGTAATATGTGCGCGACACAAAGGAAACGGTCACGTAAATTTCACCGTATCCTATATATCAGCCACGGTTAAAAAGTCCACCCGTATGCAAATGATGTGGACCCAAAAAGCCTGTTTACACATCTCCAATAAATAGTCCACGAAACCTAGTCCTCACACAGCCGCACGCCTCTTTCTCTCGATCTATCTTCTGCCTTATCCTCTTAGCAGCCGCACGCCTCCTTATCCCCTTCTCCCACTCTTCTCATAGATCTCGCTGCGGCCGGCCGCCCGGCGATGGGGCGACACTCCGCGTGAGATCGGCTCTGGGTAGGGTGTTGGGGTTGTTACTGGACCGCGGCGGCGCTGGATTTTGTCCCGGACAAGGCTACCACCTGGCATTCTGAGCTGCTACGTAGCTGTTTGGCCGTGGCGTGCGAGATCTCACTGTTGCCAGCGTCGAAGCCTGGATGCGCTGGATCTGCAGCTGGTCAACCACCGTGGATTCAATCCTCTGATTTTTTTCCGGTAGCAAGCACGAGGTAAGGATAAGCCAGATCTACAGTTTTATTAGCATATGCATGACTCGTGTGATTTGTTCCTTCCCAAAGATTTTCCTGCTCTGGCTTTTTAATCGTGTGGTTTGCTCCTTCCCACAATTTTTTTCCTGCTCTCACATTTGGTAGTACGCATGCGTGGTTAAACAAAAGGTAGAACTTTTCGAATTTGGTTGTATGCATGTTGAGATTCCTCCGGATAACGTTATATTTTGTTGTGCGTGAAGGATTTGATGCTTCTGTATGTATACCGTATCAGGTTAATCACGTGTAGGTTAGACCAGTATGCTAATCTAGTACTATTGATTTTCTTGCTTTTTAATTGATGAACTATGGTATGATATTTAGCTCAGCTTTGCTATTTGCATGTCTGCAGAACCTGGCATGATGATGCGAACATCCCTCCGCGTACAGCATCGGCCTAGACATTTCCACAAGCTTCTGACTCGACATATATCTCTTGTATTTTGGAAGCAGGAGATGTATGTATATTGCTGCTAATTAGTTGTAGTTTTTTTGGATTCCCTGTAAGAGGACACTAGGTGATGTTTGTTTGGGTAGTTTGAATCTGTCTTGCATTTTGAATCGCGTGACCTAGTAGTAAAATGATGTAAAATATTATGTATATTGACTTGTATACACTACGGAAGACATTTGTGCATCATTTATTGCTACCGTATGCCACCGGCTAACAGCCGGTGGCCTGGCTTTTTTTTATATTCCTGGCGCTCAAAGGAAACGGTTAAAATAACCGTTGTATATGGAGGGGTTCACATCAGTATCAGACGCGGGGCAACGGACCCATTCTCCGTCACTAATGAGGGTTTGCGCCCGTTGCCATAGTGTCGCTCTGTACTAGTGTCGTCCTCCTCCTCGTGGGAGGTGCGGCGGCGACTGGTGTAGGTGCGGCGGCCAAGTCACCGTATGCGGCCGCGGATCCCCACGCCACCCCTGCGGCGTACACATCCTCGTCGGGGTCAGGGACGTCGGACCACGCGCACTCGTACGTCCTCCGCACCTCCTCCGGCACTGGAGCAGGAGGCCGGTAGCAGGGCATTCCTCTCCACGCCGGGCTCGTGGGCATACGGCGGGATAGGCTCCCGCGGTAGCGCCCAAGCGCGCTCTGCCGGGCACGCTCGACCTGGTCCAGAAGGCGCTGCGGCGGGGGTGGTGGATCCATCTCGTGGATACGCGCGATGCCTTCGTGGCATAGGATTTACCCCGTCGGCGACAATACTACATATATATAGATCTCGAGGGCACAGCGCTGGGGGAGGACACATGTGACCAGGGCATCACTGGGGTAGGACACGTGTGACCAGGGCAGCGCTGGGGTTGGACACGTGGCCAGGGCAGCGCTGGGGGATGACACGTGACGGACCCGCCTTTGGTCCTGGTTGGTAACACCAACTGAGACTAAAAAATCACACGGATCGTGTGTTTCTTTCAAGCGCTTGTGAGCCGTTGGATCAGGGGTGTGTTTCTTTTGAGGGCTTGTGAGCTGTTGGATCAGCACTATCACCGAATACAAAATCCTTCAGTTCGTCGACCGAATACAAATCATTCAGATTCCCTGCATACATCCGACGGTGCATTTGACATGCGGGCACTCACGAGCCACCGTCGGGATGTATGCAGGGGAAACCGTGTGTTTTGTTCCAACTTTCTCGAGCGCTTGTAAGACGTTGGATTTTTAGACCAAATATCAATGTTTAGAGTTCTCTTCTGAGTTTTCAGAACACAGTTATACATAAAAGTTTAATACATTATTACACATCACCAACAACATCCCTATCTAGTCTTCACTTTTTCTTCGTGTGTGTCCCTTTCTTCTGATTGCGCCGTAACCATGGACAATCTTCTTCATTTAACTTCATGCTTGGGTCAGTGTTCACTTTGAAGGGCGGAATTTCATGAAACTTATTATAATCTTCTGACATGTCTGTCTTGTCCTCCACTCCCACGATGATTCTTTTCCCTGAAAGAACTATGTGGCGCTTTGGCTCATCGGCTGATGTATTCGCTTGCTTATCTTTTCTTTTTTTCGGTTTGGTAGACATGTCCTTCACATAGAAAATCTGAGCCACATCATTGGCTAGAACGAATGGTTTGATGTCGTACGCAAGATTCTTGAGATCCACTGTAGTCATTCCGTACAATGGGTCTACATTTACCCCGCCGCCTTTCAGGTTAAATCATTTGCACCAGAACAAAGGGACCTTAAAAGAAGGTCCATAGTCAAGTTCCCCTATTTGCTCTATGTAACCATAATATGTGACCGTGACCTTTCGCCCATTGTTGTTTGTTGAATCATCAAAGCGGACACCACTGTTTTGGTTGGTGCTCTTTTTATCTTGGGCGTTTGTGTAAAATGTATTCCCATTTATCTCGTACCCTTGGAAAGTCCAAATAGTCGAAGATGGTCCCCTAGACAACAAGTACAGCTCATCTGAGACAGTGTTGTCATTGTTGAGATGTGTTTCCAACCAACCGCCAAAATTCTCCACGTGTTCCTTTGTAACCAAGGAGTCATCCATCCCCGGGTTGTTGGAGCGTACAATATACTTGTGTATCTGGATATACGGAGCCACCAAACTGGAATTATGTAGAACAGTGTAGTGTGCTTGTGTGAAAGAATGCCCGTCCCTACATATTGTTCATTTCCTTCCTAGAGTGCCTTTTCCACTCAGTCTACCCTCATGTCGTGATTCAGGAAGGCCAATCGGCTTAATGCCAGGAATAAAGTCAACACAAAACTCAATGACCTCCTCTGTTCCATAGCCTTTGGAGATGCTTCCTTCTGGCCTAGCACGGTTATAAACATACTTCTTCAAGACTCCCTGACGAGGTGTACCCTCATCAAATCCCATGGTTAAGGACCAAGGTTGAGATTATGGGGAGAGAACGTGGTAGTACTGGTAGTTTCGTCGCTGACAAGCAGAGGCAAAGATTTACCCAGGTTCAGGCCCCTCGGGTGGAGGTAAAGACCCTACTTCCTGCTTGTCTGGTATTAATTGTGGATTATGCGGTTACAAGGTGGCTCCGGCGAGACGACAATCTCGCAAGAGCTTGGGTGGTTCGAGTATGGCTTGGTCCTAGATCGGCACCCCTCCCAGCCTTTAAATAGGCTGGGTCTCGGGAGTTTGTAACCGACCTAGTTTACACATAAGGAAAGTATAAACCGACTATGTCTATGTCTAAACTTGGAAGTTACTCCATCTTGTTGGGACTCTCGTCTTGGGCTTCGAGTCGTATCTTCGCTAGTTGGGCTTTTAGTCATCACGTGCACCAGGTACCCTCACGGTAGGGTACCCGGGATGTATTCTTGTCAGTAGCCCCCGAGACTTGTCTGACTCGAAGAATCGGGCATGGACTCGTTCGTAAGTGCACGTCATATGCTTAGCATTATAATTGGAATTCCTGTATGAATAGCACATGTTGGCTATGTCGAGTATTTCATCGATTGTGGTTTTTGCTTATGATGATCAAGGGATAATAGCTTAGCAGGCCCAGTTCACTCGACGGATCGGGACTGGTTAACTACACATTTGGGTAACACCTTACTAGCTTTCAATCAAACTCGAGTCCCCGGACTCGAATCTGGAACAAACTGGTCAGATTCGACTAGGCCGCTGAGGTCTTACTGAGTCGATCTGCAGTATAACTTTGAATTTTACCCAACGCGTCCGTCGGGATTTTTCATCATGTCTGCTGACACGGAAGTATAAGGATTGACGTTGCTGGAACGGTCCTTAGCCCAGCTCGAAAGTTCGGCGGGTCTTACCTTTGCACTATGCGTGCAGCATCAGAGGTATTTGCGACGGACGCAACTCGGGAATGTTTCGAGTATGATTTTACATATGAACACAGTCGATATATTCATCGACTGACACTTTGACACTATTTTATCGGGTGCGCGACAGCGCTCCCGATGGGAGTAGCCCCGAGATTGTGCTTTATTGATTGCAATGAAGGATAATCTCAAAACCATCCTTCTCTACATTTGTTAGTCGAAGAAAACCTTTTGCCATAATTCTATCGGGTGCGCGTCAGCGCTCCCGATGGGAGTAGCCCCCGAGATTGTGCTTTATTACTTGTAATGGAGGATAATCTCAGAATCACCCAGTCATGATCATCTTTAGTCGAAGAAATTTTTGATACGCTCCCGATGGGAGTAATATGCATTTGATCGTAGAGACAGTCGAGTGACCATACACTCGACAAACAATCGAGTGATTAATATGCTTTGGGCGAACCCGACATCTTTTCTGAACAAATTTGCTGCAATGACGTCAGGGATGACGTTTTATGGCGACTGCGCCACCTGACACGCGGTGGCGTGCGCTGTGCTGCGAGAGATGGGACGTGTCACGTCTTGTGGGCCCATTGTACAGCCGTTTGGACTGGATTTGACCGTTCAGGCACGATTTCTCTGGAGCCATGATGGTAGTTCCTAGATTCCCGTGCATAGTGGGCGGAGTGGCCGGCGACGGTTGCCCTCCGTGGCTGCCACGTGTACGGTTAGATTTGCTTATGTGCCCACGATCTCGCATCGACGGTGCGGATTCTTTTGCTTTTGAGGTTAAAAAGGGACGGCGTCGTAATAGTGTTTTTACTTGCCATTTGCTCTCCGCCGCCGCTACTTCTTCTTCCTCCTCTCGCTTCGCCATTGCCTCAGAGCAAAGCTTGTGCAACCACCACCGCGATGACGAAGCCTACCACCCGAAGGGGCAGGAGTGCTGCATCGGCGGACAGCGCCGCGGGAGCCGCTGCCAGTGCTTGAAGAGGGAGAAGGGCGCGTGGACCAAATCCACCTGCAGCAAGAGGATGCTCGCTGGCCTGCGGAACGACGGGCTGATCCCTGAGGACACCTCTCAAGTTCGCCTCCCCGGTGCCGAGGTAATCCCCGCCCAGGCCCCAATGAGCGGGTCTGCTTTGTTGATTTTGTGAACAGGGGATTCTCCTTCCCTGTTCACAACTTTCTTCGTGCACTGATGCACGTGTATGGAGTGCAATTGCACGATTTTACGCCCAATGGGCTTTTGCACATTGCGTGTTACGTCCTTTGCGAGTGCTTCTTGGGCGTCGCACCCCACTTTGGTCTGTTCCGCCGCATCTTCAACGTCAAGCGCCAGCACAGCACCAAGGGACCTGGTGGTTTTGGAGTACAGGCTCGACCTGATGTCGAGTACTTCAAGATCAACTTCCTGGAGTCTGTGCAAGGATGGCGCCAGAAGTGGTTCTACATCAAGGATGTGACCATTGGCGACCAAACCTTCGGGTTGCCTTCCTTTGACGCAGACGCCCTGGTGAAGAAGAGGCCATCATGGATTGCCCAGCCGACCGGAGTCGAAGCCGAAGAGGCTGACATTCTGATGGAGAAGGTGCTGAAGCTTCAGACCACTGCTGGTCGAGAGGTCACAGGGATCCATCTGCTAGCCATTATGGCCAAGAGGCGAGTGCAGCCTCTCCGAGCCCGAGTGCATGCTTTGTGGGCATATGGTGGGGCTTCTGATCCAACCCGCTCACGCGCAGTGGAGCTATCTGATGCGGAAGCGGAGAAGTTGGTAAGGAGCCTTACCAAGCTTACTGATGAAGATCCCTGCGAGATGAACTCGCCTGTGCCTCCTTATGAGACCAGCAACCCTCTGCCAGAGGTAACAGTTGATACTACATCTCAGTTGATATGTTATGCATGTGTGATGTTGAATCCTTTGTGTTTATGTGTGCAGGGACACAAAATGTTTGAGTCAATGCCTCCCTTGCCAGAGAGCGGCCCAGTGCCAGACAATGAGCCACTCGAGGCAGATTCTGATGATGAGATGGCTTCACTCGCCACCGCACACACGCCAGAAGCCGATGAGGGCGATGCTGAGGTGCAAGGCAAGCAGAAGCGGTCGCGCGACGAGGAAGACACCGCTGACTCGGAGGAGAAGGAGAAGACAAGACGGAGTCGATGACGGCGCCACTCGAGGTTCCCCGATTCGCTCGCTTCCCCCTCGACCACCGAAGAAATCGCGCCCGAGCATGGGTGTGCTTGCACCTGGTCGATTGTGCGACCTTACTGAAGAGTAAGTATCATGTGCATATGCTTTGTAATGTTATGAATAATACCACCTTGTATACTTATAATGTGTGAAACAGTGTTTCCTCGATGAGGATATGCCTCCGCCACCTACGGCGGAAAAGAGCAGCGCAGCGTCCACTGCACGGACGCTGCCACCAGAGCAGCCGCCTACCCTGGCGACTCCTGCCGCTACAGCCACAGCTACGCCACCCTAGCCGGAGGTTGCAGCAACTGAGAGCGGAGCTGCGGCTGCAGGTGTCCCTGCGTCGACTTCTTCCTTCTTGGAACACGTAAGTTTGTGCTTGCCATAGTTTTAATCCTCATCGAATGCGAAATTTTTGCCTATACTCAGTTATTGAGTTGTGAATTTGCCCATGTCGTGTACTTAGGCATTTGTGCGAGAGTTGCTGAAGGCTGGTGCCCAGTATGTGCACAAGGAGACTGAAGCCGCCACCCTACAGCAGCAACTCGAAGTTGCAAAGAGTGCGTATCTTTTTATGCTATCACCACTTGTTGAGGGTGATTTCTCTTGCAGTCTGCTGATCATGTGTATCTGTTTGTGCAGAGGCCGCCGCTGAAGCGGCAGAAAATTTGAACAACGCCACCCGTCGAGTGGCTGATCTGGAGAAGAGGCTGAAAGCAGCCGAAGTTAGGGAGGAGTCGGCAATTGGTCGACTCTCTGCCGCCAGCACCAGCTTAACTGGTAAGAATTTTTGCTCTGTTCCTTAGATGTGAGGTTTCTGATATATGGTGCTGATTATTTTGCCCATATGCTAGGCGTGATGGATGACCCGACTGCTACTGGCAAGCGAGCCTTGGCACCTCACTTGATGAAAGTGTGCCTGTCTCGGAGGCTACCAGTAGCAGAGCAGGGGAGATGCTAACGCAAGCGGCGAGTGCCCTGGGCGCCCTCCGTGGCAGCTTCTTCCCCGGCGAGGAGCTACCATCTTCCTTTGCAGAACTGGTTGAGCTATTCAAGCCTGAAGGGACTGCCGTCGCTGACTTCTGTCGCGAGCAAATGGTAAGTGGTGCCCAGACTACTTTTCTCATGTTGCTCGCGCACGGAGTCGAGGCAGATTTTGACGCAGCCACAAAGAAGTTTCCACGGGGTCCTGATGGCAAAACCATCGGCTCGGCACTTGGATGGAAGCCGCCAAAACATATGCCCAACAGCTGGTAACAACTATTGAAGAAAGGGCAGCCAAGGTCCAGGCGAAGAAAACTTCCTCCAAGAAGTCGACGACTTAGCCAGTGACCCTTTGTTTGACTAGGTCTAGGAATTACGTCACTTTGCCTTTGCTATATGTAAATTATCAGACATCGTATCTGTCTTGTTATGAAACATGAACTTCAGTGATCGGGAGGCGCAGCCCCCGAGCCTTTTGTTTGAGCTCTTTTATGCTTCCTTATGCATTGAATTATTCTGACTGTAGAACCGAGCTTCTAAACCATCGACTGGCCCTGTTGTGGGTGGTTCTTCGAAGTCACGAAGCGTTAATGACCAGAAAATTATGGACTTTCTTCATCAAAAGCTTTCCGAAGTTACTCGCGAGCTGAAGGAAACGCAAGATGCGTATGCTGAGTTGCAGTCGAGGTCATCCCCAACTACAGAGCGAGAAGCCTTTTTGCTTGAGGAGTTGGAGAGAGTAAATCTGCAACTCGAATGTAAGACATCTTTGGATCATCGAGATCTATTCTTTGCAAGGTGACTCGACTGGGCGATGATGAGCCCTTTGCTTTGCGCAGGTGTTTGTTCTGACCCAATAAAGGAGGAGCACTGAATACTCCGCCACCCCTTCTGGTCAGATAGGGCGAGAGAGCGCCATTTTGGTAAGGCTTCTGGACGGGCTTGGCGCACAGCCATTCGACTGGAGACTTGTAGGTTGGCTTTATTTCGAGTCCACGAAGCTTTGTTTCCTTTGAATGAGCAACCGCAGGGCCTTGTGGCTTTGCTGAAGAAATTTCGAAAGGGCAAGTTGATCAAGAAGTTTGTGCGTGAGCAACTGATAGCGGGGCTAACGTTGCTCTTGCCTTTGTGCGATCGCACCTTCCGCACCTTGATTGAAAAGGATTGCGATGGGACCCGCACCCTTACCAGTGGGTGGTCCTGTGCCGATGGAGGAGCACTACCAAGAGACACGAGTGGACGCATTGGTCCTAATCCATCGTGTGCTGAAAGAGGAGGAAAAATGGACCGAGCCCAAGGAAGAACCTGTTGAGTAGGTTATGTGTATTTGAGGTGACTCCAAAGTGTAAAACGCAACACTTGTTATTATTGTACATTATTTGTTTACATGTATGCAGCCCCCTGAGCCTGTTGTGGGGTGTATGAAGCAACATGCTGTAAAATTAGGACTGTCCAGCCCCCGTGCATTTTGAGTGAACTTGATAGAAATATGTTAAAGGATCAAACATAAGCTGCACAGCCCCCGACTATTCGTGCGCGGTTATGAATTTTTGCAGTACTTGGAGCTTCACTTGATGCTTCTAGGCTCAACTTCCCGAATAATTGAGTCGGTTGAGCAAATTTTGTGTTTATGTATGATTTTTATGGCCCAGCCCCCGAGTATTCGAGTGTGGCTGAGGTATTATGTTGTGAACAAGAGCAAAACACATGCTTTTTGAGATAGAGCAGCCCCCGAGTGCTCGGGTGATGCTAATTTTGCGAGACCAAGTTATGCGAGTAGTAAGCTGAGAGAAATATGAGGAATCATGAATTATATTCTGACGAGGTGTACCCTCATCAAATCCTATGGTTAGGTGAGTTTATGGGGAGAGAACGTGGTAGTACTGGTAGTTTCGTCGGCTGACAAGCAGAGGCAAAGATTTACCCAGGTTCAGGCCCCTCGGGTGAGGTAAAGACCCTACTTCCTGCTTGTCTGGTATTGATTGTGGGATTATGCGATTACAGGGGAGCTCCGGCGAGTTTGATGATCTCGCAAGAGCTTGGTGGTGCGTGTATGGCTTGGTCCAGATCGGTACCCCTCCCAGCCTTTAAATAGGCTGGGTCTCGGGAGTTTGTAACCGACCTAGTTTACACATAAGAAAAGCCTAAACCGACTATGCCTATGTCTAATCTTGGAAGGTACTCCATCTTCTTGGGCCTCTTGTCTTGGGCTTCGAGTAGGCTCTTCGATATTGGGCCTTAGTCGTCACGTGCACCAGGTACCCTCATGGTAGGGTACCCGATATGTATACCCATGTCATATTCCATTTTGAATATTAAGCTGCAGGCCGCTCATTAAAAACCTTCCAGTCCCCTTAGGTACCCTGGTAAGGAAAAGAGCGCGTCTGAAACCTGCAGCTATCCGACATATGTGCCTATTACATTGTGCGACTGAGCAATCTAAGCATAGAAACGGCGCAGCTGCGCAACGTTCCAAGGATTATGCGAGAGTTCTCCTGTCTTCGCGTGCTTCAGTCTGTATGCTCCACCACCAATGACCTCGGTGATGATGAAGGGTCCTTCCCATGGAGAAGCGAGTTTGTGCACCTTCTTTTGCTTCAGTCGAAGTACCAGGTCGCCAACCTCGAAGGACCTGGTACGCAGTCGACGGCTGTGTAGTTGCGGAGGTCCTGCTGATAAACAGCTGTGCGTGCGAGCGCCGTGTTACGTGCTTCTTCTAGCAAGTCGACTGCGTCTTCGAGTGCTCGTCTGCATCTTCTTCATTGTATGCTTCGACTCTTGGTGCGTTGAACCTTACGTCTGATGGCAGATTGCCTCTGCGCCGTAGACCATGAAGAATGGAGTGAATTGCGTTGAGGCGTTGGGTGTTGTGCGTAGGCTCCATAGCACAGACGGAGCTTTCTACCCAAGCACCGCAGCCCTTTTGAGTGGCACCAGGAGGCGCTTCTTGATTCCACTTGTCACAAGCCCATTGGCCTTTTCGACTTGGCCGTTTGATTGCGGGTGCGCCACAGATGCATAATTGAGCGTGATATCTTGCTCTTTGCAGAAGGATTTGAATTCCTCAGCCGTGAAGTTTGTACCGTTGTCAGTGATGATGCTATTGGCACACCAAAGCGGTATATGATGGATTTTATGAAATTGACTGCTGTAGTGGCAGTCGAACTTGTGATGGGTACTGCTTCAATCCACTTGGTGAACTTGTCGACCGCCACCAGAAGGTGAGTATGCCCTCCATGGGAGGATTTTTTGAGTGGCCCAACCATATCGAGCCCCCACTGGGCGAAGGGCCAGGCCAATGGTATTGTCTTCAACGCCGATGCGGGTGCGTGCGGCTTTGTGGCGAATTTTTGGCAGCCGATGCACCTTTTGACTATGTCCTCCGCGTCTTTGAGTGCTGTGGGCCAGTAGAAGCCTGCGCGAAAGGCTTTGGCTACGAGTGATCGACTGCTGGCGTGATGCCCGCAAGTACCTGCATGAATATCACGAAGGATGGCTTGGCCATCTTCAAATGCTATGCAACGCTGGAACATACCTGATATGCTGCGTTTGTAAAGTTCACCGTTGATGACAGTGTATGCTTTAGATCGTCGAGTGACGCGTCTTGACTCTGTGAAGTCTTCGGGTACCTCGCCGCGGAGTATGTATGCGAGGAAGGTTGAGTCCAAGTTGGCTCGATGAGGAGTACCTCGACTGGTGGGTCCTCTGTGCTAGGTGTTTTGCTCTTGGCTGGTGCGGCTGATGCAGGAGTTGCCGCTTCTTTTTGATTGATCTGTGCTCGATGCGCTCGAAGAAGACACCAGGTGGCACTGGTGCTTTGGTCGCACCAATGTTGGCTAACTTATCTGCTTCTTCATTGCTCTCACGCCCTATGTGCCGCAACTCGCAGCCTTCGAAGCTGCCCTCCATGATGTTGTACAGGTCACGGTAGGCGATCATGTTATCTGCGATTGCGTCGCAGGCCTTCATTGTTTGCTGCACCACCAGATTCGAGTCGCCGTAGATCATCAGTCGAGTGCACCCGAGGGCTTTGGCCATCCTCATGCCATGGATCAGAGCCTCATATTCTGCTTCGTTATTGGATGGGAACTCGAATCCCATTTGCAGGATAGCGGAGCTTGTCGCCTTTTGGTGATATGAGGATGACACCTGCGCCTGCGCCTTCGTTTTTCTTCGAGCCATCAAAGTACATAGTCCAGGAATTGGACACATCTGGTGCTCCTGGGAGCTGAGCTTCAATCCACTCGGTGTGGAAGTCAGGTAAAACTTGTGCTTTGATGGCCTTCGGGTAATCATACTTGATGTCTCTTGGTGCTAGCTCGATGAGCCATTTTGCTACTCGCCCAGTTGCATTGGGGTTTGTGAGGATGTCCCCGATCCCTGAAGTGCTGATTACAGTGATCGGGTGCTCGGAGAAGTAATGCGTCAGCTTCCTTGAGGACATGAACACGGCGTGCCAGCTTCTGATAGTGCGGGTACCGCTGCTTTGATGTGGAGAGCACTTCACTCAAGTAATAGACTGGACGTTGTATGCTTTGGGCGTGTCCCTCCTCCTGCGTTCGACCACTAGAACAGTGCTCACCACCCTGTTAGTTGCAGAGACATATAGGTATAGTGGCTCGCGTTCCCTTGGTGCTACGAGGATTGGAGGGCTTGTGAGGACTCGCTTGAGGTCCGTGAAGGCTGCTTCGGCTTCTGGCGTCCACTCGAATTTATCTGCTTTCTTCATCAGTCGATAGAACGGGAGTGCTTTTTCGCCTAGCTTGCTGATGAATCGACTGAGCGCTGCACTCGACCCGCAATTTTTGCACGTCATGGAGCTTTGAAGGCCTTTGCATCGTCAAGATGGCCTGTATTTTCTCCGGGTCGCCTCGATTCCTCGAGCTGAGACTAGATACCCGAGGAGTTGCCCGGCTGGCACGCCGAACGTGCACTTCTTCGGGTTGAGCTTGATGTGGAAGCGTTTGAGGTTTGCGAATGTCTCTCGCAAGTCATCGAGTAGTGTGTTTTCCTCTCTTGTGGTGATGACGATGTCATCTACATAGACCTGGACGTTTCGCCCAATTTGCTTCTTGAGGCAATCTTGCATCATGCGCTGGTAGGTTGCGCCTGCGTTCTTGAGCCCGAAAGGCATTGTGGTGTAGCAGTAGACCCCGAGTGGGGTTATGAACGCCGTTTTCTCTTCATCTCTTCCTTCATCCTTATCTGGTGGTAACCCGAGTAGGCATCCAGGAAGGACAAGCGAGCGCACCCGGCGGTGGAGTCGACGATCTGGTCGATTCGAGGTAGTGGAAAGTGATCCTTTGGACAACACTTATTGAGTGCTGTAAAATCTACACACATCCGAAGGATATCTGTGTGCTTCTTCTCTACGAGTACGGGGTTGGCCACCCATTGTGATTTCTTGATCTCTCTGATGAATCCTGCTGCGAGTAGCCTGTCGACTTCGGCTTCGACTGCAGTTCTTTTTGGGCCGGATATGCGGCGCATTGTTTGCTTGACTGGTTTAGCATCTGGAAGTAGCTGGAGAGAGTGCTCGGCGAATTCCCTGGGAATACCTGGCATGTCTGCTGGACACCATGCAAATATATCCCAGTTCTCACGGAGGAATTCGACGAGCGCGCTTTCCTATGCGATAGGCAGACTCGACGAGACATTGACTGTCTTGGTCGGGTCAGTCGGGTGCACCTGATGCGATCTTGTGTCATTGGTGGCATTGAATGCTCTGTCGACTGCCACCTTTTTGTGCTCTGGCATAAGTGTTCGATCGTTGGAGACCGCTAGATCAGCGAGTGTTGCTTCCATGCCAAACATCTCAGAGATTTTGCTGAATTCTCGGTCAAGAGTCAGACTTTTGGAAGTTCCCCTTGACTGTGATTACTCCTTTTGGTCCAGGCATCTTCAGCTGGAGGTATGCGTAATGTGGCACCGCCATGAATCGAGCGAACGTCGGGCGTCCAAGTATAGCATGGTATTGTGACTTCCAGTCGACACTTCGAACTCAATCGACTCTGTCCTGAAGTGGTGCTTGTCCCCGAACGTTACGTCGAGTTGTATGGTGCCTTCTGGGCTTATTGCTTTCCCTGGAACGATACCGTGGAAGGTATTTGAAGATCTTGGCAGGTTTTCGACTGACCTGTTCATTTTGCGGAGCGTATCTGCGAAGATGATGTTTATGCCGCTCCCACCATCCATGAAGACCTTGGACATGGCGTAGCCTCCAATTTGCGCGTCGAGTACCAGAGCAGAGTGCCCTGGACGAACAACCGATGGAGGGTGGTCCTCTTTGCTGAAGCTTATTGTAGTTTCGGTCCTTCAAGTATTCTGTTACCGCAGGAGGTGACATGACCGCCATGTTTACTTGTCGAGTGCGAAGTTTTTGCTCCCTGTTGGAAGGTCGACCTTTCTGTATCATGTACATCTGCCCTTGGGGGGAGGGTACTGTGGCTCGTCCACCCGAGGTATGTGCTGTATGGCACCCGCGAGGTTTCCGCCTGCAGCAGGCTGTGGTGGTGGAGGTGGTGCCATCAGAACAGGCACGTTGTTTGGCTGAGGCACGGGTGCAGGTGCTTGTGCGGCTGCTGCCTTTCTGCGATTTACGTAATCAGTCGCCATTTGGTCGAACTCCCTGCAGTTTCTCATCGAGTGATTGGATCGCAGTTTTCCGTCGTCCCCCTTGTACAGGTGGAATCTGCAATCAGCGTCCATCTTTTCTTCGAATGATCGCTCAGATTGTGCCCGTGACTTGCGCCAGTCCTTCCTCTTGTAGCTATCACTGCGTTGGCCGGATCTCGGCTGTCTCGACGATCATCTCGACTGTCCCGTCGATCTCGACTGTCCGTCGATCTTCTGACTGGTCGCTTCTGTCTGGTCATTGCGTGGTGTAGAATCCAGCCGCCATGAATTCGGGTCTATCGTCGTATGACGTTTTGAACGCTTGCGCCTTCGATCGTCCTGTATGAGTCTCTGCGGCTTCGACTGCCGCTTTCATGATTGTCACGGGGTGAGGACCCGCGTTGTGCGCGCCATATCTTCTCCATCTGCCCACTCAGTCGCGGTCATCAAGAGGTTAGCCACAGAGGTTGGCTTTTTGCGACCGTGCTTCTTTGAGTTGCCTGGCGAGTCCCATTATGAAGCATCCATGGCCATGTCTTCTGAAATTACTCCGACTGAGTTGCGTATCTCAGTCCATCGTCTGATGTATGACCTCACTTTCGTCTGACGTTGCACGCAGGCCCGCAGTTCCTCGAACGTTTTTGGGCGCTCACACAGAGGCTCGAAGTTTTTGATGAAGTCATCGCGGAAGTGATCCCACGAGTCGTACTTTGATGGAGGTAGGGCCTTGAGCCAGTCGCGGGCTGTGCCTTCGAGCATGAGTCGTATGTATTGCATGGCTGTGGTGTTTGTGCCTCGCTGGCACGCGACAGCCAGCCTGTATCTTCCAGCACCCGGAAGGTTCCTGTCGACCCGTGTACTTGGGCTGTTCAGATGTGAGTTTGAACCCTTTGGGCATCCGTGTCTCGCGGACGCGTCGAGTGAAGCACAGAGCTCCATGTGGCTCAGGCTCTCGATCAGAGTATGAGTCGCTACTGTAAGATCTGCGTGATCTGCTCCTGGACCTGCGCCTTCGCGAGCCGCTTCTTTCCTTCGAGTGGTGGCGACGACCACTGTGATTATGCTCTTCCCGAGCGCGTCGACTAGGGCACGGTCTCGACTCCCACCTGGAGTTCTTGGAATTTGGCGTATGGCCTTGCGCTAAGGCGAGTGATTTGATCTGTTGGCGTGTTTTGCATTGGGGTCATCGCTGGGGCTTGATTGCCTCAGGTATGCTGCAGCGGTGTAGAGAGCACCTGCTGCTGTTTTGGGTACGGCAGTCCTTCCTCGTCGTATGTCATGAAGGAGTTGCCTAAGTTGCGGGTGAGTGCCGCCTTCTCGCCTGGCGAGAGGTGTGACAACCTTGATCTGGGTCTTGTGTCTGCTCGCCCGGTGGAGCTCAGGGAGAGCTGTCTTCTGCGCGCACTCGACAAGCTAGCTTGCTTTTTGCGTTCTTCGAGTGTTGCTCTTATCTGCTTCAGTCGAAGTGACTCCTGCCAGTTGAAGTACTGGAAGGTCAACATCTTCTTGTGTTGCGTCTGCTGGCATCATTGTGCACTCCTTGATAACTTTATCTGCTTTTGCTGCCATCTCAGCAGTGATTGTGAGAGTTGTGACTCCGTCCGGCATAGTAACTGTGCACGGGAATTCTGTAGGCCTGCGGCTGGCCGCAGTTCTGATGTTTCTGCGGCGATGGCGACGTAGACCTGCTGGGGTATCACCCGAGGGTATGTATGTGTGTCTTCGAGTCCTGTCATGGACTCGACATTCATCAAGGCTCATGTCTGAGTCGATATGCCGTCGAGTGGTCCGTCTGGACGGATCTCAGTCGATGCCTTCATCGCCTATGCTCATCTCGGCGTCGCGAGTTGTTATGAATCTCGAGTCGAGGTTGTTGTTGTTGGTGCAGATCTCGGAGTCGACGTGGTTGTCGATATGAGTTTCGAGGTCGTCGAAGTCGCTGAGGGAGATCCCGCAGTCGAAACTATCCTCGAGTGGGAGATCAGCTCGGGATCGTTTGTGCGTATGCTGATTCGGCCTCCTCGCCCTGGAGTTCTTCAATGAGCTCGCGCATCTCTCGTGTGGACATGGTTGTTGCAGACGAACAAGCTTGGAGGGTCGACGATGGTATGGACACAGTTGAGGGATCCGCAGTCGAAGGAGCCGCAACCGATGGAGCCTCGGGTGCGGAAGTCGCGAGTTGGCGTGGATCCGTCAAGTCCTGCACACCAAGCTTGTTGACGAAAAAATTGAACGAACCAACGGTTAAACCCAAACCTGACTCGAGATCGGAGAAGGCCTCCTGGAATCCTGGCGAGTGTGGCTCGAAATCCATCAGAGGATCCGATGCGCTTTTTGCGGGTGAAGCTGGCGTGTTGCCGTTTGTCGAGTGAGCCGGCGAGTTGCCGTGTGCCGCCTGAGTCGGCGAGTTCTGGTTTGTCGATGCAGCCGGCGAGTTGCCGTTTGTAGATCCGATCGGCGAGTCGCCGTTTTCCGATGGAACCGAAGAAACCGCGAGTCCAGCACTATTCTTTCCCACAGACGGCGCCAATTGACGAGGTGTACCCTCATCAAATCCCATGGTTAAGGACCTAGGGTTGAGATTATGGGGAGAGAACGTGGTAGTACTGGTAGTTTCGTCGGCTGACAAGCAGAGGCAAAGATTTACCCAGGTTCAGGCCCCTCGGGTGGAGGTAAAGACCCTACTTCCTGCTTGTCTGTTATTGATGTGGATTATGCGGTTACAAGGTGGCTCCGGCGAGATGACGATCTCGCAAGAGCTTGGTGGTTCGAGTATGGCTTGGTCCTAGATCGGCACCCCTCCCAGCCTTTAAATAGGCTGGGTCTCGGGAGTTTGTAACCGACCTAGTTTACACATAAGGAAAGTATAAACCGACTATGTCTATGTCTAAACTTGGAAGTTACTCCATCTTGTTGGGCCTCTCGTCTTGGGCTTCGAGTCGTATCTTCTAGTTGGGCTTTTAGTCATCACGTGCACCAGGTACCCTCACGGTAGGGTACCCGGATGTATATCTTGTCACTCCATTAACCTCTCAAAGGGAAACATATTGTGTAGAAATATAGGACCCAGAATGATAATCGTCGACCAGGTGTACTAGGAGATGTGTCATAATATTGAAGAAGGATGGTGGGAACACCAACTCAAAACTAATGAGACATTGAACCACATCCTTCTGTAGCCTTGGTAGAGTGGCTGGATCGATTACCTTCTGCGAAATTGCATTGAGGAACGCACATAGCTTGACAATGGGTAGTCGAACATTTTAGGTAGAAGCCCCCGCAATGCAACCGGAAGCAATTGAGTCATAAGCACGTGGCAGTCATGAGACTTTAGGTTCTGGAACTTTTTCTCTGCCATATTATTATTCCCTTTATATTCGACGAGAAGTCAGACGGGACCTTCATACTGCTCAGGACATCAAAAAATATCTCCTTCTCTTCTTTGGTAAGAGCGTAGCTAGCAAGACTTAGACGTCCTTTATCCGTCTTCATTGGATGCAGGTTGTCTGGGTCTTTCATAAGTTGCTGGTCTTGTCGTGCTTCCGGCGTATCTTTTGTCTTCCCATGCACGCCCAAGAAGCCTAGCAGGTTCACGCAAAGATTCTTCATCAGGTGCATCATATCGATTACAGAGCGGACCTTTAGGAGTTTCCAATAGGGTAGATCCCAAAATATAGACTTCTTCTTCCATAGGGTATGTGTCCATGAGCGTCATGCGGAACAGACTATCCGTCAGGACCCTTTCCAAAGTTTACTTCTAAATCCTTGACCATATCATATATAACATCACCAGTAGGGAGGGGTGGCTTCGTCCGGCAATCTGCCTCACCTTTGAAATGCTTGCCTCTCTTCTTACGGGATGCTGCGTTGGAAGAAATCGACGATGCCCGGGTACACATTCTTGTTGCGTAAATATGTACTTTCAGTCTTATCTAAACAGTGCGTGCATGCATTGTATCCCTTGTTTGACTGTCCTGAAATGTTACTAAGAGCAGGCCAATCATTGATGGTTACAAACAACAACGTTCGTAGGTCAAATGGCTCCTGTTTGTACTCATCCCACATATGTACCCTTCATCACGCCCCAACTGTAAAGTTCTTCAACTAATGGCCTCAGGTACACATCAATGTCGTTGTCGGGTTGCTTCGGGTCTTGGATGAGCACTGGCATCATAATGAACTTCCGCTTCATGCACAACCAAGGAGGAAGGTTATAGATACATAAAGTCACATGCCAGTGTGCTATGACTGCTGCTCTGCTCCCAAAAAGGATTAAAGCCATCCGTACTTAGACCAAACCTTAAGTTCCTTGCGTCACGTGCAAATTCCTTGAACTCTGTATCGATTTTCTCCACTACGACCCATCAGCCGGGTGTCTCGACATCTCGTCGCTTGCGGTCTTCTTTGTGCCATCGCAACAACTTGGCATACTCTTTGTTTCTGAACAAACGTTTCAACCGTGGTATTATTGGAGCGTACCACATCACCTTGGCAGTAACCCTCTTCCTGGGGGCTGGCCCTCAACATCACCAGGGTCATCTTGTCTGATCTTATACCGCATGCACCGCATACCGGGCATTCATTCATATTGTGTACTCCTCACCGCGTAAGGATGCAGTCATTAATGCATGCATGTATCTTCTGCACATCTAATCCTAGAGGGCAGATAAACCTTCTTTGCTTCATTACGTACTGTCAGGCAATTTGTTATCCTTTGGAAGCTTTTGCTTCATTATTTTCAGTAAATTCCCAAATCCCTTGTCAGATAAACCATCTCTGCCTTCCATTGCAGTAATTCCAGTGTGTACCGAGCTTTGTGTTGCCATCTTCGCAAGTTGGGTACAACTTTTTTTTTGTGATCCTCTAACAT